>OZ024903.1:103589215-103631715 GCA_964017125.1 Flabesymbios commensalis
GTTTTGTTGGCTGGTATTTGCGCGATTGACAGCTTCTAATGAACAATATATAATGATGATTTAAAACAATTTAAAGTGACATGCCCAACTGCCTCCGAACTTAAAAAGTTGACAAGAATAAATTTGTGTTATTTAGGCTTATGTCATAGTAAATCTATATTATCTTTCTCCACCTTCCTTTTTGAAAAAGATATGTACCCGATAAGAATGTATTTCGGAATGGTCATACAATTAATGACAACCATCTCTTTATTATAATGACTTTGACCAAGTCGCTGGCGGTCTAGATGAAGGGTCCGATATTGATTTGTTTTTTTCTCTGAAAGCATCAACATTGATGAGAATCCCTTCCTTTTTGTCACTACACCAGCTACGAATATCCCATGAATAGAATCTGTGTATTTTGGCGATGTTCACGATGTCCTGCAAAGATGTAAAATATGTCAATTGGTCCAATTTAGGTGTTTTGAGCCTTCCTGTTCTAAAAAGTGAGACTCGTTGGGATAGCTTCGTTAAACGGCGATTTCCCGATGACCAGCATCGTATTTGACGATCTGAGACCATACATACTTATCCTAATACGGGTTAGGATATTTTTGTCATAGACTACGGCTAGTAAATTTTAAGGAGAATTAATCAAATCGTTGTCTCGATACCACTTTCCTGTAAATCTTGGCAAACAGAAAACATGGCATTCAAAAAGGGGTGGATCTAAAAGACAAAAATGTAATGACCGACATTTTGTCAGAATTCGTCTTTTTCGAAACCTGATCACGTTACCAACGGATGTTTCTAAAAGTTGTAATCTATCGGAACGTTGCCTTCACTCATTCAAACACTCAAAAAGATATAACAGAGCTAAAACAAACACATACCATTTGCCTGGACACGGGCCTTTAAGTTGCTATGTTTGTGGTGTAAGCGCAGAGTTGAGGCCATTGAAAGTATCTCCAGCTGTGCAAAGGGTCTGAAGAACACACACGGGGGAGATCTCGTATTCATTTGTTATTCTTTTTATTCCTTTTTTTCATCTAACAATCAACAACAACGGATTGTCCATGCATATTATAGTGCGTGTTTTTTGAGATCACGAATATTGAGAACAAGAGAAAAATAACTTTGTCACCATGATTGCATGTCGTTCAAGTATTAAGTTGTAAAGTCTACATGAATAAACTTTCTACACCAGACATTCATTCATTCATTCATTCATTCATTCATTCATTCATTCATTCATTCATTCATTCATTCATTCATTCATTCATTCATTCATTCATTCATTCATTCATTCATTCATTCATTCATTCATTCATTCATTCATTCATTCATTTATTCATTCATTTATTTATTCATTCATTCATTCATTCATTCATTCATTCATTCATTCAATTTATTATTCATTCATCCTTTCATCTGTTTGTATATTTATTCATGCTTTCGTTTTTTTCGTTTGTTCATTGTTTGTCCATCCATCCGCCCGTCCGTTCGTGCATTTGTTCGTTATGTTGTTCAATAATTTGTTTGTTAGGTACGTTGTTTGCATTTCCGTTCATTCGTTTGTTAATGTTAATGTGAATGTTAATGTGTGTTTTTTTCTCTTGTTTGTTTGCCTTTTCTTTTATCTGCTTGCTCGCTGTTTTCTCTTCCGTTTTTCTTTTGTTCATTTTTTTACTCATTCGTGGTTTTTTTGTGTGTTTATTTATTCAATGGTTCCTGCGTCGTTTTTATATTCTTTCCTTCGTTCATTTATTCGTCCATTTGTTTGTATGTTTCTTTCCTTGCTTGTTTATTTGTTTGTCATTTCGTTGGCTCGTTCGCTCGTTTGTTCATTCGCTCGTTCATTCGTTGTTTGTTTGTTTATTCATTGTCTTTCGTTTGTTTGTCATTTCCCTCCTACGAACGCTTGTGTGTATTTTTGTATTTTTTGTTTGCATTTTTTTCTCTTGTTTGCTTGTTCGCTGGTTCGTTCTCTTATTTGTTACTTTGTGCATTTGCTCGTTCTTTTGTTTTTTGTTTAATCGTTCTTTCGTTCATCCGCTCCTTCATCGTTTATTCATTGTTTTTCGTTCTTCGTCAGTGTTTTCGTTTGTTTGTTGGTTTATCCTTTTTTTTTGTTTTTTATTTCTTACAAACGTCCGTGTTATCGTGCTTTGTTTTTTTCATGTTTGTTTTTTCGCTTGTTTGTGTGCTCGCTCATTCGTTTTTTTATTTGCTCCGTTCTTTTTTCTCCATTTGTTCGTTCTCTGAAGAACACTACCTCTTTGTCATGGAGGATCCCAACAAAACTGAATCTATGAGTGGATGGGACAAGAAACAATTTGTAAATTTAAAACTTTAATATCAGAGCTGGTGATTTTAACTCTTGAAATATTACCATATTTTAAAAGAAATATGATTCCTCGAGACCCTGTTTATAAGCATCTGCTCAGATTTGGCTTTATCAAGCTACAATCGTTTGAAAAAAAGTCCAAGCTTTGTCTGAGGCAAAAAAGCACTCACCGACTATATCATGCTAAGCATGAACATATTACCTCTGTCATGTCCAATCGATGGTAGTTGTCAAAACACGTTCTTCTATTGAATTTTAATCCATGACAGCCGCATGTGCATGTAGGTATACTTACAAGCTGGGCACATCATGCACATCGTGCGTCACAGCACCGGGTGGACTATTAATAATAGAGGTGCTTAGGTTATTTCGTTGCCGTACTTCATTGTATTATTTTGCTATGTGAAAACATTGCATGTCAAGGCTATTGAATTTCAGAGAGATAGGCACACCCTTTCATATCCAAGGGAATGGAATATCATTATACTGATATGACATATATGTTTTTATCAATGGGGCATGTCAGTGTATTTCGGTGTATTTGCTGAGGCAGCGGTGATCCTCAATTATGCTACTACTTATTACTACTAATTTTAATAAATTTTACTGTTTTAATGACGGCGTCATGTTAAAGGGGCATGCGCAGGTCTAAAATCATAAAAAAATCGGTGATTTTATTGTGGCTTCTTATTATGACTATATGATGTAAACATGTCCATAGACTAGAACTGCAAAAGTTTTTAATTTTAGTGCTGCACACTTACCAGTTAGGCTAGATATAGAGACGAAATTTCCGTATTTGTTATTTTTTTTTACATGGTTGTCAAAAATTTTAAAACTTTTGCAGTTCCAGTCTATGGACATTTTTACATCATATGGTCATATTATTAAGCTAAAATAAAATCACCGATTTTTTGATGATTTTAGATCTGGGCATATGTCCCTTTAATGTATTACCAGCATGTTGCGTTAACCTCTGATGTTGGCACCTACTACAAATTCTTTGATCTGATTTGTAAGCTAATATCACTCACAAATCTTAATTCATTCACACAAAACCAAATTCACTCACACAAAATCCCGATACACTCCACCGTTCATTTCTAGGCTTAGTTTTTGTAAATTATTCAAGCTTCCTTGTCGACTGTACCAGTGTATCGGTCTCTATTGTGCATAACACTATACCAGTGTATCGGGATCTTTTGTGCATAGCGGCACGCAAATTAGGCCCTATTAATAATGAAGGTGTTTACAATTTTCGCCAGCTTAACGCCAGCTTAACACGATGACATTGGCCATTCTGAAGGTCACAACACCAGCAGTCATACGTACAAAGACTAGTTTCTTATGCTTATACATCAAGCATAGATTACCAGCATGTCACCAGAAATGCTTTCTTATGTATTTCTGATGTCGCTCATATGGAAAGCTCTATATTTTGTATTTCTGGTGGAGGGGGATGTGATCGATGAGGGGGAAGCTATGACAGGTTTTATTCTTCATCAGTCTAATCCACCATGTCGTGACGTGGACACAAACAAGGAACTTCAACCATGTACTCTGTCCAGCCTGGAGGACTATCAGGGACTAAGGTACGGGGACCTAAGTTGTCCAGCAGCTCAAGGCCAGACGGGCTGTAAAGATGGCTCCTACGATATAACATGTATGCCTCTGTCACTACAAGAGGAGTATTTATGTGCATGTGCTGAAGCAAAGGGTGATGTTAACACGGGAATCGCATGGAGTGACACTTGGGAAGAAATCAGCGGGGAAGAGTTGTCCTTCAAGCGCGCTCTGTGTTATTCACAAGCTGGCTGGTGTATGGATGGAATGTTCAAGACGAACCTGACATACCTGATCAAGATGTATGCTCCCCTGGACACCCAGATCACGGCGTCTTCTGTACATAGTTCTACTCATGGGACGGGGAAAGTTAGGCTGTACCAGATAGATGGCTACAAATGTGGGTGGCTTAAAGCACACAGTGACCTGTCACCATGGATCTCGTTTGACTTCTTGCAGATCCGTGTAGCAGTTGGTGTTGTAATAGGAAAAAGATGTGATATTCCTGACCAGTATGTGACGTCATTTCGCGTGTCCTATGTTGACATCATCTTTCACTACATAGATGCTGACAATGTACAGGCTCAATATGATGGTCTCATCTTCACCTGGTGGTTTGGCAGGGAGGTCTCTGCACGCTTCTGGGTAATCGAACCTGTTACATGGAATAACTTTGCAACTATGCAGGTTGAATTCCTCGGATACGCCTAAGGCTTGTCAGGGTCGTACAATTAGAAAGATCTCACCATTTTAATGTCATATTTAGTGCTAAAATTAATCGCAATAATGCGTTGTTGGCGGCTGTCTAAGGTTTTTGAAACGATTTATATTGTTTTGATATCAAATGCAGTCATTTAAAATGAAGCTCACTTCAACTGTTCTTTAATAAACCATGCCTCCCGACTCCCCCCCCCCCCAGGAATCGGGTGGTTATTTTGATGTAATTTTGAATTCTGTATCAGACCATGACCAAACAAACGATTGATTTGCGTGTTTGCTATATTCTGGTATGATTATGCTTCTTTCAAGTGACAAGTCCTCCAAATAACAAAATGTATGTATTATTAAGCTTCAAGTCAGCAACGTCAGCTATGATCATGCTTTGCGCTAAGATAATGAAGCCATCAGCTAACGTCTTTAATTTTTATCTAATTTTTATTGATAATTTTATGGCATGGTAATCACACATACTTATAACTTATTTTTGTAATCTTAAAATTAACAACGCATGAATATTATCATTAAATTATGCTAAACTATCTATACACATTTTTCTTGTTAAAGCCAACATCTAACGTGTGTATTTTTAAGAGATGAACACTGAAATGACGTCTTAATTCCTGACCAGAAAATAACTTAGTTTTAGAAGCCTAACAATGATCTATTTTACAAATTATTTTGACTTTGCACATTGCGAGCCCCTCACCTTAAATATTTTTCTTAGCATGCTTTGCGGTAAGATAATGAAGCCATCAGCTAACGTCTTTAATTTTTATCTAATTTTTATTGATAATTTTATGGCATGGTAATCACACATACTTATAAATGATCACACAATAACTTATTTTTGTAATCTTAAAATAACAACGCATGAAAATGATCATTAAATTATGCTAAACTATCTATACACATTTGTCTTGTTAAAGCCAACATTTAAAGTGTGTATTTGTACCGTTTTTTGTTCGTTATTTCATTGTATGGTAATTACACATACTAAGAAATGAACACTGAAATGACGTCTTAATTCCTGACCAGAAAATAACTTAATTTTAGAAGCCAAACAATGAACTATTTTACAAATTATTTTGACTTTGCACATTGCGAACCCCTCACCTTAAATATTTTTCCTCACAAAATAAAAAGAATATATTTTTTCCATTGGTTATGTTATGGTATGTTCATTGGTCGTAACGTCTTTAGCAATGACCATTACCATGATTACCAACATTCCTGGGAATGTAGTACCGGTAGCTGAGGGGTTCAAATCACTTCTTAGATTTAATAATAAGCCATGGCTCTTCCATGATTTATAATTATACGAGGACCTAGTTTCAGTAATAGATGGACTAGTAGTGGTATAGTAGAGGGCCTCATCTCATCTCTAGCAAAGAGGGGTCCATCTCACATGTTGGCCATTTACTCTCGCTAGCAAAGAGGGGCCCATCTCACATGTTGGCCATTTACTCTCGCTAGCAAAGAGGGGCCCATCTCACATGTTGGCCATTTACTCTCGCTAGCAAATAGGGGTCCGTCTCATATGTTGGCCATTTACTTCCTCTAGCAAAGAGGTGTCCATCTCACATGTTGGCCATTTACTCTCTCTGGCAAAGAGGGGTCCATCTCACATGTTGGCCATTTACTCCCTCTAGCAAAGAAGGTCCATCTCATATGTTGGCCATTTACTCTCGCTGCAAAGAGGGGTCCATCTCACATGGTGGCCATTTACTCTCGCTAGCAAATAGGGGTCCATCTCACATGTTGGCCATTTACTCCCTCTAGCAAAGAGGGGTCCATCTCACATGTTGGCCATTTACTCCCTCTAGCAAAGAGGGGTTCATCTCATATGTTGGCCATTTACTCTCGCTGCAAAGAGGTGTCCATCTCACATGTTGGCCATTTACTTACTCTAGCAGAGAGGTGTCCATCTCACATGTTGGCCATTTACTCTCGCTGCAAAGAGGTGTCCATCTCACATGTTGGCCATTTACTCTCTCTGGCAAAGAGGGGTCCATCTCTCATGTTGGCCATTTACTCTCTCTGGCAAAGAGGGGTCCATCTCACATGTTGGACATTTACTCCCTTTAGCAAAGAGGGGTCCATCTCACATGGTGGCCATTTACTCCCTTTAGCAAAGAGGGGTTCGTCTCACATGTTGGCCATTTACTCCCTTTAGCAAAGAGGGGTTCGTCTCACATGTTGGCCATTTACTCCGCCTTTCTTTTTGTATGTATTCATTTTAACCCTTACACCGCTGAATCCGTTTCACAGCAGATTAAATTACTGATATTGAGAATAAAATTGGTATTTTGACCAAAATGTACAAATTTTTGGTCTTAAATTAAGCAAATATGAGTAATTTTCACACACTTGAAGTTGTGGGTCGCGGTAGCGCAACACAACTTCAAATGGGTGAAAATGTTTTTTTTTTCAATGTAGCGCTCTAATGGTGAATCCAGTTATTGTGGTGTATTTATTATTGTTACCAATCTGTGGCCAATCAGGTGAATGTTACTGATGTTATAATATACGGTAATTTTTGTTTGCTTCACATATGTGTATTGACGTCTATTTTTGGTCTCTCGTACATTCCACTACAACGCATTGTACATTTTACACATTTTACGGCTACATTATGTGATCTAGCTTCACATTGTTTTTTAGGCCCCTGCCAAAATATTGGCGGATGCCTATTGTCGTCACCAGTCGCGTCCGTCCGTCTGTTCGTCTGTCCGCCACTTTTAAAACTATAACTTGCTCTGCATAACTGCAATTCACATTAAACTTCACGTACAGGTTAATCATGACTAAATCTTGACTAATTTCACATTTGACCTTTCTGTGACCCCTATGACCTTGAATTCTTTTCGATCGACATTTGGGCGAATATTGGCCATTATTTTTTTAATATGCGTAATATCTGGAAAACCAGACCAGATAGCTAGACCATTAATATATGTTTGCATTTGCCAACATATGTATGTATTATACACCCTTTCGTATTTATTATCTATTGATAAACATAATTCCGAACCGGTTTCAGACTATTTCTTGATTTATGTTCGCCACATGTGACCTGTATTATATTGATGTCTAGTCTTGCCTCACCCTTGTATATTACCTGTATTTGAGCTTCCCATCTTCCATCAAGGCGTGTGGTACATAGGAGCATTTATATATGTTCATCTCCATATTAAATAATTCAAAGGTTTTATAATGTGATACACATGGGTCACTAAACCTCTTACTTAAAACCCACGTTGACCATGAAACCTATATTTTTCATGTAGCTACATAGTACATTTTTATACATTTTTCACTTGGATTGAAGGACGCGTATGCAGCCCCGTGAATTAATAATTAGTGACCGTTTCGGTGAATCCATCGCACAGTTTAAAAGAAACGGTTTTTTTTATAAATTTTTTGCGGGGTAGAACGCACAAGAAATTATAGTGATATCGTGGCATGTAACAACATTTAAGCTTGTCTTGTATATGGAGTGTTCCAAACTATTTATACCGTAGTAGTATAGTGTGCAGTGCTGACAAATGTGTGCCATTATTTTTTTTAATTTTAATGCGGGGTGGAACACACAAAATAAAATCGTGCTATCGTGGCACGTAACAACATTTAAGCTATGTGTTTTGGTTTTAATGTGTGAAATATGTCATCAATGTCAATTACGTAGATGTCAATGTTAAGATGGTCTTTTATACGGACTGCTCCTAGCTAATTATACCGTTGTAGTTTGCAGTGCTGACCAATGTGTGCCATAGAAAAACATTTCAGTCATTCAAAAATAATACAACGTATCCATCCACGTGAAGACTGCGGAGTAAAGACACGTTTACCACTTTACAATTACGATTAGTGACCGTTTTGTGACATAAATCTTACCGATCTCAAAAGGTTTTTCCCAAGAGCTCTAAACTAATTTACCGAATTAAAATTTTAAGTTGTGTCTCGCGGCCTCGAATCACAACTTTAAGTGGCTTGTGTACTTTATGTCACAACTTATATCAGTGTTTCAAGATTTAAGATTTTTAGCAACTGGTTTTACAGGATTTATCAAAAACATAGGATTTTTATGACATTGGAATAAATACTGGCATTCGTCTTGAAATTATTGAATTTTTTGTAGTTAGAAATAAACTTAAAATGCTGAATATTTTAGTTGGTTTCTTTTTTTAAAAAAAACTTCACGGAATCGGGCGTCATGACATATTGCCAATAACTATGCATCTGACAACCATAGTTTTTAACTTAAAGTTTTGAAATATAAATACACTTGTTCACGAAGGACTGGTGGTGATGGTGGTGCTGGTGGTGATGATGGTGGTGGTGGTGGTGGTGATTGCGATGGTTATGGTGATGATGATATTTATCGTACAAAAAACAGACACATAAAATGGGAAAAATGTGTTTATTAAAAATAAACATCAAATTAAACGACTACAAATAAAAAGGGCTTCACTTCAAATGTTGTTAATGTAAACGTGGTTGTAACAGAGTGAAGCCCTAAGACCAAAATAGGTATAAATTTACTTGACAGTCAGTTAACAGGATTAACCAGTGAATATTTATACATGTCTCTAATTGATCTAATTTACAATGAATATTTATACATGTCTCAAATTGATCAAATCTACTAGGACTATTTATACATTTCTCTGATTGATCTAATCTACTATGAATATTTATACATGTCTCTGATTGATCTAATCTACTATTTAAATGTGAACTTTGACTCTTGTATCATTACAAACAAATTAGATAATATCAACCAAACTATCAATAACAATCTAGTAATTGTTCACACAAAACCAAACCTATCAATAACAATCTACTAATTGTTCACATTAATATATTAATGAACATTGACTCTTGTATCATTACATACAAATTACATAATATTGACAAAATCTATCAATAACATTATTAAACAAGATTATCTGTTGTTGAGGAGGGTATGAAAACGGCACACAGACACAAAGTGTCTGACCCCCACAACACAAACTTACGAATGCATCGTAAGAGCACATATGAATTCCAACCTCTCATCTGTCTAATCCACCATTACTTGCGGCATCAGAAACAACACTAATTCTAAATAGTGAAGTGCTATATAGACTGAAATTTAGTTTTTAAATTGAAATTAGGATGTCTACAGAAGCGAAACTTGAAATTTACATGTAGCCTAATAAATAGATAACCAAATAATTAAAATTTCCATATGTAGATAATAAGGGACACATTATCATAACATCTATTGTATTTATAATTCCTGAAGCAAGTCTGAGTAGAGTTTTGACTGGCTGGATTTATATGTCAGTGGAATTTTATTTTCTGTAAGTGTAAAATCTGACCACAGAAGTATACAGACCTCATTTTGAGCTGACCTAGGTATTGCAGACACACTTTGAAAACATAAGAAGACCACAAAACATAGATTTAGAAGAATTTGAAGCAAATTAGGAACATGAGGAAATGGTCCACATCTTGAGTATTGCTGTATTCACTAAAAATGGTGTTTACTTATACATACACAGCAAGATCTAAAGAATTCTAAAAAAAATAAAAAAAATAATAATAATAATTTCTTACTCACGCAGTTATTGAAGAAAAAGCAAAATTTTAGCTTTTTCTTCTCTTCTACGGGAGAAGAAAAAGGACATAAATCATTCACATTTAAAGTAATTCCACCTGTAAGAATGAGCTTGTGGATATTGTATCAAAAACCGACTGGCCGAAATCAGGTTGGCAAATCACTCCCCATCATGTTTTCCATTGTTAGAACAGCTGGCGCAAGTCCTGCCGAACTAACAAATGGAAAATCATATGTTTGGTTATTCACCATGTTTATTGCATCTGGCGCAAGTCCGGATGCATCCTGCCCATACTTGCTAGCACTGATTTCAGCAGCTGGCGCAAATCCTGATGCTAGAATAAACTAATTCCACCTGTAAGAATGAGCTTGTGGATATTGTATCAAAAACCGACTGGCCGAAATCGGGTTGGCAAATCACTCCCCATCATGTTTTCCATTGCTAGAACAGCTGGCGCAAGTCCTGCCGAACTAACAAATGGAAAAACATATGTTTGGTTCTTCACAAAGTTTATTGCATCCGGCGCAAGTCCGGATGCATCCTGCCCATATTTGCTAGCACTGATTTCAGCAGCTGGCGCAAATCCTGATGCTAGATTAAACTAATTCCACCTGTAAGAATGAGCTTGTGGATATTGTATCAAAAACCAACTGGCCCAAATCCAGTTGGCAAATCACTCCCCATCATGTTTGCTATAGCTAGAACAGCTGGCGCAAGTCCTGCCGAACTAACAAATGACTAATCATATGTTTGGTTCTTCATGAAGTTCATTGCATCTGGCGCACGTCCGGATGCATCCTGTCTATCATTACTAGCACTGATTTCAGCAGCTGGCGCAAGTCCTGATGCTAGATTAATCATGCTAGACAGAGAGCATCATGTAGTTGGCGTATAAGGCATGCAATAATTACTGCGGCCTGTAACAACTGGCCAAGTCTTGTTGTAACTGACCTTGTATTTATTGATTAATAATATGTTCTTGCATTAGTTTAATTGAATAATTATATTGCTTTTACCTTACACTCCTACACTTGGATACTCTTCCGAATTATTTTAATTTACAAATTATTTATTATATATATATATATCTAAGTGAGAATGACGAAAGATTTAATTCTTGTGGCCATTTTTTTTTTTTTTTTTTTTGTTATTATTATTTAATTTCAAAGCAGCTGGATCACTAAGCTTTACAAAACAAACAACAAAGAAGAAAACTTAGAAAGAAAAAGGTGACCCAAAACATAATTTCGTAGGATCCACTTGAAACCTAAGGTCACTTTGGCAAAGCCAGAGAATGGCCTACAGGAAAACCAGCCCCTGGGATTATTCCAGAGTCATCACAAATTGGCATAATTGCATTAATTATATAAAATGAAATCAAGAGATTATCAACTATATCTCTTCTCATTAATTTAAATTATTACTAATGAGAACGTTACATCTTAACTTCCTAACATGAATTATTTTTAAATATCCTTATGAGCACTAATATTGTATATTTTAATTTGAGATTAAGAGTGGCTGGTATGTATGCTTCATTGACCAAAAGTAACAAAAAAAGAAAACTCCAATCAAAGAGGAAAAGTGCCAAAAACATAGTTTTGGCAAAGACCTATCTGAAACCGAAAGCTGTACTGGCGAGGCCAGAAAATAGCCCACAGGAAACAAATCCTGACAGGAATCAGTGGGTCCACCACAAATTGGCATCAGCCAATGTGATTATCGCCTCCTGAGTTTATCAATTCTTGCTAAATCAAATCCTAGAAACAACAATTGCTCCTCTTATTTATTTATATTATTTGTAAATTTTTGCCCTACAAATCACACGATAAAATGTACCCAAAAAATTTAAGAAACAAAGATGAAATACCAAAAAATGAGGAAAAAGGCCAAAAACATATGTTCCTGACAACAAGACCTATCTGAAACCCCATAAGGCCGCAGTGGCAATGCCAAAGAATGGCCCACAGGAAAAACAGTTCCTGAAAGGAATCAGTGAGTCAACCACAAATTGGCATAAATGCATAAAAGCAGCCAAAGTGGTTATCGCCTCCAGAGTTAATCAATCTTTGTTAAACAAATTCTCTGAGACAATTATCATTGATTTATAAAATTAATATTGTCTATTGCATTAAAGTGAGCACCATCTCAAATGTTTACTCAGCGATTCACAACAAGAATCAATCTTTTTATCAAGATAATTTATAAAGTTGACCCTGCAAATCACACAATAAAATGTACCCAAAAAATTTAAGTAACAAAGATGAAACTCCCAACGAGGAAAAAAGCCAAAAACATATGTTCCTGACAACAAGACCTATCTGAAACCCCATAAGGCCGCAGTGGCAATGCCAAAGAATGGCCCACAGGAAAAACAGTTCCTGAAAGGAATCAGTGAGTTAACCACAAACTAGCATAAAAGCATAAAAGCAGCTAAAGTGGTTATCGCCTCAAGAGTTAATCAATCTTTGTTAAACAAATTCTCTGACACAATTATCGTTGATTTATAAAATTAATATTGTCTAAAGTGAACGCCATCTCAAATATTTACTCAGCGAATCACAACAAGTTAACATAGTACTTTTTCACCTGAATGAAACCAACATTTTTATATAACAAAGATGAAACTATTTTCCATCCCCCTTGACATATTAAAAGTTATGGAAGCATCATCCAAACCCAAATTTGGATGCAAAAATGCAAATGATTTTTTCATTATGTCATTCCGCAAATGTTTGATAAATGAGAAACCGATCAGTGTTACTCTGCATTATGAGAATTCTTGTTTTATGCTCAATTTGTTAAATTTAATAACTTAAAAACAACGGAAATTCACGGTTGAAACAAAGAATGAGTGAACGATAATGTAAGGTTTTGAGACTGACTAGACCACATGGAAAGCCAACAATGTCAATGAGACAAAGATAAGGGTCATAATCCAAATAATTGGTCAGACAGATTCAATAACAACCACGCAAAGCTGTTATCAAATATATACACAAACTATTAAAAATATTTGTAACATAAATTTTATTTATAGATCTTTATAGTCATATAAAAATAAAGTATAGACAGCTACAAATTTTTAATGTGCAATTGGTTATCGCCTCAAAAAGTTCACCAAATCTTGCTATTTTAAATCAAATTTAAAACTGGTGAACTATCACCACTCTCATTGATTTAAATTAAATCAAAATTATATGGTCATTGTGCTTTTAACTTAATTTAAAGTTAACACTAGCGCTTAAATTTCTAAGATTGTATATTTTTTAGACTACATTTTATTAAAATCATGAAAGAACAGTCCAAACCAAATTTATTCCAGATGAATTTTGTATTATGAATTTGTCACTCCAAAAATATGTCACTAGTGACTGGAAGTGCTGCCGACTATTACACTAACAATGACGATTCAACCAGTCTAATGGTAGACTAGTGTACATCATATATTTTAATTTTTATTCCATGAAAATGAGGTTAAGCAGCGCAAATTTTTTGCTTTCATGAAATGAAAAGCGATTAGACCAGGCCTATATACTTTTTTGTAGACAGCTACAATTTTGTAATGTGCAATGTCTAGAATTAGACTATTAGATTTAAAATGAATTAGACCAAAGTCTAGTCCTAGCCCTGGCCTAGGGCGGCTAGGCCAGGAGCCTATGGCCATACTCCCATAGTCTATACTATAGAATAGTCTGAGTCTACTAACAGTTAGAGTAACAATTAGAGCCGAGTCTAGACTATATCTAGACTCCAGTAACTTTGACATTTGATTAACAGCGCGTACGGATAATACTATTAATAATAGTTAATAAAAACACGAATTCAGCGTGAGCGATAATATAAGAATTAGAAGTGGACTTAACCACGTGACTGCGACGGGATCGATGTCTGCGATGTCAATCGAAGTCATAAACTAAAAAACCACTGACACATGGTTGAACATATTCAAAAACAATGCAAAACTATATCTATCATATAAAAGAACTATTGAAACGTATTTAAAATACAAGATTTTCTTGATAGACATAGAATCTGCTATATAAATTTATATTTCTTTCGGATTATTTTTTGGTTTGGACCACTCTCAAGATTTCTTTGCTAAATGAGACTGTTACAAACAAATCGAGATCCGAACAAACCACGAATTACATAGCTTGGGATTCGCCTAAGATTAATAATCTATTTTGTGTCCGATAAAAAGAGCTTTCATTTTACGAAAACTCTGTATTTATGATGATGATGATAATGATGATAATGATGATGATGACGATGATGATGATGATGATGATGATGATGATGATGATGATGATGATGATGATGATGATGATGATGATGATGATGATGATGATGATGATGATGATGATGATGATGATGATGATGATGATGATGATGATGATGATGATGATGATGATGATGATGATGATAATGATGATGATGATGATGATGATGATGATGATGATGATGATGATGATGATGATGATGATGATGATGATGATGATGATGATGATGATGATGATGATGATGATGATGATGATGCTGATGCTGATGCTGATGCTGATGCTGATGCTGATGCTGATGCTGATGATGATGTTGATGCTGATGCTGATGATGATGATGATGATGTCATGTTTTGTCTCAAAGAAAGAGACTCATTATACCTATAGATAGCCATATGTGTTTTAACATTCTATGCAGAAGAATTACATGAATAGAGAGTAGAGTGTCCAAATCCTCATGGGTCTCCCCTACATTTATACAATCCAACCGAAAAAAACTAATACATTCAACAAAATCGTCATATGTTCACCATGTTCACCCACGATCATTGCAATTGGCTCAATCTTTTAATCACAAAAGGCATATCCAATTCTATCAAGTCAGTTTATTATAAAGAAACCAGATAAAAATATTTCACCACTTTGTAAACAATATGATTATTAGCTCTATTTTTGACAAACATGCTCATGCTAACACAAAGGTCTACTCAGAAAACTAACTACCCCATGGATGTCGGGAAATACTAAAGTGTAAAACCCTTCACCACAAACGAACATGGTGCAGATTTCGCACGGGTCTAGCTCGTTCCCGTCACAAGAGCTAAATCGATATGTATTGCTGATGTTATTTCCGAAAATTTAGACAATCCCCGTCGTCTATATGGAACTCGATAAATAACATCCTGCATGGAATCCCATCACCTGCTATGCCAGAATTCACACGATCAGTGGTGGGCAGGAGAAAGAAAACTAGTTGCCACAAATTGCTACTTTTTACTTTGTGTGGCCATTTTTCCAAAAATTGTGTGATAAAAAGAATCAATTCGTTTCAATTTTGCAGATACAGTATCGAATATTTCCTCAACAAAAAACCTGTAAGCCTTATCAAATCTAAAATGCACGTCTTTGACAGAAGATGAAATTTAAAAGCTTATTTTGGGCTCGTATATAAAACATCATGTGTTCTGGATCCAATTTCTACAAGAAATCAAATCCAAAATGTAGTAACGTATTTGACAGAATATAAAATTAAAAAGCTCATCTCGGGTTCATCGTCAAAATCATGGACCCTATTCCTACAAGCATGCTGAGAACATGCATGGTTCAACAGTAACAGTAACAATAACACTCATCACTGACACAATCAACATTGCAATGGAAGTAATTATATTTCCTGAACATTTCAAAGAAGTGTATGTATTTCATTCGCAATTCCATGTTTAGATGATTAGTCATCAGTGACTACAATGCCTTTTTTAGGTACAGGGCCTAGTCTAGCTAAATATTATTATGCGAAGTAGTTGAAATGAGAATACAGACGGCATATGGGGACGCTGTGGTGGACGGGAAGCAGCCAGTGAAGATGAAGTGAATACTATAAGAATGTACGCCTTAGAAGAGTACACACCGAAGTCATACCAAGAAAGGCCGGTTTAGTGACGGGCCAACGTGGCCGGCATTGGCCGCCTCAAGTTTAATAGTTTGAGCAGGTTCTAAATAGTTCCGAACTCTGTTATTATGGTGTGTTAGTGTGATCTGAACAGTTAAAAAACCTCAGATATCATGTTTACACGAACATGTATCATTTAGTGGTGAGATTATGAGGATAAGACATTAAAATCAGGGATGATAGAAGGCGTATGGATACAATTATTGTTGAAATGACAACTGGGCCTATATATCATCGTATACGTGGACAGTAGCGTACTACATATAGGGCCTACAGTCTGGCAGGATGTGTATCTGTATGTTCTGTGGCAGTACGCACTATTGTGCTATCGCGCCATGGATGCTTTCACACCACATTGTGGATTTTCTGTGTTTTGTTGGCTGGTATTTGGCGTGTACAACAGCTCTGTGTGTTTAGACTGTTTAGATCCCGGAATATTAAGCCTCATATTTCCTTCATTACAAGCTGACATAGCTTGCGCGATTGACAGCTTCTAATGAACAATATATAATGATGATTTAAAACAATTTAAAGTGACATGCCCAACTGCCTCCGAACTTAAAAAGTTGACAAGATTAAATTTGTGTTATTTAGGCTTATGTCATAGTAAATCTATATTATCTTTCTCCACCTTCCATTTGAAAAAGATATGTACCCGATAAGATCGTATTTCGGAATGGTCATACAATTAATGACAACCATCTCTTTATTATAATGACTTTGACCAAGCCGCTGGCAGTCTAGATGAAGGGTCCGATATTGATTTGTTTTTTTCTCTGAAAGCATCAACACTGATGAGAATCCCTTCCTTTTTGTCACTTCACCAGCTACGAACATCCCATGAATATAATCTGTGAATTTTGGCGATGTTCACGATGTCCTGCAAACATGTAAAATATGTCGATTGGTCCAATTTAGGTGTTTTGAGCCTTCCTGTTCTAAAAAGTGAGACTCGTTGGGATAGCTTTGTTAAACGGTGATTTCCCGATGACTAGCATCGTATTTGACGATCTGAGATCATACATACTTATCCTAATACGGGTTAGGATATTTTTGTCATAGATTACGGCTAGTAAATTTTAAGGAGAATTAATCAAATCGTTGTCTCGATATCACTTTCCTGTAAATCTTGGCAAACAGAAAACATGGCATTCAAAAAGGGGTGGATCTAAAAGACAAAAATGTAATGACCGACATTTTGTCAGAATTCGTCTTTTTCGAAACCTGATCATGTTACCAACGGATGTTTCTAAAAGTTGTAATCTATCGGAACGTTGCCTTCACTCATTCAAACACTCAAAAAGATATAACAGAGCTAAAACAAACACATACCATTTGCCTGGGCACAGGCCTTTAAGTTGCTATATGTTTGTGGTGTAAGCGCAGAGTTGAGACCATTGAAAGTATCTCCAGCTGTGCAAAGGGTCTGAAGAGCACACACGGGGGAGATCTCGTGTTCATTTGTTATTCTTTTTATTCCTTTTTTTCATCTAACAATCAACAACAACGGATTGTCCATGCATATTATAGTGCGTGTTTTTTGAGATCACGAATATTGAAAACAAGAGAAAAATAACTTTGTCACCATGATTGCATGTCGTTCAAGTATTAAGTTGTAAAGTCTACATGAATAAATTTTCTACACCAGACATTCATTCATTCATTCATTCATTCATTCATTCATTCATTCATTCATTCATTCATTCATTCATTCATTCATTCATTCGTTCGTTCATTCATTCATTCATTCATTTATTCATTCATTCATTCATTCATTCATTCATTCATTCATTCATTCATTCATTCATTCATTCATTCATTCAATTTATTATTCATTCATCCATTCATCTGTTTGTATATTTATTCATGCTTTCGTTTTTTTCGTTTGTTCATTGTTTGTCCATCCATCCGTCCGTCCGTTCGTGCATTTGTTCGTTCGGTCGTTCAATAATGTGTTTGTTAGGTACGTTGTTTGCATTTCCGTTCATTCGTTTGTTAATATTAATGTGAATGTTAATGTTGTTTTTTTCTCTTGTTTGTTTGCCTTTTCTTTTATCTGCTTGCTCGCTGTTTTCTCTTCCCTTTTTCTTTTGTTCGTTTTTTTACTCATTCGTGGTTTTTTTGTGCGTTTATTTATTCAATGGTTCCTGCGTCGTTTGTTTATTCTTTCCTTCGTTCATTTATTCGTCCATTTGTTTGTATGTTTCTTTCCTTGCTTGTTTATTTGTTTGTCATTTCGTTTGCTCGTTCGTTCGTTTGTTCATTCGCTTGTTCATTCGTTGTTCGTTTGTTTATTCAGTGTTTTTCGTTTGTTTGTCATTTCTCTCCTACGAGCGCTCGTGTGTATTTTTGTATTTTTTGTTTGCGTTTTTTCTCTTGTTTGCTTGTTCGCTGGTTCGTTCTTGCATTTGTTACTTTGTTCATTTGCTCGTTCTTTTGTTTTTTGTTTAATCTCAGAAGAACACTACCTCTTTGTCATGGAGGATCCCAACAAAACTGAATCTATGAGTGGATGGGACAAGAAACAATTTGTATATTTTAAACTTTAATATCAGAGCGGGTGATTTTAACTCTTGAAATATTACCATATTTTAAAACAAATATGATTCCTCGAGACCCTGTTTATAAGCATCTGCTCAGATTTGGCTTTATCAAGCTACAATCGTTTGAAAAGAAGTCCAAGCTTTGTCTGAGGCAAAAAAGCACTCACCGACTATATCATGCTAAGCATGAAAATATTACCTCTGTCATGTCCAATCGATGGTAGTTGTCAAAACAAGTTCTTCTCTTGAATTTTAATCCATGACAGCCGCATGTGAATGTAGGTATACTTACAAGCTGGGCACATCATGCACATCGTGCGTCACAGCACCGGGTGGACTATTAATAATAGAGGTCCAAACCCTGCCATACTTCATTGTATTATTTTGCTATGTGAAAACATTGCAGGTCAAGGCTATTGAGTTTCAGAGAGATAGGCACACCCTTTCATATCCAAGGGAATGGAATATCATTATACTGATATGACATATATGTTTTTATCAATGGGGCATGTCAGTGTATTTCGGTGTATTTGTCTGAGGCAGCGGTGATCTTGAATTATGCTACTACTCATTACTACTAATTTTAATAAATTTTACTGTTTTAATGACGGCGTCATGTTGAAGGGGCATGCGCAGGTCTAAAATCATTAAAAAATCGGTGATTTTATTTTGGCTTCTTAGTATGACTATATGATGTAAACATGTCCATAGACTAGAACTGCAAAAGTTTTTAATTTTAGTGCTGCACACTTACCAGTTAGGCTAGATATAGAGACGAAATTCTCGTATTTGTTATTTTTGACATGGTTGTCAAAAATTAAAAAACTTTTGCAGTTCTAGTCTATGGACATTTTTACATCATATGGTCATATTATTAAGCTAAAATAAAATCACCGATTTTTTGATGATTTTAGATCTGGGCATATGTCCCTTTAATGTATTTCCAGCATGTTGCGTTCTCCTCTGATGGTGGCACCTACTACAAATACTTTGATCTGATTTGTAAGCTAATATCACTCACAAATCTGAATTCATTCACATAAAACCAAATTCACTCACACAAAATCCCGATACACTCTTAGTTTTCGTAAATTATTCAAGCTTCCTTGTCGACTGTACCGGTGTATCGGTCTCTATTGTGCATAACACTATACCAGTGTATCGGGATCTTTTGTGCATAGCGGCACGCAAATTAGGCCCTATTAATAATGAAGGTGTTTACAATTTTCCGCCAGCTTAACGCCAGCTTAACACGATGACATTGGCCATTCTGAAGGTCACAACACCAGCAGTCATACGTACAAAGACTAGTTTCTTATGCTTATACATCAAGCATTGATTACCAGCATGTCACCAGAAATGCTTTCTTATGTATTTCTGATGTCTCTCATATGGAAAGCTCTATATTTGGTATTTCTGGTGGAGGGGGATGTGATCGATGAGGGGGAAGCTATGACAGGTTTTATTCTTCATCAGTCTAATCCACCATGTCGTGACGTGGACACAAACAAGGAACTTCAACCATGTACTCTGTCCAGCCTGGAGGACTATCAGGGACTAAGGTACGGGGACCCAAGTTGTCCAGCAGCTCAAGGCCTGACGGGCTGTAAAGATGGCTCCTACAATATAGCATGTATGCCTCTGTCACTACAAGAGGAGTATTTATGTGCATGTGCTGAAGCAAAGGGTGATGTTAACACGGGAATCGCATGGAGTGACACTTGGGAAGAAATCAGCGGGGAAGAGTTGTCCTTCAAGCGCGCTCTGTGTTATTCACAAGCTGGCTGGTGTATGGATGGAATGTTCAAGATGAACCTGACATACCTGATCAAGATGTATGCTCCCCTGGACACCCAGATCACGGCGTCTTCTGTACATAGTTCTACTCATGGGACGGGGAAAGTTAGGCTGTACCAGATAGATGGCTACAAATGTGGGTGGCTTAAAGCACACAGTGACTTGTCACCATGGATCTCGTTTGACTTCTTGCAGATCCGTGTAGCAGTTGGTGTTGTAATAGGAAAAAGATGTGATATTCCTGACCAGTATGTGACGTCATTTCGCGTGTCCTATGTTGACATCATCTTTCACTACATAGATGCTGACAATGTACAGGCTCAATATGATGGTCTCATCTTCACCTGGTGGTTTGGCAGGGAGGTCTCTGCACGCTTCTGGGTAATCGAACCTGTTACATGGAATAACTTTGCAACTATGCAGGTTGAATTCCTCGGATACGCCTAAGGCCTGTAAGGGTCGTACACTTAGAAAGATCTCACCATTTTAATGTCATATTTAGTGCTAAAATTAATCGCAATAATGCGTTGTTGGCGGCTGTCTAAGGTTTTTGAAACGATTTATATTGTTTTGATATCAAATGCAGTCATTTAAAATGAAGCTCACTTCAACTGTTCTTTAATAAACCATGCCTCCCGCCCCCCCCCCCCCCCAGGAATCGGGTGGTTATTTTGATGTAATTTTGAATTCTGTATCAGACCATGACCAAACAAACGATTGATTTGCGTGTTTGCTATATTCTGGTATGATTATGCTTCTTTCAAGTGACAAGTCCTCCAAATAACAAAATGTATGTATTATTAAGCTTCAAGCCAGCAACGTCAGCTATGATCATGCTTTGCGCTAAGATAATGAAGCCATCAGCTAACGTCTTTAATTTTTATCTAATTTTTATTGATAATTTTATGGCATGGTAGTCACACATACTTATAACTTATTTTTGTAATCTTAAAATTAACAACGCATGAATATTATCATTAAATTATGCTAAACTATCTATACACATTTTTCTTGTTAAAGCCAACATCTAACGTGTGTATTTTTAAGAGATGAACACTGAAATGACGTCTTAATTCCTGACCAGAAAATAACTTAATTTTAGAAGCCTAACAATGATCTATTTTACAAATTATTTTGACTTTGCACATTGCGAGCCCCTCACCTTAAATATTTTTCTTAGCAAAATAAAAAGAATATATTTTTTCCATTGGTTATGTTATGGTATGTTCACTGGTCGTAACGTCTTTAGCAATGACCATTACCATGATTAACAACATTCCTGGGAATGTAGTACCGGTAGCTGAGGGGTTTAAATCACCTCTTAGATTTAATAATAAGCCATGGCTCTTCCATGATTTCTAATTATACGAGGACCTAGTTTCAGTAATAGATGGACTAGTAGTGGTATAGTAGAGGGCCTCATCTCATCTCTAGCAAAGAGGGGTCCATCTCACATGTTGGCCATTTACTCTCGCTAGCAAAGAGGGGCCCATCTCACATGTTGGCCATTTACTCCCTCTAGCAAAGAGGGGCCATCCCACATGTTGGCCATTTACTCTCGCTAGCAAATAGGGGTCCATCTCACATGTTGGCCATTTACTCCCTCTAGCAAAGAGGGGCCCATCTCACATGGTGGCCATTTACTCTCGCTAGCAAAGAGGGGTCCATCTCACATGTTGGCCATTTACTCTCGCTAGCAAAGAGGGGCCCATCTCACATGTTAGCCATTTACTCTCGCTAGCAAATAGGGGTCCGTCTCATATGTTGGCCATTTACTTACTCTAGCAAAGAGGTGTCCATCTCACATGTTGGCCATTTACTCTCTCTGGCAAAGAGGTGTCCATCTCACATGTTGGCCATTTACTCTCTCTGGCAAAGAGGGGTTCATCCCACATGTTGGCCATTTTTTTCCCTCTAGCAAAGAGGTGTCCATCTCACATGTTGGCCATTTACTCTCTCTAGCAAAGAGGTGTCCATCTCACATGTTGGCCATTTACTCCCTCTAGCAAAGAGGTGTTCATCCCACATGTTGGCCATTTACTCCCTCTAGCAAAGAGGTGTCCATCTCACATGTCGGCCCTTTACTCCCTCTAGCAAAGAGGGGTCCATCTCACATGTTGGCCGTTTACTCTCTCTCTCTAACAAAAAGGTGCCCATCTCACATGTTGGCCATTTACTCTCTCTAGCAAAGAGGTGTCCATCTCACATGTTGGCCATTTACTCCCTCTAGCAAAGAGGTGTCCATCTCACATGTTGGCCATTTACTCTCTCTAACAAAAATGTGTCCATCTCACATGTTGGCCATTTACTCCCTCTAGCAAAGAGGTGTCAATCTCACATGTCGGCCCTTTACTCCCTCTAGCAAAGAGGGGTCCATCTCACATGTTGGCCATTTACTTACTCTAGCAAAGAGGTGTCCATCTCACATGTTGGCCATTAACTCCCTCTAGCAAAGAGGGGTCCATCTCACATGTTGGCCATTTACTCCCTTTAGCAAAGAGGGGTTCGTCTCACATGCTGGCCATTTAATCCCTCTAGCAAAGAGGGGTCCATCTCACATGTTGGCCATTTACTCCCTATAGCAAAGAGGGATTTCGTCTCACATGTTGGCCATTTACTTACTCTAGCAAAGAGGGGTCCATCTCACATGTCGGCCATTCACTTACTCTAGCAAAGAGGTGTCCATCTCACATGTTGGTCATTTACTCTCTCTGGCAAAGAGGGGTTCGTCTCACATGTTGGCCATTTACTCCCTTTAGCAAAGAGGGGTTCGTCTCACATGTTGGACATTTACTCCCTTTAACAAAGAGGGGTTCGTCTCACATGTTGGCCATTTACTCCGCCTTTCTTTTTGTATGTATTCATTTTAACCCTTACACCGCTAAATCTGTTTCACAGCAGATTAAATTACTGATATTGAGAATAAAATTGGTATTTTGACATCAATATATACAAATTTTTTGGTCTTAAATTAAGCAAATATGAGTAATTTTCACACACTTGAAGTTGTGGGTCGCGGTAGCGCAACACAACTTAAAGTGGGTGGAAATGTTTTTTTTTTCAATGTAGCGCTCTAATGGTGAATCCAGTTATTGTGGTGTATTTATTATTGTTACCAATCTGTGGCCAATCAGGTGAATGTTACTGATGTTATAATATACAGTAATTTTTGTTTGCTTCACATATGTGTATTGACGGCTATTTTTGGTCTCTCGTACATTCTACTACAACGCATTGTACATTTTACACATTTTACGGCTACATTATGTTATGCTTCACATTGGTTTTTAGGCCTCTGCCAAAATATTGGCGGATGCCTATTGTCGTAACCAGTCGCGTCCGTCCGTCTGTTCGTCTGTCCGCCACTTTTAAAACTATAACTTGCTCCGCATAACTGCAATTCACATTAAACTTCACATACAGGTTAATCATGACTAAATCTTGACTAATTTCACTTTTGACCTTTCTGTGACCCCTATGACCTTGAATTCTTTTCGATCGACATTTGGCCGAATATTGGCCATTATTTTTTTAATATGCGTAATATCTGGAAAACCAGACCAGATAGCTAGACCATTACTATAAAAACAAAATGTTCAGTTTTAGGTAGAGATATACCATGAAAAAATTCAACTTGATCAAATTCAAAATGGCCGATCTGCGGCCATTTCTGTTTGACAAATTTTTTTGTTAACGAGATTCATTCAACATTTTTTTATGTATCGCTCCAAAATGTATACCATATGTCCATTCCAATAATAGCTTGAAAGAGTTTAAAATTTGACAAGATTCGGACAGAAACTAGGTCATGGCGGCCAAAATAGCTAATTATCGGTCATTATTTTTTTTAATATGCGTAATATTTGCAAAACTGGATCAGATGGCTAGCCCATTACCATTAAACAAAATGTGCAGTTTCAGGTAGGGACATACATGTACCATAAAAAATTAAACTTGATCAAATTCAAAATGGCCGACCGACAATTTCAATAATGGCGGCGGGCTATTGTCGAGTGTGCTCTTCTTTCAAATGATTTTCACTTTTAAACGATGATTAGAGGCTGAGACCTATTTCCGTCGCCGACGGGCCTTGGTTAATATATGTTTGCATTTGCCAACATATGTATGTATTATACACCCTTTCGTATTTATTATCTATTGATAAACATAATTCCGAACCGGTTTCAGACTATTTCTTGATTTATGTTCGCCACATGTGACCTGTATTATATTGATGTCTAGTCTTGCCTCACCCTTGTATATTACCTGTATTTGAGCTTTCCATCTTCCATCAAGTTACATAGGAGCATTTACATATGTTCATCTCCATATTAAATAATTCAAAGGTTTTATAATGTGATACACATGGGTCACTAAACCTCTTACTTAAAACCCTCGTTGACCATGAAACCTATATTTTTCATGTAGCTACATAGTACATTTTTATACATTTTTCACTTCGATTGAAGGACGCGTATGCAGCCCCGTGAATTAATAATTAGTGACCGTTTCGGTGAATCCATCGCACAGTTTAAAAGAAACTGTTTTTTTTATAAATTTTTTGCGGGGTAGAACGCACAAGAAAATATGGTGATATCGTGGCATGTAACAACATTTAAGCTTGTCTTGTATATGGAGTGTCCCAAACTATTTATACCGTAGTAGTATAGTGTGCAGTGCTGACAAATGTGTGCCATTATTTTTTTTAATTTTAATGCGGGGTGGAACACACAAAATAAAATCGTGCTATCGTGGCACGTAACAACATTTAGGCTATGTGTTTTGGTTTTAATGTGTGAAATATGTCATCCATGTCCATTACGTATATGTCAATGTTAAGATGGTCTTTTATACGGACTGCTCCTAGCTAATTATACCGTTGTAGTTTGCAGTGCTGACCAATGTGTGCCATAGAAAAACATTTCAGTCATTCAAAAATAATACAACGTATCCATCCACGTGAAGACTGCGGAGTAAAGACACGTTTACCACTTTACAATTACGATTAGTGACCGTTTTGTGACATAAATCTTACCGATCTCAAAAGGTTTTTCCCAAGAGCTCCAAACTAATTTACCGAATTAAAATTTTAAGTTGTGTCTCGCGGCCTCGAATCACAACTTTAAGTGGCTTGTGTACTTTAAGTCACAACTTATATCAGTGTTTCAAGATTTAAGATTTTTAGCAACTGGTTTTACAGGATTTATTAAAAACATAGGATTTTTATGACATTGGAATAAATACAGAGTTTTCGTAAAATGAAAGCTCTTTTTATCGGACACAAAATAGATTATTAATCTTAGGCGAATCCCAAGCTATGTAATTCGTGGTTTGTTCGGATCTCGATTTGTTTGTAACAGTCTCTTGGTGTGTAGTTAACTCATCCCCTATACCAACTCATCCCCCGGTATATCAGGGGATGAGTTGTTATAGGTGTTGATGGGCTGGGGATGAGTTGGTTATAGCTGTTGACAGGCTGGGGATGAGTTGGTTATAGCTGTTGGAGGGCTGGGGATGAGTTGGTCATGTGCGTTACACCTTAGGCTTTGGGGTTGAGTTGGTATTACCTTGTCTTTAATATTATTTGATTATTTTTGATGATGATCACTTAAATGTATAAGATATGTTTTAAAATCTGACTTGAATAAAATATAATTTAAGCATACGCTTACGCCTAACAAGGTCGTTGTTGTAATAATAACAGAATAATAACAGAAGACAATCTTTAAAAAAGTATATTAAATATTATTTGCTATTGTTATTTCACCTGTCTATTGTTATAAATAGTTAATAATTATTGAGATATTTTTATGGTCAAACCTTTAAGTCTTTAGCATGGCTATGTTACTTTTTAATATTAGCCGATTAATAAGTCAGTCGTGTTCTTATTTCGTCAGTCTATTGGTATAAATAGTAAATAATTCTTGATAGAAGACCCCGAATTCCTTGTTAAGATTATGTGCTCACACAAGATTTTTTAAATATTTTATATATATTACGTAGGCCTATCTTTATGTATATTTCATATATAATCATGTGACCTGCTATTTTTAATTTAATGTCAATAGGCTTATGTCTAAATGTTATTAAATGAACTATATGTTTTATATTATGTATATTTCATGTTTTATAGCCATGCGACCTGCTATGTTTAATTAAATGTTAATTTGTCTACATGTTATAATATATATTTTTTTTAAATATAATATATTGCTTCTAATAATAAATGTGTTACTTATTACACTCCCAAAGTATAAGTAATAGCTGGCTGCCCGTATGGCTAACTTTAAAACAGATAAGATAGCCTACAACATAGTCATGAGTTGGGAATGAGTTGGTAACACTTGGTCGATGTCTGGGGATGAGTTAGTAAGGTATTGACGGCCGGGGGGATGAGTTGGTTATAGCAGTTGGAGGGCTGGGGATGAGTTGGTCTAACCCGGGTGTGAACTGGGGTTGAGTTGGTATGGGGGATGAGTTGGTAGGGGGGATGAGTTGACTGCCATTCAGTCTCTTTTAGCAATGAAATCTTGAGGGTGGTTCAAACCAAAAATTAATCCGAAAGAAATATAAATTTATATAGCAGATTCTATGTCTATCAAGAAAATCTTGCATTTTAAATACGTTTCAATAGTTCTTTTATATGATAGATATAGTTTTGCATTTGTTTTTGAATATGTTCAACCAAGGATACTTGGTTCAACCATGTGTCAGTGGTTTTTTAGATTATGACTTCGATTGACATCGCCGACATCGATCCGGTCGCAGTCACGTGGTTAAGTCCACTTCAAATTCTTATATTATCGCTCACGCTGAATTCCTGTTTTTATTAACTATTATTAATAGTATTATCCGTACGCGCTGTTAATCAAATGGCAAAGTTACTGGAGTCTAGACTCGGCTCTAATTGTTACTCTAACTGTTAGTAGACTCAGACTATACTATAGTTTAGTATAGACTATGGCCATAGGCTCCTGGCCTAGCCGCCCTAGGCCAGGGCTAGGACTAGACTTTGGTCTAATTCATTTTAAATCTAATAGTCTAATTCTAGACATTGCACATTACAAAATTGTAGTTGTCTACAAAAACGTATATAGGCCTAGTCTAATCGCTTTTCGTTTTATTTCATGAAATCAAAAAATTTGCGCTGCTTAACCTCATTTTCATGGAATAAAAATTAAAATATATGATGTAGACAAGTCTACAATTAGACTGGTTGAATCGTCATTATTAGTGTAATAGTCGGCAGCACTTCCAGTCACTAGTGACATATATTTGGAGTGACAAATTCATAATACAAAATTCATCTGGATTAAATTTGGTTTGGACTGTTCTTTCATGATTTTAATAAAATGTAGTCTAAAAAATATACAATCTTAGAAATTTAAGCGCTAGTGTTAACTTTAAATTAAGTTAAAAGCACAATGACCATATAATTTTGATTTAATTTAAATCAATGAGAGTGGTGATAGTTCACCAGTTTTAAATTTGATTTAAAATAGCAAGATTTGATGAACTTTTTGAGGCGATAACCAATTGCACATTAAAAATTTGTAGCTGTCTATACTTTATTTTTATATGACTATAAAGATCTATAAACAAAATTTATGTTACAAATATTTTTAATAGTTTGTGTATATATTTGATAACAGCTTTGCGTGGTTGTTATTGAATCTGTCTGACCAATTATTTGGATTATGACCCTTATCTTTGGCTCATTGACATTGTTGGCTTTCCATGTGGTCTAGTCAGTCTCTAAACCTTACATTATCGTTCACTCATTCTTTGTTTCAATCGTGAATTTCCGTTGTTATTAAATTATCAAATTTAACAAATTGAGCATAAAACAAGAATTCTCATAATGCAGAGTAACACTGATGAGCTTCTCATTTATCAAACATTTGCGGAATGACATAATGAAAAAATCATTTGCATTTTTGCATCCAAATTTGGGTTTGGATGATGCTTCCATAACTTTTAATATGTCAAGGGGGATGGAAAATAGTTTCATCTTTGTTATATAAAAATTTTGGTTTCATTCAGGTGAAAAAGTACTATGTTAACTTGTTGTGATTCGCTGAGTAAAAATTTGAGATGGCGTTCACGTTAGACAATATTAATTTTATAAATCAACGATAATTGTGTCAGAGAATTTGTTTAACAAAGATTGATTAACTCTTGAGGCGATAACCACTTTAGCTGCTTTTATGCTAGTTTGTGGTTGACTCACTGATTCCTTTCAGGAACTGTTTTTCTTGTGGGCCATTCTTTGGCATTGCCACTGCGGCCTTATGGGGTTTCAGATAGGTCTTGTTGTCAGGAACATCTGTTTTTGGCCTTTTTCCTCGTTGGGAGTTTCATCTTTGTTACTTAAATTTTTTGGGTACATTTTATTGTGTGATTTGCAGGGTCAACTTTATAAATTATCTTGATAAGAAGATTGATTCTTGTTGTGATTCGCTGAGTAATCATTTGAGATGGTGCTCACTTTAATGCAATAGACAATATTAATTTTATAAATCAATGATAATTGTCTCAGAGAATTTGTTTAACAAAGATTGATTAACTCTGGAGGCGATAACCACTTTGGCTGCTTTTATGCATTTATGCCAATTTGTGGTTGACTCACTGATTCCTTTCAGGAACTGTTTTTCCTGTGGGCCATTCTTTGGCATTGCCACTGCGGCCTTATGGGGTTTCAGATAGGTCTTGTTGTCAGGAACATATGTTTTTGGCCTTTTTCCTCATTTTTTAGAGTTTCATCTTTGTTACTTAAATTTTTTGGGTACATTTTATCGTGTGATTTGTAGGGCAAAAATTTACAAATAATATAAATAAATAAGAGGAGCAATTGTTGTTTCTAGGATTTGATTTAGCAAGAATTGATAAACTCTGGAGGCGATAATCACATTGGCTGATGCCAATTTGTGGTGGACCCACTAATTCCTGTCTGGATTTGTTTCCTGTGGGCTATTTTCTGGCCTCGCCAGTACAGCTTTCGGTTTCAGATAGGTCTTTGTCAAAACTATGTTTTCGGCACCTTTCCTCTTTGATTGGTGTTTTCTTTTTTTTGTTACTTTTGGTCAATGAAGCATACATACCAGCCACTCTTAATCTCAAATTAAAATATACAATATTAGTGCTCATAAGGATATTTAAAAATAATTCATGTTTGGAAGTTAAGATTTACCGTTCTCATTAGTAATAATTTAAATTAATGAGAAGAGATATAGTTGATAATCTCTTGATTTCATTTTATATAATTAATGCAATTATGCCAATTTGTGATGACTCTGGAATAATCCCAGGGGCTGGTTTTCCTGTAGGCCATTCTCTGGCTTTGCCAAAGTGACCTTAGGTTTCAAGTGGATCCTACGAAATTATGTTTTGGGTCACCTTTTTCTTTCTAAGTTTTCTTCTTTGTTGTTTGTTTTGTAAAGCTTAGTGATCCAGCTGCTTTGAAATTAAATAATAATAAAGAATTAAATCTTTCATCATTCTTACTTAGATATATATATATATAATAAATAATTTGTAAATTAAAATAATTCGGAAGAGTATCCAAGTGTAGGAGTGTAAGGTAAAAGCAATATAATTATTCAATTAAACTACTGCAAGAACATATTATTAGTCAATAAATACAAGGTCAGTTACAACAAGACTTGGCCAGTTGTTACAGGCCGCAGTAATTATTGCATGCCTTATACGCCAACTACATGATGCTCTCTGTCTAGCTTCATTAATCTAGCATCAGGACTTGCGCCAGCTGCTGAAATCAGTGCTAGTAATGATAGACAGGATGCATCCGGACTTGCGCCAGATGCAATGAACTTCATGAAGAACCAAACATATGATTATTCATTTGTTAGTTCGGCAGGACTTGCGCCAGCTGTTCTAACTATAGCAAACATGATGGGGAGTGATTTGCCAACTGGATTTGCGCCAGCTGCTGAAATCAGTGCTAGCAAGGATGGGCAGGATGCATCCGGACTTGCGCCGGATGCAATAAACTTTGTGAAGAACCAAACATATGATTTTTCATTTGTTAGTTCGGCAGGACTTGCGCCAGCTGTTCTAACAATGGAAAACATGATGGGGAGTGATTTGCCAACCCGATTTCGGCCAGTCGGTTTTTGATACAATATCCACAAGCTCATTCTTACAGGTGGAATTAGTTTATTCTAGCATCAGGATTTGCACCAGCTGCTGAAATCAGTGCTAGCAAGTATGGGCAGGATGCATCCGGACTTGCGCCAGATGCAATAAACTTTGTGAAGAACCAAACATATGATTTTCCATTTGTTGGTTCGGCAGGACTTGCGCCAGCTGTTCTAACAATGGAAAACATGATGGGGAGTGATTTGCCAACTCGATTTCGGCCAGTCGGTTTTTGATACAATATCCACAAGCTCATTCTTACAGGTGGAATTACTTTAAATGTGAATGATTTATGTCCTTTTTCTTCTCCCGTAGAAGAGAAGAAAAAGCTAAAATTTTACTTTTTCGTCAATAACTGCGTGAGTAAGAAATTATTATTATATTTTTTTTTTTTTTTTTTTAGAATTCTTTAGATCTTGCTTTTGAATGTATATGTAAACACCATTTTTAGTGAATACAGCAATACTCAAGATGTGGACCATTTCCTCATGTTCCTAATTTGCTTCAAATCCTTCTAAATCTATGTTTTGTGGTCTTCTTATGTTTTCAAAGTGTGTCTGCAATACCTAGGTCAGCTCAAAATGAGGTCTGTATACTTCTGTTGTCAGATTTTACACTTACAGAAAATAAAATTCCACTGACATATAAATCCAGCCAGTCAAAACACCACTCAGACTTGCTTCAGGAATTATAAATACAATAGATGTTATGATAATTTGTCCCTTATTATCTACATTTGGAAATTTTAATTATTTGGTTATCTATTCATTACATGTAAATTTCAAGTTTCACTTCTGTAGACATCCTAATTTCAATTTAAAAACTAAATTTCAGACTATATAGCACTTCACTATTTAGAATTAGTGTTGTTTCTGATGCCGCAAGTGATGGTGGATTAGACAGATGAGAGGTTGGAATTCATATGTGCTCTTACGATGCATTCGTTAGTTTGTGTTGTGGGGGTCAGACACTTTGTGTCTGTGTGCCGTTTTCATACCCTCCTCAACAACAGATAATCTTGATTAATAATGTTATTGATAGATTTTTTCAATATTATGTAATTTGTATGTAATGATACAAGAGTCAATGTTCATTAATATATTAATGTGAACAATTAGTAGATTGTTATTGATAGGTTTGGTTTTGTGTGAACAATTACTAGATTGTTATTGATAGTTTGGTTAATATTATCTAATTTGTTTGTAATGATACAAGAGTCAAAGTTCACATTTAAATAGTAGATTAGATCAATCAGAGACATGTATAAATATTCATAGTAGATTAGATCAATCAGAGACATGTATAAATAGTCCTAGTAGATTTGATCAATTTGAGACATGTATAAATATCCATAGTAGATTAGATCAATTAGAGACATGTATAAATATTCACTGGTTAATCCTGTTAACTGACTGTCAAGTAAATTTATACCTATTTTGGTCTTAGGGCTTCACTCTGTTACAACCACGTTTACATTAACAGCATTTGAAGTGAAGCCCTTTTTATTTGTAGTCGTTTAATTTGATGTTTATTTTTAATAAACAAATTTTCCCCATTTTATGTGTCTGTTTTTTGTACGATAAATACAGAGTTTTCGTAAAATGAAAGCTCTTTTTATCGGACACAAAATAGATTATTAATCTTAGGCGAATCCCAAGCTATGTAATTCGTGGTTTGTTCGGATCTCGATTTGTTTGTAACAGTCTCTTTTAGCAATGAAATCTTGAGGGTGGTTCAAACCAAAAATTAATCCGAAAGAAATATAAATTTATATAGCAGATTCTATGTCTATCAAGAAAATCCCACCTCCTCCCGCTTCCATCCGCTGCAAGTTTTTTGTTCATTTTTCTTCTGACCGTTTTCATACCCTCCTCAACAACAGATAATCTTGTTTAATAATGTTATTGATAGATTTTGTCAATATTATGTAATTTGTATGTAATGATACAAGAGTCAATGTTCATTAATATATTAATGTGAACAATTAGTAGATTGTTATTGATAGGTTTGGTTTTGTGTGAACAATTACTAGATTGTTATTGATAGTTTGGTTGATATTATCTAATTTGTTTGTAATGATACAAGAGTCAAAGTTCACATTTAAATAGTAGATTAGATCAATCAGAGACATGTATAAATATTCATAGTAGATTAGATCAATCAGAGACATGTATAAATAGTCCTAGTAGATTTGATCAATTTGAGACATGTATAAATATTCATAGTAGATTAGATCAATTAGAGACATGTATAAATATTCACTGGTTAATCCTGTTAACTGACTGTCAAGTAAATTTATACCTATTTTGGTCTTAGGGCTTCACTCTAGTACAACCACGTTTACATTAACAACATTTGAAGTGAAGCCCTTTTTATTTGTAGTCGTTTAATTTGATGTTTATTTTTAATAAACAAATTTTCCCCATTTTATGTGTCTGTTTTTTGTACGATAAATACTGGCATTCGTCTTAAAATGATTGAATTTTTTGTAGTTAGAAATAAACTTAAAATGCTGAATATTTTAGTTGGTTTCTTTTATTAAAAAAACTTCACGGAATCGGGCGTCATGACATATTGCCAATAACTATGCATCTGACAACCATAGTTTTTAACTTAAAGCTTTGAAATATAAATACACTTGTTCACGAAGGACTGGTGGTGATGGTGGTGCTGGTGGTGATGATGATGGTGGTGGTGGTGGTGATTGTGATGGTTATGGTGATGATGATATTTATGATGATGATGATAATGATGATGATGATGATGATGATGATGATGATGATGATGATGATGATGATGATGATGATGATGATGATGATGATGATGATGATGATGATGATGATGATGATGATGATGATGCTGATGCTGATGCTGATGCTGATGCTGATGCTGATGCTGATGATGATGATGATGTTGATGCTGATGCTGATGCTGATGCTGATGATGATGATGATGATGATGATGATGATGATGATGATGATGATGATGTCATGTTTCGCCCAAAGAAAGAGACTCACTATACCTATAGATAGCCAGATGTGTTTTAACATTCTATGCAGAAGAATTACATGAATAGAGAGTAGAGTGTCCAAATCCTCATGGGTCTCCCCTACATTTATACAATCCAACCGAAAAAAACTAATACATTCAACAAAATCGTCACATGTTCACCATGTTCACCCACGATCATTGCAATTGGTTCAATCTTTTAATCACAAAAGGCATAGCCAATTTTATCAAGTCAGTTTATTATAAAGAAACCAGATACAAATATTTCAGCACTTTGTAAACAATATGATTATCAGCTCTATTTTTGACAAACACGCTCATGCTAACACAAAGGTCTACTCAGAAAACTAACTACCTCATGGATGTCGGGAAATACTAAAGTGTAAAACCCTTCACCACAAACGAACATGGTGCAGATTTCGCACGGGTCTAGCTCGTTCCCGTTACAAGAGCTAAATCGATATGTATTGCTGATGTTATTTCCGAAAATTTAGACAATCCCCGTCGTCTATATGGAACTCGATAAATAACATTCTGCATGGAATCCCATCACCTGCTATGCCAGAATTCACACGATCAGTGGTGGGCAGGAGAAAGAAAACTAGTTGCCACAAATTGCTACTTTTTACTTTGTGTGGCCATTTTTCCAAAAATTGTATGATAAAAAGAATCAATTCGTTTCAATTTTGCAGATAAAGTATCGAATATTTCCTCAACAAAAAACCTGTAGGCTTTATCAAATCTAAAATGCACGTCTTTGACAGAAGATGAAATTTAAAAGCTTATTTTGGGCTCATATTTAAAACATCATGTGCTCTGGATCCAATTTCTACAAGAAATCAAATCCAAAATGTAGTAACGTATTTGACAGAATATAAAATTAAAAAGCTCATCTCGGGTTCATCGTCAAAATCATGGACCCTATTCCTACAAGCATGCTGAGAACATGCATGGTTCAACAGTAACAGTAACAATAAGACTCATCACTGACACAATCAACATTGCAATGGAAGTAATTATAATTCCTGAACATTTTAAAGAAGTGTATGTATTTTATTCGCAATTCCATGTTTAGATGATTAGTCATCAGTGACTACAATGCCTTTTTTAGGTATAGGGCCTAGTCTAGCTAGATATTATTATGCGAAGTAGTTGAAATGAGAATACAGACGGCATATGGGGACGCTGTGGTGGACGGGAAGCAGCCAGTGAAGATGAAGTGAATACTATAAGAATGTACGCCTTAGAAGAGTACACACTGAAGTCATACCAAGAAAGGCCGGTTTAGTGACGGGCCAACGTGGCCGGCATTGGCCGCCTCAAGTTTAATAGTTTGAGCAGGTTCTAAATAGTTCCGAACTCTGTTATTATGGTGTGTTAGTGTGATCTGAACAGTTAAAAAACCTCAGATATCATGTTTACACGAACATGTATCATTTAGTGGTGAGAATATAAGGATAAGACGTTAAAATCAGGGATGATAGAAGGCGTATGAATACAATTATTGTTGAAATGACAACTGGGCCTATATATCATCGTATACGTGGACAGTAGCGTACTACATATAGGGCCTACAGTCTGGCAGGATGTGTATCTGTATGTTCTGTGGCAGTACGCACTATTGTGCTATCACGCCATGGATGCTTTCACACCACATTGTGGATTTTCTGTGTTTTGTTGACTGGTATTTGGCGTGTACAACAGCTCTGTGTGTTTAGACTGTTTAGATCCCGGAATATTAGGCCTCATATTTCCTTCATTACAAGCTGGCATAGCTTGCGCGATTGACAGCTTCTAATGAACAATATATAATGATGATTTAAAACAATTTAAAGTGACATGCCCAACTGCCTCCGAACTTAAAAAGTTGACAAGATTAAATTTGTGTTATTTAGGCTTATGTCATAGTAAATCTATATTATCTTTCTCCACCTTACATTTGAAAAAGATATGTACCCGATAAGATCGTATTTCGGAATGGTCACACAATTAATGACAACCATCTCTTTATTATAATGACTTTGACCAAGCCGCTGGCGGTCTAGATGAAGGGTCCGATATTGATTTGTTTTTTTCTCTGAAAGCATCAACATTGATGAGAATCCCTTCCTTTTTGTCACTACACCAGCTACGAACATCCCATGAATATAATCTGTGTATTTTGGCGATGTTCACGATGTCCTGCAAAGATGTAAAATATGTCAATTGGTCCAATTTAGGTGTTTTGAGCCTTCCTGTTCTAAAAAGTGAGACTCGTTGGGATAGCTTCGTTAAACGGCGATTTCCCGATGACTAGCATCGTATTTGACGATCTGAGACCATACATACTTATCCTAATACGGGTTAGGATATTTTTGTCATAGATTACGGCTAGTAAATTTTAAGGAGAATTAATCAAATCGTTGACTCGATACCACTTTCCTGTAAATCTTGGCAAACAGAAAACATGCCATCCAAAAAGGGGTGGATCTAAAAGACAAAAATGTAATGACCGACATTTTGTCAGAATTCGTCTTTTTCGAAACCTGATCACGTTACCAACGGATGTTTCTAAAAGTTGTAATCTATCGGAACGTTGCCTTCACTCATTCAAACACTCAAAAAGATATAACAGAGCTAAAACAAACACATACCATTTGCCTGGACACGGACCTTTAAGTTGCTATGTTTGTGGTGTAAGCGCAGAGTTGAGGCCATTGAAAGTATCTCCAGCTGTGCAAAGGGTCTGAAGAACACACACGGGGGAGATCTCGTATTCATTTGTTATTCTTCTTATTTCTTTTTTTCATCTAACAATCAACAACAACGGATTGTCCATGCATATTATAGTGCGTGTTTTTTGAGATCACGAATATTGAGAACAAGAGAAAAATAACTTTGTCACCATGATTGCATGTCGTTCAAGTATTAAGTTGTAAAGTCTACATGAATAAACTTTCTACACCAGACATCCATCATTCATTCATTCATTCATTCATTCATTCATTCATTCATTCATTCATTCATTCATTCATTCATTCATTCATTCATTCATTCATTCATTCATTCATTCATTCATTCATTCATTCATTCATTCATTTATTCATTCATTCATTCATTCATTCATTCATTCATTCATTCATTCATTCAATTTATTATTCATTCATCCTTTCATCTGTTTGTATATTTATTCATGCTTTCGTTTTTTTCGTTTGTTCATTGTTTGTCCATCCATCCGCCCGTCCGTTCGTGCATTTGTTCGTTCTGTTGTTCAATAATTTGTTTGTTAGGTACGTTGTTTGCATTTCCGTTCATTCGTTTGTTAATTTTAATGTGAATGTTAATGTGTGTTTTTTTCTCTTGTTTGTTTGCCATTTCTTTTATCTGCTTGCTCGCTGTTTTCTCTTCCGTTTTTCTTTTGTTCGTTTTTTTACTCATTCGTGGTTTTTTTGTGCGTTTATTTATTCAATGGTTCCTGCGTCGTTTGTTTATTCTTTCCTTCGTTCATTTATTCGTCCATTTGTTTGTATGTTTCTTTCCTTGCTTGTTTATTTGTTTGTCATTTCGTTGGCTCGTTCACTCGTTTGTTCATTCGCTCGTTCATTCGTTGTTCGTTTGTTTATTCATTGTTTTTCGTTTGTTTGTCATTTCCCTCCTACGAACGCTTGTGTGTATTTTTGAATTTTTTGTTTGCATTTTTTTCTCTTGTTTGCTTGTTCGCTGGTTCGTTCTCTTATTTGTTACTTTGTGCATTTGCTCGTTCTTTTGTTTTTTGTTTAATCGTTCTTTCGTTCATCCGCTCATTCATCGTTTATTCATTGTTTTTCGTTCTTCGTCAGTGTTTTCGTTTGTTTGTTGGTTTATCCTTTTTTTTTGTTTTTTATTTCTTACAAACGTCCATGTTTTCGTGCTTTGTTTTTTTCATGTTTGTTTTTTCGCTTGTTTGTGTGCTCGCTCATTCGTTTTTTTATTTGCTCCGTTCTTTTTTCTCCATTTGTTCGTTCTCAGAAGAACACTACCTCTTTGTCATGGAGGATCCCAACAAAACTGAATCTATGAGTGGATGGGACAAGAAACAATTGGTAAATTAAAAACTTTAATATCAGAGCTGGTGATTTTAACTCTTGAAATATTACCATATTTTAAAAGAAATATGATTCCTCGAGACCCTGTTTATAAGCATCTGCTCAGATTTGGCTTTATCAAGCTACAATCGTTTGAAAAAAAGTCCAAGCTTTGTCTGAGGCAAAAAAGCACTCACCGACTATATCATGCTAAGCATGAACATATTACCTCTGTCATGTCCAATCGATGGTAGTTGTCAAAACACGTTCTTCTCTTGAATTTTAATCCATGACAGCCGCATGTGAATGTAGGTATACTTACAAGCTGGGCACATCATGCACATCGTGCGTCACAGCACCGGGTGGACTATTAATAATAGAGGTGCTTAGGTTATTTCGTTGCCATACTTCATTGTATTATTTTGCTATGTGAAAACATTGCATGTCAAGGCTATTGAATTTCAGTGAGATAGGCACACCCTTTCATATCCAAGGGAATGGAATATCATTATACTGATATGACATATATGTTTTTATCAATGGGGCATGTCAGTGTATTTCGGTGTATTTGCTGAAGCAGCGGTGATCCTCAATTATGCTACTACTTATTACTACTAATTTTAATAAATTTTACTGTTTTAACGACGGCGTCATGTTAAAGGGGCATGCGCAGGTCTAAAATCATAAAAAAATCGGTGATTTTATTGTGGCTTCTTATTATGACTATATGATGTAAACATGTCCATAGACTAGAACTGCAAAAGTTTTTAATTTTAGTGCTGCACACTTACCAGTTAGGCTAGATATAGAGACGAAATTTCCGTATTTGTTATTTTTGACATGGTTGTCAAAAATTTAAAAACTTTTGCAGTTCCAGTCTATGGACATTTTTACATCATATGGTCATATTATTAAGCTAAAATAATATCACCGATTTTTTGATGATTTTAGATCTGGGCATATGTCCCTTTAATGTATTTCCAGCATGTTGCGTTAACCTCTGATGGTGGCACCTACTACAAATTCTTTGATCTGATTTGTAAGCTAATATCACTCACAAATCTTAATTCATTCACACAAAACCAAATTCACTCACACAAAATCCCGATACACTCCACCGTTCATTTCTAGGCTTAGTTTTTGTAAATTATTCAAGCTTCCTTGTCGACTGTACCAGTGTATCGGTCTCTATTGTGCATAACACTATACCAGTGTATCGGGATCTTTTGTGCATAGCGGCACGCAAATTAGGCCCTATTAATAATGAAGGTGTTTACAATTTTCGCCAGCTTAACGCCAGCCTAACACGATGACATTGGCCATTCTGAAGGTCACAACACCAGCAGTCATACGTACAAAGACTAGTTTCTTCTGCTTATACATCAAGCATAGATTACCAGCATGTCACCAGAAATGCTTTCTTATGTATTTCTGATGTCTCTCATATGGAAAGCTCTATATTTTGTATTTCTGGTGGAGGGGAATGTGATCGATGAGGGGGAAGCTATGACAGGTTTTATTCTTCATCAGTCTAATCCACCATGTCGTGACGTGGACACAAACAAGGAACTTCAACCATGTACTCTGTCCAGCCTGGAGGACTATCAGGGACTAAGGTACGGGGACCCAAGTTGTCCAGCAGCTCAAGGCCTGACGGGCTGTAAAGATGGCTCCTACAATATAACATGTATGCCTCTGTCACTACAAGAGGAGTATTTATGTGCATGTGCTGAAGCAAAGGGTGATGTTAACACGGGAATCGCATGGAGTGACACTTGGGAAGAAATCAGCGGGGAAGAGTTGTCCTTCAAGCGCGCTCTGTGTTATTCACAAGCTGGCTGGTGTATGGATGGAATGTTCAAGATGAACCTGACATACCTGATCAAGATGTATGCTCCCCTGGACACCCAGATCACGGCGTCTTCTGTACATAGTTCTACTCATGGGACGGGGAAAGTTAGGCTGTACCAGATAGATGGCTACAAATGTGGGTGGCTTAAAGCACACAGTGACCTGTCACCATGGATCTCGTTTGACTTCTTGCAGATTCGTGTAGCAGTTGGTGTTGTAATAGGAAAAAGATGTGATAATCCTGACCAGTATGTGACATCATTTTGCGTGTCCTCTGTTGACATCATCTTTCACTACATAGATGCTGACAATGTACAGGCTCAATATGATGGTCTCATCTTCACCTGGTGGTTTGGCAGGGAGGTCTCTTCACGCTTCTGGGTAATCGAACCTGTTACATGGAATAACTTTGCAACTATGCAGGTTGAATTCCTCGGATACGCCTAAGCCCTGTAAGGGTCGTACAATTAGAAAGATCTCACCATTTTAAGGTCATATTTAGTGCTAAAATTAATCGCAATAATGCGTTGTTGGCGGCTGTCTAAGGTTTTTGAAACGATTTATATTGCTTTGATATCAAATGCAGTCATTCAAAATGAAGCTCACTTCAACTGTTCTTTGATAAACCATGCCTCCCGACCCCCCCCCCCCATCCCCAGGACATTATTTTGATGTAATTTTGAATTCTGTATGAGACCAAACAAACGATTAATTTGCGTGTTTGCTATATTCTGGTATGATTATGCTTCTTTCAAGTGACAAGTCCTCCAAATAACCAAATGTATGTATTATTAAGCTTCAAGCCAACAACGTCAGCTATGATCATGCTTTGCGCTAAGATAATGAAGCCATCAGCTAACGTCTTTAATTTTTATCTAATTTTTATTGATAATTTTATGGCATGGTAATCACACATACTTATAAATGATCACACAATAACTTATTTTTGTAATCTTAAAATTAACAACGCATGAAAATTATCATTAAATTATGCTAAACTATCTATACACATTTTTCTTGTTAAAACCAACATCTAACGTGTGTATTTGTACCGTTTTTTGTTCGTTATTTCATTGTATGGTAATTACACATACTAAGGAATGAACACTGAAATGACGTCTTAATTTCTGACCAGAAAATAACTTAATTTTAGAAGCCTTACAATGAATTATTTTACAAATTATTTTGATTTTGCACATTGCGAACCCCTCACCTTAAATATTTTTCTTAGCTAAATAAAAAAAATATATTTTTTCCATTGGTTATGTTATGGTATGTTCATTGGTCGTAACGTCTTTAGCAATGACCATTACCATGATTACCAACATTCCTGGGAATGTAGTACCGGTAGCTGAGGGGTTCAAATCACCTCTTAGATTTAATATTAAGCCATGGCTCTCCCATGATTTATAATTATACGAGGACCTGGTTTCAGTAATAGATGGACTAGTAGTGGTATAGTAGAGGGCCTCATCTCATCTCTAGCAAAGAGGGGTCCATCTCACATGTTGGCCATTTACTCCCTTTAGCAAAGAGGGGCTCGTCTCACATGTTGGACATTTACTCCCTTTAGCAAAGAGGGGTCCATCTCACATGTTGGCCATTTACTTACTCTAGCAAAGAGGTGTCCATCTCACATGTTGGCCATTAACTCTCTCTGGCAAAGAGGTGTCCATCTCACATGTTGGCCATTTACTCCCTCTAGCAAAGAGGGGTCCATCTCACATGTTGGCCATTTACTCCCTCAAGCAAAGAGGTGTCCATCTCACATGTTGGTCATTTACTCTCTCTAGCAAAGAGGTGTCCATCTCACATGTTGGCCATTTACTCCCTCTAGCAAAGAGGTGTCCATCTCACATGTTGGCCATTAACTCTCTCTGGCAAAGAGGGGTCCATCTCATATGTTGGCCATTTACTCCCTCTAGCAAAGAGGGGTTCGTCTCACATGTTGGACATTTACTTACTCTAGCAAAGAGGGGTCCATCTCACATGTTGGCCATTTACTCCCTTTAGCAAAGAGGGGTCCATCTCACATGTTGGCCATTTACTTACTCTAGCAAAGAGGTGTCCATCTCACATGTTGGCCATTAACTCTCTCTGGCAAAGAGGTGTCCATCTCACATGTTGGCCATTTACTCTCTCTAGCAAAGAGGGGTCCATCTCACATGTTGGCCATTAACTCTCTCTGGCAAAGAGGGGTCCATCTCACATGTTGGACATTTACTCCCTTTAGCAAAGAGGGGTCCATCTCACATGTTGGACATTTACTCCCTTTAGCAAAGAGGGGTTCGTCTCAGATGTTGGCCATTTACTCCGCCTTTCTTTTTGTATGTATTTATTTTAACCCTTACACCGCTGAATCCGTTTCACAGCAGATTAAATTACTGATATTGAGAATAAAATTGGTATTTTGACATCAAAATGTACAAATTTTTGGTCTTAAATTAAGCAAATATGAGTAATTTTCACACACTTGAAGTTGTGGGTCGCGGTAGCGCAACACAACTTCAAATGGGTGAAAATGTTGTTTTTTCAATGTAGCGCTCTAATGGTGAATCCAGTTATTGTGGTGTATTTATTATTGTTACCAATCTGTGGCCAATCAGGTGAATGTTACTGATGTTATAATATACGGTAATTTTTGTTTGCTTCACATATGTGTATTGACGTCTATTTTGTCTCTCGTACATTCCACTACAACGCATTGTACATTTTACACATTTTACGGCTACATTATGTGATCTAGCTTCACATTGGTTTTTAGGCCCCTGCCAAAATATTGGCGGATGCCTATTGTCGTCACCAGTCGCGTCCGTCCGTCTGTTCGTCTGTCCGCCACTTTTGAAACTATAACTTGCTCCGCATAACTGCAATTCACATTAAACTTCACATACAGGTTAATCATGACTAAATATTGACTAATTTCACATTTGAC
>OZ024903.1:103636715-103919515 GCA_964017125.1 Flabesymbios commensalis
TCTCTCATATGGAAAGCTCTATATTTTGTATTTCTGGTGGAGGGGAATGTGATCGATGAGGGGGAAGCTATGACAAGTTTTATTCTTCATCAGTCTAATCCACCATGTCGTGACGTGGACACAAACAAGGAACTTCAACCATGTACTCTGTCCAGCCTGGAGGACTATCAGGGACTAAGGTACGGGGACCCAAGTTGTCCAGCAGCTCAAGGCCTGACGGGCTGTAAAGATGGCTCCTACAATATAACATGTATGCCTCTGTCACTACAAGAGGAGTATTTATGTGCATGTGCTGAAGCAAAGGGTGATGTAAACACGGGAATCGCATGGAGTGACACTTGGGAAGAAATCAGCGGGGAAGAGTTGTCCTTCAAGCGCGCTCTGTGTTATTCACAAGCTGGCTGGTGTATGGATGGAATGTTCAAGATGAACCTGACATACCTGATCAAGATGTATGCTCCCCTGGACACCCAGATCACGGCGTCTTCTGTACATAGTTCTACTCATGGGACGGGGAAAGTTAGGCTGTACCAGATAGATGGCTACAAATGTGGGTGGCTTAAAGCACACAGTGACCTGTCACCATGGATCTCGTTTGACTTCTTGCAGATCCGTGTAGCAGTTGGTGTTGTAATAGGAAAAAGATGTGATATTCCTGACCAGTATGTGACGTCATTTCGCGTGTCCTATGTTGACATCATCTTTCACTACATAGATGCTGACAATGTACAGGCTCAATATGATGGTCTCATCTTCAGGGAGGTCTCTGCACGCTTCTGGGTAATCGAACCTGTTACATGGAATAACTTTGCAACTATGCAGGTTGAATTCCTCGGATACGCCTAAGGCTTGTAAGGGTCGTACAATTAGAAAGATCTCACCATTTTAATGTCATATTTAGTGCTAAAATTAATCGCAATAATGCGTTGTTGGCGGCTGTCTAAGGTTTCTGAAACGATTTATATTGTTTTGATATCAAATGCAGTCATTCAAAATGAAGCTCACTTCAACTGTTCTTTAATAAACCATGCCTCCCGACTCCCCCCCCCCCCCCGCCCCAGGAATCGGGTGGTTATTTTGATGTAATTTTGAATTCTGTATCACACCATGACCAAACAAACGATTGATTTGCGTGTTTGCTATATTCTGGTATGATTATGCTTCTTTCAAGTGACTAGTCCTCCAAATAACAAAATGTATGTATTATTAAGCTTCAAGCCAGCAACGTCAGCTATGATCATGCTTTGCGCTAAGATAATGAAGCCATCAGCTAACGTCTTTAATTTTTATCTAATTTTTATTGATAATTTTATGGCATGGTAATCGCACATACTTATAACTTATTTTTGTAATCTTAAAATTAACAACGCATGAATATTATCATTAAATTATGCTAAACTATCTATACACATTTTTCTTGTTAAAGCCAACATCTAACGTGTGTATTTTTAAGAGATGAACACTGAAATGACGTCTTAATTCCTGACCAGAAAATAACTTAATTTTAGAAGCCTAACAATGATCTATTTTACAAATTATTTTGACTTTGCACATTGCGAGCCCCTCACCTTAAATATTTTTCTTAGCAAAATAAAAAGAATATATTTTTTCCATTGGTTATGTTATGGTATGTTCATTGGTCGTAACGTCTTTAGCAATGACCATTACCATGATTACCAACATTCCTGGGAATGTAGTACCGGTAGCTGAGGGGTTTAAATCACTTCTTAGTTTAATAATAAGCCATGGCTCTTCCATGATTTCTAATTATACGAGGACCTAGTTTCAGTAATAGATGGACTAGTAGTGGTATAGTAGAGGGCCTCATCTCATCTGTAGCAAAGAGGGGTCCATCTCACATGTTGGCCAATTACTCTCTCTGGCAAAGAGGGGTCCATCTCACATGTTGGCCATTTACTCTCTCCCTAACAAAAATGTGTCCATCTCACATGTTGGCCATTTACTCTTTCTCTAACAAAGAGGTGTCCATCTCACATGTCGGCCCTTTACTCCCTCTAGCAAAGAGGGGTCCATCTCACATGTTGGCCATTTACTTACTCTAGCAAAGAGGTGTCCATCTCACATGTTGGCCATTTACTCTCTCTGGCAAGGAGGGGTCCATCTCACATGTTGGACATTTACTCCCTTTAGCAAAGAGGGGTTCGTCTCACATGTTGGCCATTTACTGCGCCTTTCTTTTTGTATGTATTCTTTTTAACCCTTACACCGCTGAATCCGTTTCACAGCAGATTAAATTACTGATATTCAGAATAAAATTGGTATTTTGACATCAAATGTACAAATTTTTGGTCTTGAATTAAGCAAATATGAGTAATTTTCACACACTTGAAGTTGTGGGTCGCGGTAGCGCAACACAACTTCAAATGGGTGAAAATGTTTTTTTTCTTCAATCTAGCGCTCTAATGGTGAATCCAGTTATTGTGGTGTATTTATTATTGTTACCAATCTGTGGCCAATCAGGTGAATGTTACTGATGTTATAATATACAGTAATTTTTGTTAGCTTCACATATGTGTATTGGCGTCTATTTTTGGTCTCTCGTACATCCACTACAACGCATTGTACATTTTACACATTTTACGGCTGCATAATGTGATCTAGCTTCACATTGGTTTTTAGGCCCCTGCCAAAATATTGGCGGATGCCTATTGTCGTCACCAGTCGCGTCCGTCCGTCTGTTCGTCTGTCCGCCACTTTTAAAACTATAACTTGCTCCGCATAACTGCAATTCACATTAAACTTCACATACAGGTTAATCATGACTAAATCTTGACTAATTTCACATCTGACCTTTCTGTGACCCCTATGACCTTGCATTCTTTTTGATCGACATTTGGCCGAATATTGGCCATTATTTTTTTGATATGCGTAATATCTGGAAAACCGGACCAGATAGCTAGACCATTACTATAAAAACAAAATGTTCAGTTTTAGGTAGGGCTATACCATGAAAAAATTCAACTTGATAAAATTCAAAATGGCCGATCTGCGGCCACTTCTGTTTGACAAATTTTTTCGTTAACAAGATTCACTCAACATTTTTTTATGTATCGCTCCAAAATGTATACCGTATGTCCATTCCACTAGTAGCTTGAAAGAGTGTAAAATTTGACAAGATTCGGACAGAAACTAGGTCATGGCGGCCAAAATAGCTAATTATCGGTCATTATTTTTTTTAATATGCGTAATACTCGCAAAACTGGATCAGATAGCTAGCCCATTACCATTAAACAAAATGTGCAGTTTCAGGTAGGGACATACATGTACCATAAAAAATTAAACTTGATCAAATTCAAAATGGCCGACCGACAATTTCAATAATGGCGGCGGGCTATTGTCGAGTGTGCTCTTCTTTCAAATGATTTTCACTTTTAAACGATGATTAGAGGCCGAGACCTATTTCCGTCGCCGACGGGCCTTGGTTAATATATGTTTGCATTTGCCAACATATGTATGTATTATACACCCTTTCGTATTTATTATCTATTGATAAACATAATTCCGAACCGGTTTCAGACTATTTCTTGATTTATGTTCGCCACATGTGACCTGTATTATATTGATGTCTAGTCTCGACTCACCTTGTATATTACCTGTATTTGAGCTTTCCATCTTCCATCAAGGTGTGTGTTACATAGGAGCATTTACATATGTTCATCTCCATATTAAATGATTCAAAGGTTTTATAATGTGATACACATGGGTCACAAAACATCTTACTTAAAACCCACGTGGACCATGAAACATATATTTTTCATGTAGCTACATAGTACATTTTTATACATTTTTCACTTCGTATGAAGGACGCGTATGCAGCCCCGTGAATTAATAATTAGTGACCGTTTCGGTGAATCTATCGCACAGTTTAAAAGAAACTGATTGTTTTTTTTTTTAATTTTTGCGGGGTAGAACGCACAAGAAAATATGGTGATATCTTGGCATGTAACAACATTTAAGCTTGTCTTGTATATGGAGTGTTCCAAACTATTTATACCGTAGCAGTATAGTGTGCAGTGCTGACAAATGTGTGTCATTATTTTTTTAAATTTTAATGCGGGGTAGAACACACAAAATAAAATCGTGCTATCGTGGCACTTAACAACATTTAAGCTATGTGTTTTGGTTTTAATGTGTGAAATATGTCATCCATGTCAAATACGTAGATGTCAATGTTAAGATGGTCTTTTATACGGACTGCTCCTAGCTAATTATACCGTTGTAGTTTGCAGTGCTGACCAATGTGTGCCATAGAAAAACATTTCAGTCATTCAAAAATAATACAACGTATCCATCCACGAGAAGACTGCGGAGTAAAGACACGCTTACCACTTTACAATTACGATTAGTGACCGTTTTGTGACATAAATCTTACCGATCTCAAAAGGTCTTTCCCAAGAGCTCTAAACTAATTTACCGAATTAAAATTTTAAGTTGTGTCTCGCAGCCTCGAATCACAACTTTAAGTGGCTTGTGTACTTTAAGTCACAACTTATATCAGTGTTTCAAGATTTAAGATTTTTAGCAACTGGTTTTACAAGATTTATCAAAAACATAGGATTTTTATGACATTGGAATAAATACTGGCATTCGTCTTGAAATGATTGAATTTTTTGTAGTTTGAAATAAACTTAAAATGCTGAATATTTTAGTTGGTTTCTTTTATTTAAAAAAAACTTCACGGAATCGGGCGTCATGACATATTGCCAATAACTCTTTCTTAATCGCATTTCTCAAGATGCATCTGACAACCATAGTTTTTAACTTAAAGCTTTGAAATATAAATACACTTGTTCACGAAGGACTGGTGGTGATGGTGGTGGTGGTGGTGATGGTGGTGGTGGTGGTGGTGGTGATTGCGATGGTTATGGTGATGATGATATTTATGATGATGATGATGATGATGATGATGATGATGATGATGATGATGATGATGATGATGATGATGATGATGATGATGATGATGATGATGATGATGATGATGATGATGATGATGATGATGATGATGATGATGATGATGATGATGATGATGATGATGATGATGATGATGATGATGATGATGATGATGATGATGATGATGATGATGATGATGATGATGATGATGATGATGATGATGATGATGATGATGATGATGATGATGATGATGATGATGATGATGATGATGATGATGATGATGATGATGATGATGATGATGATGATGATGATGATGATGATGATGATGATGATGATGATGATGATGATGATGATGATGATGATGATGATGATGATGATGATGATGATGATGATGATGATGATGATGATGATGATGATGATGATGATGATGATGATGATGATGATGATGATGATGATGATGATGATGATGATGATGATGATGATGATGATGATGATGATGATGATGATGATGATGATGATGATGATGATGATGATGATGATGATGATGATGATGATGATGATGATGATGATGATGATGATGATGATGATGATGATGATGATGATGATGATGATGATGATGATGATGATGATGATGATGATGATGATGATGATGATGATGATGATGATGATGATGATGATGATGATGATGATGATGATGATGATGATGATGATGATGATGATGATGATGATGATGATGATGATGATGATGATGATGATGATGATGATGATGATGATGATGATGATGATGATGATGATGATGATGATGATGATGATGATGATGATGATGATGATGATGGTGATGGTGATGGTAATGTTGATGCTGATGCTGATTCTGATGCTGATGCTGATTCTGATGATGATGATGTCATGTTTTGCCCAAAGAAAGAGACTCACTATACCTATATATAGCCATATGTTTTTTAACATTCTATGCTGAAGAATTACATGAATAGAGAGTAGAGTGTCCAAATCCTCATGGGTCTCCCCTACATTTATACAATCCAACTGAAAAAACTAATACATTCAACAAAATCGTCACATGTTCAGCATGTTCACCCACGATCATTGCAATTGGCTCAATCTTTTAATCACAAAAGGCATATCCAATTCTATCAAGTCAGTTTATTATAAAGAAACCAGATAAAAATATTTCACCACTTTGTAAACAATATGATTATTAGCTCTATTTTTGACAAACACGTTCATGCTAACACAAAGGTCTACTTAGAAAACTAACTGCCCCATGGATGTCGGGAAATACTAAAGTGTAAAACCCTTCACCACAAACGAACATGGTGCAGATTTCGCACGGGTCTAGCTCGTTCCCGTTACAAGAGCTAAATCGATATGTATTGCTGATGTTATTTCCGAAAATTTGGACAATCCCCGTCGTCTATATGGAACTCGATAAATAACATCCTGCATGGAATCCCATCACCTGCTATGTCAGAATTTACACGATCAGTGGTGGGCAGGAGAAAGAAAACTAGTTGCCACAAATTGCTACTTTTTACTTTGTGTAGCCATTTTTCCAAAAATTGTGTGATAAAAAAGAATCAGTTCGTTTCAATTTTGCAGATACAGTATCGAATATTTCCTCAACAAAAAACCTGTAGGCCTTATCAAATCTAAAATGCACGTCTTTGACAGAAGATGAAATTTAAAAGCTTATTTTGGGCTCATATTTAATACATCATGTGTTCTGGATCCAATTTTTACAAGAAATCAAATCCAAAATGTAGTAACGTATTTGACAGAATATAAAATTAAAAAGCTCATCTCGAGTTCATCGTCAAAATCATGGACCCTATTCCTACAAGCATGCTGAGAACATGCATGGTTCAACAGTAACAGTAACAATAACACTCATCACTGACACAATCAACATTGCAATGGAAGTAATTATATTTCCTGAACATTTCAAAGAAGCGTATGAATTGGGTGGATGGGTCGGCCGCCATTGCCAGTGGGAAATACCCAATCAAGCCCAAATTTCTCTATCTCCTGAGTCCTGGCGGATCGGCAGTGAAGGTTGAAACAAATTGCATAACTATAAGGATTCCATTGTTTCTTTATTGTATATATTCAGTCAGCAGCAATCAGTATTGCTCTGACAACCAAATCGAGAATGATAGAAGCGTCGTTTTATGCTGGCGGAAGTGGGAGCTCGTTAGCTCCCGACTTCATCTGGCCAAAACCGGCCTAAATAAAATCGGTCAAGAAAACAACTATCTAGCTGTTACTGTTGCCACATTACCCCTGGCTAAGTGACAACGTATATCCCAGGCCTGGCGAAATGCATACTTACAAATTAATTATTGCGATGCGTGCTATGGTCCCGCGGTATATATCATTAGGCGCTATAACCACGTGAACCAGCTCCACGAATCGGGCAGGAGTGTGGATTTTGCGTCCAACACGTGTTCGGCATAACGGTCTTATTTGCCTTTGCTTTACCGTTATTGGGAGTACTAATACTGCTTCGATTGTCTATTCGTTTGTTCAGTGGGTTTCGATCAGGGACGTCGTTTCGCGATAGCTGAAACTGTTTCCACTCTGAGCGTCGGAGACTGTGCATTGGTACTCTTATCCATGTTAAATCCAGTCCCGAGGGACTTCAGGGTAGTTGTGCTACTTGATGGTGCCAGGGCTGTTCGAGGCTCACGAGCGATCGCCGTAGACTTTTGAGCCGTAGGTTTTGGCTTGGGGTTCGTTTGACGTTGTTGTGTGCTATCTGTCACAGGCTTGCGCTCAATATGCGCAGGTTTGACATGGTCTGAAGTTACCGTCTCCACCTTGCCTTTCATTAGGATTTCAAGCACTCAGCCGCTCCTTGCGATGACCTTATATGGTCCCTCACTAGGAGCAGTTTGTGGAGGTGCAATTGCGATGTGTCACAAAAATACATGTGAACATGGCTACCCACAACCTAGCTGAGTAATTGTCCAAGTCTGTATGTGCGTCAACTATATCATTCTGTGTAAAGTCACCAGGCAACCTAAGTGTCGTTCCGTAAATCATCTCGGCGGCCGATCTGCATAACGTTTGCTTGACAGGTGATCGGATGCCCAGCAATACTACAGGTAACATAGTTGTCCACAGGTTCGGTGATTCGTGTGCCATAATGGCGGCTTTGAGCTAACAGTAAAAACGCTCGACCATGCCATTCGACTGAGTGTGGTAGCTCGTTGTACGATTTCTGACAATTCCAAATTAATTGCACAAATTGTCCCAGTCGGGACTCGGAATGGGCACCTCTATCCGTAGTGATTGTGGCAGGGGTCCCGAAACGAGCCACCCACCCGTTAAAGAAAGCATCGGCGACCGTTTCGGTTCTAATATCTAACAGTGGTATGGCTTCAGGCCAACGCGTGAACTGATCGACGCATGGCAACAAATCTTTGAAACCGTTAGAGTACGGCAAGGGGCCGACTATGTCGATATGTACGTGGTCTAAGTTCGTCGAACCTCTTTGTCGGTTCAGTAAACTTTCCAAAAACTGGTCTATTTTGACGTAAGACCTTAGCGATCTGACAACCTGTGCAAGATCTGCACCAATTTGCAACATCTATATTCATCCAGTGCCACACCAAACGTGAATTAATGAGAGGTTTTGTGGCTCTATGAGATGGATGGCCTAGGACGTAAATGCTTGTGAAAACTTTTCTACAAAATTTCTTTGTGACGTATGGTCCAGCTTGCCCCGTCGACACGTTGCACCATACCAATGTATTATCGCAGGTTTTTAGTAATTTGAAATCTAACGTAGAAGGCAGTAAATGTCGTAATATTGCGAATTCAGCATCCAGGGCCTGATCTTCACTCAGTTCTCTATAAATGACCGCTGAAGCACCGCCGATAGCTCACACAGACGGTCGCTACAGAGCGTCGGCTACGTAATTTGTTTCGCCTTTCACATATCTATTGTCTGTCATAAACTCTGCGATATAGGCGAGATGCCTAGATTGGCGAAGCAACGGACGTTCGGTTGTAGAGCTCATTACATAAGTTAAAGGCTTGTGGTCTGTATTAACGAAAAAACCGCTGCCTTCTATAAGTTATGTCTGAAATGTCTGACCATGTCTTAAGCTGCCAAGAGTTTTCGGTTGAAAGCACTGTAACGTGTCTCTACAGAGGATAACTTTCTACTAAAAAATGACAAGGGTTGCCAAACATTATCCACGCACTCACCCGACGGCGAAATCACTAGCATCACACGTGATACTCAATAATGCCGAATAGTTCGGATGAACCAGCAGGGTCGCGTTAGCAAGCATTTGCTTAGACTCAATAAAAGCTAAATTGGCACTTTCGTTCCGACGAAGATCGAAATTTGATTTGGGTGATAACCTAGTCCTTCGTTGGCTTCTGTAAGTAACGTGTTTAAAGATGTCAGTTTCGCCGCACAATGGGGTATAAACCTATGGTGATAATTCACCATGTCCAAATATCTGCGCAATGCTCTTTGCTTCTCTGGTTAACAAAATTTACGATCGCGTCAACAGGGGTAGGTAAAGGAGAAATGCCCTCTCAACAAACATGATGACCTAGGAAACTCAGTTCTGTCATTCCAAACTGACATTTCTCAGGACCGATTATTATTTTGTATATTTGGTGAGGCGTGTGAATAAAATTTGTGAATGTTTCATATGGGTTTTATGATCTGGATTTGTCACGAGCAAGTCATCCAAGTTGACGAAAACGAAGTCGAGACCACGTGTCACGTGGTCGATAAATCTTTGAAATGTTTGACCCAAATTTCGCAAACCGAATTGAAAAATTGAAAAGGCCTAAAGGCGTCGTTACTGCAGTTTTATGAACGTCGGACGGCTCAACCGGAACTTGGTAATACCCCAGAACTAAATCTATTTTAGAGAAAACGAGACGCTGTGTAATATCTTGTATATGTGGAATAGGGTATCTATCGGCACTGTCTGGGCATTCAAGCTTCTATAATCGCCACATGGCCTCCAATCTCCATTCTTTTTGGGGACCTTGTAAAGCGCTGACGACCATTCGCTGTCGCTAGGCTCGATAACGCCTAATTTTATCATTTCATCGAATTTCATCGCGGTAAACAATTTATCAGGGGCAAGCGGTCGTGGGCGCGCAAAAATGACAAGGGTTTTGTCACGATTTTGTGGGTAATAGGCCTACCATGTTTTACAGTCTCACTCTTCTCAGTAGGGCAGGTCAGTTCCCATCAAGTAATTCTGTGTACTCGTTTCGAATACTGTCTATACTGTTGACTGATAACGGCTTGATTGACGATAGAGTGGCGTGTATAGCCAAACCAGTTCTCATGTCTCTCAAACATCCACCTTGTAAATTAACAAGTACATTATAATGTTTCAAAAAATCAGCTCCTAATATGGCTTGCTTAAAGTTTGCGACAATAAATGTTAACGAGTATTCTCTATTCAGTCCAACATCAACTATTCGCTTACATGTAGGCCTACCGTAGGTAGTAATGGTCGAGTTGTTTGCTGCAACGAGGGGTAAGCTATCGGTGTCCGCGGTCCTGTTAGCGCAAGACTGAGGTAAAACACTAACAGCTGCCCCTGTATCTCTCAAATAGTCACATCTTTTTCGTTTGTCCACGACGTACAATATCCTAGAGGGAGATAACTTGGTTAGGGTAGCTTCCGTGTAGTCATGCGTCTCGTTTGGCTCACCAGACGCAAGAGTTGCTACCTTGCTCTGGCCACTCAGTTCAAAGAATACGCACAAGGCTCTCTGCACGTGCGTCCCTTATCACCAAATCTTTGGTGATAATAGCAGACCTGCGCATCGCTGTAGCTATCGGCTATGTAGCATTACTTTCCTGTATATTCGGCGGCGGAGCGGTAGGATGAGGGACTGTCTGACTTGCAGGAAAAACACTCTGCCTGTTCTCATGGTAGTATTGAGAAACTCTAGGTATAAAAGGTTTCGCATTTACATCATTTAAAACTGCTTGTTTAACTGATACACGTACTGCTGTCAGCAAGCGGCTTATGACTGAAATGTTTTTTTTTGCGCCTGAAGTTTCTAGTCGTTTAATGAATCTGAAAATGTTCTCTATGAGTCCGATAAGCCTTGTGCTTTTACTAATTTGAATCTCAGCAACTTCCACGCTAGTGTCCTTAGCGTCGTTCTCCGTTCTCGGTCGGCCAGTGTTGCTAAACTCTCCAATGACGGGTTGTCGGGCGTGGTAGCCAGATGAGCTTGTATGGATGCTGGCATTTGTCAGATAAAAGCCTGGCGTATCACGGCCTTGCAGACAACTGTCGATGCTCCAAAACCGTCTTTTGACATGCATGTCCAAAATAAGAAATACAGGAATTTTGTCTATATCTAGCCTAACTGGTAAATGCGCAGCACTGAAAATTTAAAAAAAATTGAAGTTCTAGTCTATGGACATGTTTACATCATATGATCATATTAAGAAACCAAAATAAAATCATCGTTTTTTTTTATGATTTTAGCCTGATTGGGTCCCTTTAAGTGTGTTTGAAATGGAATGCATTTTAACCATGCCAAACTATTGTTCTCCACAAAAATACATTTTTTTTCTGAGAAAAATTAGCAATCATGTCATAATTGTTCTCTTTGCATCAATTCCCTTTAGCTCGTGTTGCGTAGAGCCACTGGAGTGTGTTGTCTCTGTGTGTGTGAGGCGGTAATAATCTGACAGCTTATTAACATATCACAAGCTAGGATGGCAACGGATTGTGTGTGCCGCCACAACTGCAGTGTGGCCGCACGCTTCCCCGGTCTGAGTGGAGAAAGGAAATATTTTATTTGACAGTATTTATTAAGAAATCAATCCGTGTATTTGCACGAATCGTGATATAAATTTGTTACGTGAAGTGAGAATTTAAAAAAAAAAAGATTAAATTCAAGTTCGGTAATTGCCTGAAATTGTTTTTAATTTGCTTAATCAGCGTTGGCTGTTGTAAACAACGCCAACAATCCAATATGGCTGTCTGAGCACGTGTCTGGAAACTCACAGAGAGCCGTGGAAAAAATGAGCCCGCGTAATTTATGTGAATATTAATGAGCTGAGCTGATCGGCTGGTGTGCGCGTTGCACTTCGGGTAGGCTAGGAACGCACAAGCCCGTGTCGGCCACCATGAGGTAAATAAATGAATCGGGCTTTAGGCCACCTTTGTGCACATATAGGCTAAACTGGGCCAGGAGAATCTCCTGAGGATGGTGAGATGATTGAGATGACACTGTCCTCCAGACACAGGATTCGAAATTCGAGCCCTGGCGGTCTGAGGCCGAGCTCGCTACCTCTCGGTCACGGAGGCTCCCCACAATACTAACTTTCACACGTGGATGGGGAAGAAACAATTTTGTTTCTTTCAAACCGCCGAGACCGGGAACCGAACCCCGGACTCTGGCGTGAAAGGCAGCGGTGCTAACCACTACCCTAGGGCCCCCGCCCCCACCATGAGGTAAACTAGGGAAATCGGTGCCGCCCGCTAGTGGCGACGACTTACCAACATATAATATTAAGACAAAACTGTTCTCTGAAATTTAAAATATGATTAGATTTGTTGGTTTCTGACCTACGGTCCAAACATGATATATTTTATAGACCAAATATAATTATAAGTATAGGCGAACAATTTTAAATGACTCTAATTCCCATAAATGTTGCGTGAGTCGAGGCATTAATTTATTAATTCTAAGTTCAGAATTATGCGTATAGAAATATATTTGTCTGGAAAATTTGGTAGGTGAATTCTCAATAAATCGTGTAACCTTAATAAGGTGTTTAAACGATTCACACTAAAATTTGAAAATATGCTCTTCCCAGTCGCCGACAGTGGCCTAACTAGGAATTTATTTTTCTCAAATTGAGTATAATTTGAGGGATTAGACTATTTTGTCTAAATTCAGTCGAGTCATTATATTTGTTGCGAAATCGCCATCTTGGAAATTGTAAAACCACGTGGATTTTTGCCAAAACCAATGATTTTTTTTTCGCTGAAAAATAAAAAAACGTGTGAACCTCTCGTCCTACAACGTTTCTAAAGAACCTACTGGCATTATTTGTACATTTGACCCAAAATCTTTAGGCCTACGTACCTTTCAAAAAATAAAGTTTCATTTTTCGTCCTCTGGAATTTGAACTTCCATTTGTGAGTCAATTTTCGTTTAACTGACGATTTGCAGTTCGAATCTGAAGCTTTGATCTGTTGAAAAGCTTGTTGCGTGCTATTATCGAGTGTCTGGGGTCTCCATTATTGGGTTTGTGACATGAAAAATTCAGATCTGAAGGGTGCGTGGTCGAAACAAACGTCGATCAGTGGTCACCATTATTGGGTTGATGGGTCGGCCGCCATTGCCAGCTGGAAACACCCAATCGCGCCCAACTTTCTCTATTTCCTGAGTCCTGCCGGATTGGCGGTGAAGGTTGGAACAAATTGCATAACTACAAGGATTCCATTCTTTCGTTCTTTATTGTATATATTCAGTCAGTATCAATTCGCATGTGCACTAAGCTCGCAACGGAGATTACGGCCCGACCATAATGGCCGGTGCGGCGATAGGCAGATGATACGTTTGCACACTCTGACAACCAAATCGAGAATGATAGAAAGGCGCGAATTCATAGTGTCGTTTTGGCCTGGGGGAAGTGGGAGCTCGTCAGCTCCCGACTTTGCCTGGCCAAAACCTGCCTAAATGAAATCGGTCGAGAAGACGGATATCTAGCTGTTACCATAGCCACAAGACCACTACTTAAAGGTGTAGTCAACTGTTAAAATTCACGGGACAAGGGTCCCCCAGAAGGCAATAGTGCCCGTGGGTAGGCCAAGTCCCTATTCCATAATAATACTAAATATGCGTTTCATACCTAAAGCCTCATTAAGAGCAAGTTCTCAAATCACAGCAAGTTCATATATACTTGAGCGACATCTATGAGTTTATAATTCAAAGATCTTGGCCCTTACCCCCACTTGGTCGCTTGCTTGCAAACAAACTGACTGTATTACTGAGGGGATGTTGAAACTGCTTGACCCAAGCTTGTATTGACATGCCCAGTAAACACAAAACATTTGTATGACTTTATGCAATGTTGGACCAACGTCGAAGACGTTGGGCCGACGTTGTATAAATGTTATACAATTGTCTTGTGTTTGCTGGGCAGGCGGACTGTCTCTCAAACATTGTACATTTATTCAATGTTGGTTCAATGTTGGGCCAGCGTCGCAGACGTTGGCCTAGCATTAAAACAGCATTGGATCTATGTCCCGTTTAAGTAGTATCTTGTAATCAGTTCAGTGGCTATATTAATGCCGTCAATCTGTACTCAATAGGCTACTGTTGGCCTATACTTGACCGTCCCAGGCATGCGCGTCTTGCAGTTGAATCATTCTTTAAAAACAGACTGAAAAATTACAGATCGTATCCAACTAGGGTTTAATTTTCAAACATTTAGAAAAGGTCGTAGACAACGTTCTAGAAGATAAAAAATAACCATCTATCTAATGTATTACACTCAGCCATTGTCAGTATGGACAAGGGTGTGGTTACAGTTCTGACACTTCGGCTGCTTTCAACACCATAGACCATGCTACATCAGCAATTACGATTTCTGATTAGTATGAAATAGCTGGTGAGGTTCAAATGTTATTTGAAAGAAGGCATTAATCCGGAAGAATTAAAACACTCTTTCATACACTTGTACATAGAGTTTCACCAGGCTGCATACTGAGAACTCCGCTTTTTACCTTATGCATTACACCACTAAGCGCTATTATTTCCAGTTTCGAATTGGATCACCATATTTATGTAGATGATACTTAAATTTACATATCATTATCAGTTTCAATCCCTAACTAATTTCAGACAAGTTGCAACATTGCTTATTGGGTATGTCAGCACGGATGGCAGGGTCTAAAATGAAGCTTAATCCTTGCAGGGGACAATTTATTCTCATTGGGTCTAAATCTTCAATTATTTCGAATGCCTAGTTAATTCTGGTTCAAGACACAAATCCATTGGCATTAGCCAAAAACCCTGCGGTATTTGACAACAGCTTAAATTTACAAAAACACATTTATGATTACCAACAAAATTTTACTTATATACAATATAAATCTAACTCGCCTGCAGCTCCCTTTTAGCGTAATGTGAATAGACAGAAGTGTGACAGAAAAGTTCATTTATTGACAATGGCATATAAACAAACAAATCATAAAGCATCATGAGCAGTATGTTAAAAACAATTATGTGTGAGAGTAAAAACATATAAAATAAGCATGCGCATGATGCACAGAATATGCGTGATGAGCTATCAAACTTGTGTAACTCCTACATTGTACAACTTTTAAATATGACTGTTTATTAAAAATATTATACAGGAAAAAGGGGGGGGGGGATGGATAAAAACGCACTGTTACCATGATTACAATTTTTTAAAATACAAAAAAACTTTAATAATGGCGGAGACAAGGGGATGGTGGTGGGACGAGTTAAAATATAAAAAAAGTCTTCAAAGATGAAACAAGTGTTGGACACGTCTTTACAGCATGCTGGGTGTGGACAAAATGGACGCTTAGGAGCTAGTCCAGTGCAAATCAGACAGGAATGACTGTCAGATAATAGTGAATAATTAAATCACCCTATGAACCATATTATACAAAACTACCTAGAAACATTAAACTATATTTCTGTTGCATAAATGCAGGGTCTAAGCACATTAGAATTTAATTTCCTATCTAATGGGGTTGATGTCTTGAAGTTCATCAAGTTAGATTTTTTTTAGTCATATTTTTTAGTCATATTAGGCCATTTTCAAGATGGCCGCCTTTACAAAAATTCTTAAAAATTAGCAATAATATGGACAATTTGACTAATTATTTATCTAGTTATTCAGCTGCGAAATTAGATAAGGAGTTAACACACATTGCAAATCCTTTCTTTCTACTGAATTGTAATAAAATAATAAAATTACAACATGACACTATGGATATTGACTAACTGATGTCGTTACCAGTGGCAGTATGGCTTTAATGCAGTATCTAGAACGATGTTACTCATACATGTGCACAGCGTGAACAACTTGGCACATTACTGATGTCTTCTAAATCATATTCATGATCCGATGGTCATGACACTGCTCCAGATGGATCATCTTCAGCAGAGGCATATCCACCATGTCGTCACCCTCTTCATCATCGCGACCAGATTTCAAACTGGCCAGATCACCCATTGAAGGGGGAAGAACAGGCCAATTCGACCAAACAGGCTCAAGTTGACCAAAATCATCATCAACAGCCCATCCGTTATCAGCTGTATGGAGTGGAATTTCTGGAAAGTTTTCGAGTGTGCTTCGATTGGCCTGCTCTATAGTTTGCCCGCTTGATGAAAGGGATCAAGGAGCAACGACATGGAGGAATTCTGGCTAAGTCAACCTTCGATGTAGGTGTGATTGTGGCTGCATCTCCAACCATCCTTTTTAGCATTATCACCCTGAATCATCATTACCCTAAATGACCGATAGGTGATTAATAAAAGGATTACTCCTTAAACGACCAATGGTCGCTCCAGAAAAAACACAATAACAACTGTACAGTTTAAATCATCCAGACCAATAGATCCCCCAGGCCTATCGTACTGTGCATAGTCACTCAATCGCCTTATGAAACTGTGGCCTAAACAAGCAACTGACCTGCCTTTTGATGGCAAACTGATTGGTGCACCATCCTCTTCAGGGTAGCCTACGGCATACACAACCCCCGCTTGTTGCTTGGCGCCTCTCATGGCTGACAGTGGCACGCCAACAGCGGGCAGGAGCCTCACATGATAGCTCTACTTATCTCGAAATTCCACATAAATTATCAGATAAATAAAATGATAGAACGTTCTGACCCTTTGTGTTCCAATTTGACACCAGTCATAATACCAGTCATCAAACAAATACTAGGACTCGCCAACATACGTTATTGCCTTTCCTACGCAACACAATTTCTTACAGTCATAGTTTTTTTCCCAGCAAAAGTATGTCAATGGAACGCTCTTCCAGACCATAGTTTCATCACCAATTGCCGTAAGGCTGCAGTCTCTCAGCATGTCTGCAGTCTACCATCACTAACCAGCATTAAGGAGAAGGAAGAAGAAATCCATGGGCTATCTGCAGGGTATAAACCAATTGCTCAACGCACAGCTCAAAATATAGAAACCCTAACTGTCGTAAAATTGGCCACAAAAAGCTTAATAACAGAAAATTATCCTTATTCATAAACAACGCTTGGTGGCCTACTATATGCCAGAGTTACCTTCGCCTTGTCTTTTGATACAAAATTGTTAAACAGCTAGTTGCCATACCACCGGATCTCCATAATACCAGTCATCAAACAAATACTAGGACTCGCCAACATACGTTATTGCCTTTCCTACGCAACACAATTTCTTACAGTCATAGTTTTTTTCCCAGCAACAGTATGTCAATGGAACGCTCTTCCAGACCATATAGTTTCATCACCAATTGCTGTAGGCTGCAGTCACTCAGCATGTCTGCAGTCTACCATCACTAACCAGCAATAAGGAGAAGGAAGAAGAAATCCATGGGCTGTCTACAGGGTATAAACTAATTGCTCAACGAACAGCTCAAAATATAGAAACCCTAACTGTCGTAAAATTGGCAGCAAAAAGCTTAATAACATGGTGTAGGCTACTTTTTGACAAGATGTCAGTGATAGGCATTTGGGACACACAGACAAAACAACAGTGCCCAGAAATCCAATGTGTAAACCCTTTAAACCCTCAAGATGTATCAAAGCATCATTTTGCATATCTGAAGAACGACCTAATTTCCTAAAACATAGGGGTTTTGAAAGGATTTTTTTCATTCAGCTGTTTAATAATAACAACGTTTTTTTTCATTTACCACCAGTTTCAAGTCATCATTATCTACTACAATTCGAGAATTGCGACAGCAATTCGCGGCTTGTAGTGGATGAAGATGACAATGGTAAATTCAGGCTTGAAAAGGTTAAAACATTGTCGGAATGAGTTCCAATAATGTAAAAACTATTGGAGAATGAAATTTAAGATGGTCGCCAACAATCATATCATACAGTAGAACCTCGCTAAACGGATCACCCAAGGAACTTAGCAAAAATGGTCCCATTAGCGAGGTGGTCCCCCAAGTGAAATTGTACATTATACCTTACAATACATGAAAAATTCACATACACGTACAATAATAAATAGCTTTATTCAATTAGCACTAAAAATAATTAATAAAATAAAAACATTTATTTTACATTCAGTGAAGTTTGCCGCAGTTTGTATTCATTCTGGAGCATCTAAAAATGTTTTAGGCGTAGAAGACAGATCTCGTTGGTCATCATATTCTTCATCTAATCTTTATTTTTTCTTTGAGCGGGGGCTTATTATGTCTAGCTTTTGCCATAATGATGCACAACGTTGAAAGACTTACTAAATTCAGATCCCCTTTTTATATCTTGTATATAGCTGTTGTTCTGTTTATTCTGTTAGACATCGAACAGAAAAGAGCATTTAAAATACAATACCAGATGTGATAATCAAATGAAGGCAGACAGTTCTGCTGTTAAAAAAGTTGTGTTTAACGGTGATTCTTGACGCTTCTGTGATATCGCTAAACAAGTTAAATGTGACTGGGAGCAGTTCAATACTGTACTATGACGTGTGATGTTGACCCAATGTTGGTTTATTGTTGGTCAACCGTCTGATACACCGGCTCACCATTAAACCAACACTGGTTCGATGTGTCGTATTTGCTGGGTTATCCCTTTAATTGATCATAGCAGACCCTGCCAACACTATGGCATTGTTAATGTGACATAATACATGATAAATCACACGCATAATTGCCATCTCTAAGTTACGAATACGAATCAGTTTTTTGTTAGGTCATGTACAGATCAGTAATATAATTAATATAAAATGATCATTGCAACCCCAAGATTTAATAACTAGTACAGATACAAGTTATAATTACATGTGGGTCTATAGAGTGTACAAAAAATATATAACGTTGATATGTTGAGCTCTGAGGGTCAAATTCCCGGCAGGAGAGACAATAGCTACTTCCGATTATTCACGATAATCATATTATACTTTTTATTTAGTAGCTAATTGTGATTCAAGTTTCTGAAATAGTTACAAGAAGAATGGTATACAATTTATTATCTTGCAAAGATACTGAATGCAAAGATTATCGTTATCAGCCTTACTTTATTAAAAGCTACCAATAGATTAAAATTAACTTGAAATAAGATACATTCTGAGCAATCAGACGCTTGTGGTTAAGCAAGCGTTAAGGCGCGACGTCCACCATATAGGGCCCATATCAATTTTAATGCCTCACCAAGACTGCCAGGTAAATATCACAGTGCAGGGTGTTCAGGTTACAAGGTCTTATCCAGATAATCAATTTTTGTCGTTTGTCGGCATTCAAGTGTATAGGCGCGACTTTCACTGTAGGTGTGAATGCTCGGTCAGTGAACCAAGAGACTCGAAAAGTCCCAGGTGGTCCGCTTGGCGATGTTCAGGACTGGTTTGTGCAAAAAAAAGTGGTCCAAGTCCCGAATAGCGGGGGTAGTCCGCTAAGGGTTAATCCTTAAGTACTCCGTCAATGGGAAAAACTTTGGGACTGGATAAAAGTGGTCCGAGACGCGAGGTGGTCCGCTTATTGAGGTGGTCCGAAACCGAGGTTATACTGTAGTTTTAAACCAGTTTTCTTAGAGAAACCGGTATGTAAATTATCTATTACATAGACCCATAATAAATATAGCATGCACAGGGAGTTCCGTTTTTGATTCACTATGCAGGGTCTCAGCCCACTCACCCTATATATCAATACATGTATTTGAAAAGGTTTATGAAAATCAACAACGTGATAAAGCTGCTAAAGAGTTGATTCCAGTGTAGGACGTAGATGACTGATGAAATATATAGTAAACTATAAATACAGATAACAAATTTAATGTTTAGTTTTACTGGTTTTACAAAAAAAACATCGAAAATAACTTATCAAACATTTCACAGTAATTTTTTTTTATAAAATTATACTAGCAGACTCGGCTCGAAATATTGTCTTTTTTATGGCAGTTCAGGAAACATATATCTCAGATCTGTCATTTTGTTACTACTATCATATTCAGGACATACACCACCTGTTTCGGTCCTTGATATCTGAAGCATAGCTAAGACCATTGAAGCTGCACAGGTTGCAAGTAAACTGGACTATTGCAACGACCTCCTCTATAATGTCACAAATCGGGAAATGAACAGGGAGTTCAAGACTGTCTGGATCCAGTAGCGAGGTGCTTTCTCTTGGCTTTCGGTGTTCCTTTGAATGGAATTTAAGATATGTTTAGTTGCCTATAAAGTCTTAAGCAACAATTAGCCTTTAACACCTCTCGCCCTTTAATGTCTCCCCATCAGACATTAAAACCTTCCCCTCGTCATTTAACGCTTCCTCGTCACCTTTTAATCTTTCAAATCACACATACTACTAGCTTTATTCAATGTTAAAAATCAAATTTTCGCTTACTTGACTGTGGAATTGCCACATTGACCTTGAAGATGACCTTTGTTTAATCATCAAAATGGTACCATGAATGGATTATTCAGTCAAAATCACAGCAAAAAGAAGTAATAAACTTGTTGCTATTTCTGTTTGTTAAAAATAATATTTTTACACTTGTTCCTAAATTGATCGAATTTAAAAAATAAAATTTTCGACTACTTGGCCTTGACCTAGAGTCACCAAAATATTACCATAGATTGTCCAGTCAAAATACCACGAAAAAGAAGTATTACACATGTTCCTAGTTTTATTTATTAAAAATAATATTTTTGTTTACTTTCAGACAAGAAGTTTTGTTTATAATTAACAGACCTACACTCTCAGGAAGAATATATTTGACATCCACATTGTCGAAAACATATTACTCAATACCAAAATCTTTGAAATCAACCAATTTAATGAGATTATGTGGTAAATTACGTATTTTGGTGAACATCTTGATTAGTGCCAAGAAAAAGATACCCAGGCATGCCACCTTGGCATGCGGTTGTTTTGAGACCACAAGGTCCTCTTCTACCAGAATAACCGATAAAACATTGTATAGGTCTCAAAACAGGGTTGAGTCAAAATAGGCTGTTTTTTTACCAGACTACATCTGAATGGCTTAGAGGTAAAATGAACCAGGTCCGAATATTCTCCTTTTCTTATCGCAAGCTTTAACGTTAAAATCAATATAAAAAATTATTTATTTCCTTTTTAATTCAACATTGTTACATCCATAATTAGAAATATAAGGGAAGTTTTGCATTGGAGTTTATTATTCCTTCCTACTCACAGGTATATAATTATCAATGTCGTAAAACCCATTTCTGGCAATATTTATTTCATTTTATTTACTTAATAAACTTTTGCAATTTAGAAATATAAATTTTATTTTTAAATTTAGAAATTAGTATAGAAACTGTCTAGTGTCTCATCATCTTGCTCCAGTAAACATTTGGTAATGATTGGCAAAGCACAAACTGATCCATAGAAGGGGTATTTTATAACATTTCAGCAGCCATTTTACGTATGTCTCAGGAGGTAAAATGACCCAAGTCAAAATGTCCCTATATAAATCGATGGACTTGGATCACTTTACCACTTTGTTAAAGTATGAATTTTGAAAGCGAAAAAAAATATTTTGTTGAATAAGTCTTGCAATTTTAAACGAATAACTTAGATATTTCAGTATATTATTTCCTATTTAACTTTCCCACAATGACATAAACAGAAAAAATATAATTTTGAACTTGGATCACTTTACCTCTGAGCCATTTCTCTTATTATCACTGTAAACAGACAAGTAATTGCTGTAATAATAGTTTTTTAACTGAATGTTTGGTATTAGCATTAACAACACGAGTACATCATCAAAAATATGTTTTATTAGCACTGTTTATTTACACCAGCAACCAGCGAACAGGAGACGTTGAGCCAATGTTATGTCGGACCACCATGTAAGACGGTGGCTTAACATTATACCGACATTGGTTCAACATCCAGCGATTACTGGAAACGTACATATTTCATTTGCTTGAATATAAAGAGCGATGAAAATGGTATGAAAAAATGATGAAGCATGAACAACAGACCAAGAACAGATTCGAGCGAGAGGTACTGAGACATCTAACCCTTTGAGCGCCAGGAACAACTACAATATTTTTTATGAAGAGTGGAGCTTGGATAACTTTACGAATAAACATCTGCCATTTCAGCTGATTATTACACGTATTTCACTTTCAAGGACCTTTATTCGATGAGTGAATAAAACTGTAGAGATGAATATAAACTTGATTTGCACTTCATTGGAAAGGGTTTATTAACCTCACCATTTGGTCACTATGCACGGCTATACCATATCAATGTCATTGGATTGAAATGCGTGTTTAAATGTCAAGATTTGCAAATGGTTGGTCCCAAATATGAATAATTTTAACCCACTCAAAGTTACGGGTCGCAGTAGCGCCACTCAATTTCAAGTGGGTGAAAATGTTTGGTCTAAATGAAACAAATATGACTAATTTTAACCCAATTGCTGCAATTCCAAAACCTAATGTGATTTGCTTTATGGTGATGGACTATATCATAACATTTATTGCAGATTGTGGAGTGTAAAAATCAGCGATACAGGGTACCACGTCGAGATACCGCGGATCAAATTATGATGCGGGCCCAGATGTCAAATCAAGTGGAAAAAAGAAGGCCTCAACGCGGTATATAATGTGTGGTGTTGCAGTTTATTTTTGAAGCACCATTATAGCTATTTCGTCGTCAGATGGTAAGGAAAAAATATGAAAGACCGCACTGAAGTGACCTATCGCGGTGGGTGCGTGACGTAGCGATACCGCGGTATTTTTATTTTAGATACCGCGGTATAGGCAGCTGATTGCGGTGAGTAAAGAAAAAGAAAAATTAAACGTGGCAAACTGTGGTATCAGGTTACCGCGGTACTTTGGATAAATTTTGTGTGTGTTGGCGGTAAGAACCATCATACCTGGTGGTGCCGCGATACAGAGGTGGTACCGCGGTACCATGAGAATGAGAGGTCATAAGACAGGGTGGTCTTTCAGAGTGGTCAACAAAATAGTACGAAAAAACTTTTGAAAAGGCAGATAGACGACAGACACGCGCTAACCAGGGATCTTGTCCAGGAGGCCCAACCCCAGGACAACATAGAACTTTTTGCAGAACTTAAACGCACAGAAGACAAACTTGCTGCAATTGAGGATGATGAGAAGATAAACAGAAGGATCCCTATGGACTATTCATTATATATAATAAAAAAAAAAATAATAATAAAAAATATATATCTGCCATATTTAATTAAAATTGATCTTCACTTTGAGCCGTTTTCTAATTTTAACGTAGCTAAGCCTATGCATCACATGTGAACATGAGATCGGTATTTATTATCTATTATTTATATATAAATGATCTATTCACTGAATGATTGTCACGGAAGTCGACAGAGGCCCGGTACCGCAGTACCCCTGGGTACCGCGTTAGCGCGTGTCTGTCGTCTATCTGCCTTTTCAAAAGTTTTTTCGTAGTATTTTGTTGACCACTCTGAAAGACCACCCTGTCACCAGGTATAATGGTTCTTACTGCCAACACACACAAAATTCATCCAAAGTACCGCGGTAACCTGATACCACAGGTTGCCACGTTTCATTTTTCTTTTTCTTTGCTCACCGCAATCAGTTGCCTATACCGCGGTATCTAAAATAAAAATACCGCTTCATACCGCGGTATCTAAAATAAAAATACCGCGGTATCGCTACGTCACGCACCCATACCGCGATAGGGCACTTCAGTGCGGTCTTTCATATTTTTTCCTTACCATCTGACCACGATAACGAAATAGCTATAATGGTGCTTTAAAAATAAACTGCAACACCACACATTATATACCGCGTTGAGGCCTTCTTTTTTCCACTTGATTCATTGCAAATATTATGATACAAATATGTGATGTATAAATTTGACCTGAAGTTCAAAAGGTTACGGTACAGATTGACGATAATCTACTTGGCTTCTTGAAGCACCATATCCCTCGCGACTTGAAATGCAGACACTAATGAGCCAAGTTGAATCTTCTCACTTGTACCAGATGCCAGTCTGTATCTGTGGAAAGGAAATAATGTTCTAACAGTCAGGCTACACTGCAAATCATTATTCCAACTACTGTCCACCTCCATTGCCATTCCACATTTTTTTTCAGTTTACTTGCATGAACAATCTTTTTTTATTTGTCAAGTTACAAAAAAGATTAAATTCAGAAAATGTTTTCTAAAAAAAAGTATGTTTTGCCATTTGAAGCCGGAAATTGTATCACAGAATTGAGCTTTAAAAATATGGGAAAAAAACTCCTGCAGGGCAAGGTTATAAATATTTATGTTGCATTATATTCATTAAAACTTGATACAAAAAAGGCTTGATGGGATGAGAATATGAACAAATGTGGCAATGTTACTTACTCGATATCTGCCATCTTTTCCAATAGCTGTATCTTCACATGAACAGGAAAGTCGACTGAAACAGAGTGATATTATTATCAACATACCAGTTTTATCAAGAGAACCGTATTATATATTGTAGGCTTCAGATTGGTCAAGATGGCCATCTTGACTTGACCAAGTTAATAGTACCATGGACGAGAATAAGGGTCCTGGGATTTAATTAGAATACACCCTGAGGCTAGATTGGTAATTTTTTAATGGCTATATAGTGTACTATGATCATTGATTTGATTTCCCAATCAGGGGTGTGGCGTTTATTGGAATATGGGCCCTCATTAGAATAAATACAGTACATGTAAAATTCTTTTTTAAATAAGAGTGACATATTTGTTCAATCAACAAGAATATTTAACCACTTTGAAGTTGAGTCACGCATTACTGCAACACAACTGAGCAATACTTTATCAATATAACTGGCAGTGACTTACTTCTGTGAACATAGAGATGAACTTCTAAGAGAACGTCCTGTAAAGCTAAACCTTTAATCGCCTTCAGCTGGGTCATATCTTATAGGCTAAGAAACAAGGCTTTATTTGAAAAAAATAGAGCTATATCCATCTGGTTTCTGCTAGGACCGTATATACACAGTTTCAGGCAAATATCAGATCAAAGAAAATGCCAGTGAAATAGGTAAAAAAACTTGTGGTAGATGCTTAGTAGAAAAAATAAATTTAAATTTTTTAATTTAAAAAAAAACAAAAAACTGAAAATTGGTTTAAAATAGTTGAAAAATCGCAATGATAGAAAATTAAAATTAAATTAATATTGTTTTTATGAAAGCATCTACAATAAACATTGTGTAACATACTTTGTGCAAAGTAATAATAGTAATAGATGTGATGAACCATTGTGGACAATCAGTGCTTATTTTTACTCGAGAAGTTACAATTCTTTGTCTGGAAAGGATACTATTATAGGCGTCTGTGAAGTTATCATTCAGCATCCAGTTAACTATGTTTTCAATGTCTCGTCTCAGAGGATGTCCTACACACAGGTAAACGTTATCTTCCGTCACAGAATCATAAGCCATGGAGCAACTCTGGAAAAACAATCCACTTAACCCTAGTTTCTAGTTTTTTTATTAGCCACAAGCATAAATACCAGCTTTTCAAACATAATAACCCTCATCCTGCTGATCACAACTATTGTCGTTTTACTCTATTCGATCAGTCGACCAAATCAGTGTTAATCGGAATAAAATGTGCTTCTAAACATCAAGATTTGCAAATATTTGTGCCCAAACTGAACAAATGAGTAATTTTCAGCCACTTGAAGTTGTGGGTCGCGGTAGAGAGACACAACTTCAAGTGGCTGGAAATTTAAATAAATTACCTTAGCAGGATAAGGGTAAAAGACAAAACTTGACAGCAATCAGAAAAATTCAAAATCGTTGACCCCTATTTTGTCAAATCAGAATAATATTATTCACTTGAAGCAAACTGTTTAATTTGCAAACAATTTGTTTATGACTAAGTCACCTGTAATATGTTAAGTGCTCTGCGCATGTCCCCACACGCCAGGGTGACCAGCGCCTTTCTTCCATCTTCACTCACTGTCACTCTGTAAATGAAAAAAATCCATCCAATAGTATGAAATAAAAACATTATACATCATGATATCAGTGCAAAGCCTTGTCTTTGACAACTGAGTTGTATTAAGCCATGAACATTATTAGACATTGTTGATGCAATTGCGAACTTTAAATTAGGAAAAAATACCCTGATGGCAGAATTATATATATATTATTACAATATACAACCCAGTGTTTCATCTAGGATTCAAAAGGGGCATGGTGCCACCTATCATTAGAGGCACCTTATCATGCTGAATATCACATTTTTCAAGCCTTGAATTTTTTGGTAGCACTTTTATGTCTTCAAACGCCGAAACGACCTTGTTGCGATCTGCAACATCACATTTGATTAAAAGTCTCATCCATACTACATTGTACAAAGTATAACAAGATATCTTACTTTTCTTCCTCTATGACATGATTTAGTCTGGGAAGTATTTGTTCAGTTCCGAGTGGACCAAAGCGAAATCTGGTACATCTGGACTGTAGAGCTGGGATGATCTTCGACAAGTAGTTACAGATAATACAGAACCGAGTATTTTCAGTAAACTTTTCTATAACTGTAAATCACACAAAAGATGAGGTTAGATCTATTTGTAGCTGTATACATTTGTACAAACATTTACCCCTTGACCAACCGGGGAATGTCATCATATTTTGACTGCAAATTACCCAATTTTATTGAATATATCAATGTGTAAATATAATTTAAAAAAATAGGCTGTATCATTTCTATGAAACTAATGTCCTTGAAAATATGTTCCATCACACAAGCAGGTAAAGGCTGACAAGCTCTAAACCTTAAAGCGCTGAATTAATTTGTAAAAAACATCACAACAAAAGGATTTTTTTCAATTTGAAATCATGATAACTGACTTAGTTAGCTCTTCCCGATTCATTTGAATACCTACGTTATGGGTCTACAGCCATTAGAAATATTTTTACTCTTACAGAGCGGGGATAGACTTTAGACGTAAGAATCTAACGTCTACAGATGTCAGATTCTGACGACTAAAGTCGATCCCCGCGCTGTAAGGGTTAATAGGATATTTCATATAGATATATACAGATATTTATTGTAAGATGTAATAAGACAAATTGCAGCATAAAGTTATTTTGTACAGATACCGTTAATTCTGTTTAGCTAAGATAGGGACATTCTTTAACATACAGTTTTTTAAAACAAAAGTGTACACATATCCAGACCTACAAGAGAAAAATTTAAGTTACAGAATTTGAATTTGTAGAAAATCTAGAGAAATTAACAAGAATTCTTTTTTGATAATCTCCCTATATTTTCTACAAATACAAAGTTAAATACTGGTATATTAAGAATAGTGGACTACTAACCTCTTCTTAGAGCATTTTGAGCATCTTTTGTCATGGCATCTGCTTCATCTAAGATCACCAGTTTAAATCCAGATCTGAATAAAAATAGATTAAGTTTTTACACATAAGAAAAAAGTTACCAATTAAAAAGAGCATACTTAATAATAATGTGCTTGCCTTTAATACAAACAGTATGAATGATGAAAGAGCAATTTTGGTTCTACAGTAATTATGAAGACAGTATGAGAATAATGCATGTCATAATATTAGTAAAAACCATTTTAGTTTCAGCTACATTGAGTTGAAATGTGGAAGCATAAGAAAGAAGCATCTAAACTCAATGAACACACTATACCTGGTACTTTTTGTTAGTACGTTGTTCATACGGGTCATTGTGAACTCAGTCACAATGACCCGTACAAAGGCTATAATATCATTTTGGGACCATTTCTTCTGGTCTTTTTGTTAGTACAACATGTATACGGGTGACCAAGCTATAACATTATATAAATGCAGGAGTCGAGAAAAGAACTATTTTTTACCTGAATATAGTTCTTGTGCTTGCAAATGTGAGAATTCTATCCCTGACAATTCCTATACCTCTATCATCGGAGGCATTCAACTAAAAATAGAGCATTAAATAGTGCAAGAAATTCAAACATATGCTATACAAATTGCAAGTTTGTCAAATTCAACAATTATCACGATCCCTCCCCCCCCCCCTAATTTTAGGTAGTAGAACCTAAAATGGCTACAAAAACAAAAGTTGCCTAATTCTCCTGGCAGTCACCCGAGAGACGGTTCACTATCTATTTCTTGACAAATATATACTGAGTAGGAGTGCTCAACTTTCTCCAAGTTCTTACTCAGAATTTTACAAAATGTTTTTGCATATATATTAAGAATTTATCAAATAAATGCTCATACAATCTTACAATATTACTTTGATAAATTTATGTGAATAAATGAGAATTTAAAATGATATTTCATAATAAACCACAGATAAATTGTTACTTTTTATGTTGAGATTTCTCAATCTTTGATAGTTGCATTACCTCTAGGACCATTGATCCAATTTCCTTTGGGGCATACATTTGTTTAGCAACCGCTAAGATTGTGCTAGTTTTTCCTGTTCCAGGAGGTCCATAGAGTAACAGATGTGGAAGCCGATCTTCTTTAACAAATCTATCAACTTAGAAATCACACAAATAAAATATTAATATTTATTTTTTTTTGCAAAATTTACTTTCTTTTTGCTGCAGCCAAATCATTAATTTACAGAAGTTAATTATTTTTAAGTGGGATTATATACAGTTGCAATTTAAATGTCATGTAGAATATTCTAGTCAAGTCATAAAAATGTTATTTACAGAATCTACCTATCATGTAGACATGGTAGACTATTTATTCATTTGAATTATTAATACAATAATATTTTGTAATGCCATTGAATGTGAATTTAGCTTGGCGACCATAAAATTTTTAATTTTTTTTAACATACTATGTACGAAAACTATTACATTAGATAGTAGGCAGTTCCGAGTCTCCTGAAAGATGACACACACCCAAGAATCATCTCCCATTAACTCATAGCAGTCTGGCCGTTTGACATTGGACGTCTGTGTGGTTTGGCCATTTTTGTGATTTTGAAATATATTCTGATACTCCAAATAGAAATTTAGAATGATGGCATATGTATTTCTCATACACCACAGAAACAGACATACAATATATAACCAGAATACACTTCATTTAATTGTCCAATGTAATGTTGCCATGGTAACCGACCGCCATTTTGAATATGCTAATTAGGTAGTCAAATTTTCGAAAATTTTGTTTAAAAATGTTATTTTTTAGATCCAAGGAGATTCAGGAGTTCACATAAAATATATTAAAACACATCACAGACGGTTCGAATAAGCATTCAATAGGTCTATGCACACAAATTAACAGGGTAAATAAGCCATTACCATGGGATATAGTAATCTTTTTAAAATTCCCTGAGGGGCATATCATTTTCATATTTTGAGATGACATTCGCATTTCATCTGTAAAATACAGAAAGCCTCGTAATCAGCTGAGCCTGGAGTTTGATTTTAAGCTCAGAAATGGCTGTGACGCAGATAAATCAACCCTTTATGTTCTAGGTTCCCCATGCTGTGTTCATAGTTGCGCAAGTGATGTCATCTAGTGAATGTCTATGCATTGTTACTAGGTCCGAGCTGGGCTCAGACTTAGACTGCAGCGTCATTAATTCCAGGTCCGAGCTGGGCTCGGACTTAGACTGCTATCATTAATACTCACTTGTACTTATTATGTCTGTATGAGAAATGAGATCATCTAGTTTTTTTGGTCTGTATTTTTCAACCCTGTAAGCAAAAAACATAACCTGGTGAGATTTGCATCATTGAGAGGAATAGATACATTTTTCTCCGCAAAGTTAAACAATAAAAGTTTGCATAATTGATAAAAATGCTGAGAACATATTGCAATAATCTCAAACTATTATTTTTCTAATTATGGAAGTAACTGGGGTAATAATTTTTATAAGAAATATATAATATATACTATACAAATAATGGCAAAGGACTCCCGGGCTGAAGTGAAATGTTATTTGTGTCAATCAAATGTAATGTTTTCGACATGTGGTAAATTTAAGTACCAACTTCCCTCTGTAAACACATGTAACTTATTCTAGAATTTTATTAGTCTACATGTCAAATGGCCTACCTTTTAAAATATTAAATCTAATTCTGCGAAATTTTTACCCTGTAGGATTTGACTAGAAAATGGCATAATTTCATAATTTCAACCTGATTTCAACGTGATTTCAACATCGTTTCAAGAATGACAATGCGACGTTGTATTGAGGTTAGCCGATGTTGCAACGTGATTTCAACCCAATACCATATCCACGTTCAAACGACGTTGTGTGCACAGTGGGTTATTACTATTAGTCTACATGTCAAATGGTCTTACTTTTAAAATATTAAATATAATTTTGAAAAAATTTCACCCTGTTAGGATATGACTAGAAAATGAACTTTGAAAAATTTCAAGAATATTTGTTCATAATTGACGGATAAGTCAGCAAAAATCATGCGATCCTGGTTTAATGTGAGGCACTGATTGTGACGCTGAATCTCCTGAGTCTGGCTGAGACAGTGAGAGTGAGACTGACTCATTGATAATGAGACTTGAGTCTGTTGCGCCAGATCCTAGGCTGGGAGTAGCCTTGTGTTAAGACAACGAGTCATGTTTAATGGGTATGACTAAGTCATGTACGCTGGTATGTTGACAGTTGACCATAGTAGGCCTAGTGTCTGGCTACATTATGATTGGTGTCCGGTCATGTTGGACCTATGTCATGTCTGACCCCCTGAAGTCAGACTGCATTGGCCAACCATGTCGGCCCTAATACTGAGACACAACCATGTCGGACGACCTCTCATTGGTTACCAAGTCGACCTGCTAGACTGTAGATAGAATTTGGTGATAGGCGGCCGTGTTTATTGTAATAATAATTTGAATGCACAAAATTATTATTTATAATGTTTTTGATAATTTTTAATTTTTTTTTATTTAAGCCTTGAAAGTCAAAGGAAAGTCAGACAACCTATAGATTTAGCATTGACTAAATGATCCCCTCAAGAATTCAACTGAAGATATCAATTTGAATTTATTTATTTATTTGAATGCACGAAATAATTATTTGTGATGTTTAAGTTTTTGATAATATTAATTTCATTTTCTTTTAGCCTTGAAGAAAAGTAAGATGATCGCTAGATTTAGCATTGACGACCTGATCCTTGCGAGAGTTAAACTGAAGATATCAATTTAATTTGAATGCACAAAATAATTATTTGTGATGTCTTTGATAAGTTTAATTTCATTTTTACCTATTCAAAAGTTAAAAAAAAATTGAAGCTGCAAATGACAATCACTATGAAAGTGATTTCTGGAAGGTGCGACTGTAAGAGTTGTTAGCTCAGATTGTGCTTCATTTTTAACTGGGTAAACTGTGATAACCCGACGACATTCACGCTAATGTTGCTAATTAACCCAGAGTTGTAATGTTTAATATATAATTATATTGAAATGCTATCTTTGTAACCTCTCATAATATATGTATCCTGTACATTTAAACATCATGTTATATAGGCCTGATGATAATAAATATTCTATATATATATATATGTATATATTTATTCAAACTAAAATAGTTAAAGGGACATGCCCAGGTCTAAAATCATCAAAAAATCGGTGATTTTATTTTAGCTTAATAATATGATCATATGATGTAAACATGTCCATAGACTAGAACTGCAAAAGTTTTTTAATTTTTGTGCTGCGCATTCACCAGTTAGGCTAGATATAGAGACAAAATTCCTGAATTGTAATTATTGACAAGCATGTCAAAAATAAAAAATACGAGAATTTTTATTAAATGCGCAGCACAAAAATTACAAAACTTGTGCAGTTTAGTCTATGGACATGTTCACATCATATGGTCATATTAAGAAGCCAAAAAAAAATCACCGATTTTTTTATGATTTCAGACCTGGGCATGTCCCTTTAAAGGTAGAAATAAAGGGTCCCTCTTTATTGAGGTTTTCAGGTCAAGCAAGGTGACCGCGTACTTGTTATCATGGTTCAGGTCATAAAATCTGGCCTGTATGTGCCCTGTGTATGTGCGGGGGTGATTCGCGCCTGGCACCCCCCGCCTGGATCACCACGTGCATTATGCGTACGGCATTCATTACTAACTATGTCGCCGCAGCAGCAGCAACGCGCTAAGCAGTTTTTCAATATTTTTTTTTTAATCTAATTTTTTTTAGTTTAGTTTAGTATTTGTAGGGACTTGTATTTTAGTTGACATCAATAAATGATGATGTTCTTCCCCAACAGTGTCTTGTTGCTTATTAAAATAGGCAAAAAATTATCAAATAATCAGTCATTTCCTCCCGCTTGAGATCCAACATAATTAGGTCTGTCCAAGCAGCATGGTAATATCATCAAGCTTGAGCATGAGATTAGCGGGAATTTTGACATTGCCGCAATTATCATTATTTCATAATTATCATTTTTAAACCAGTAATTTCAAATATAACCACACGCTCTTACGGTATAGTATAACAAAAAATAATATAGAGTTGAAATACCCAGTTCATCGCGAGTTCACAGCTTACCAATCCATCACTTAATTTCAGTTTCACTCCAACCTTTCACTCCAGCCTTCACAACTCACAGGTTGTTATGTGCTCTTAGTAACACTCACCTTTTCCGAGGTATGCTCTGTTAAGAACTTAACTTGTGTCAACTGCTCCAGAGTAATGCTCACCTTCTCCGAAGTGTAACTTCCTTCACAGCTCATTGTATGTCATCAAATCAAATTGAGTTACTTATTATGTCAATAAACAGTCGTTCACATGGTTGTATGTTCAATATTTTTTTTTTGTAAAATATTTTAGAAACGCTGCAGTGAGTTTATTCTAAAACATTTATTATTTGGGTAATATGGCTAAATTATTTCTTGTCATCGCCATCATGGATAACTATCAAGAGACCGCCGTGGAAATAATTCTCACCAGGAAACTGTTTGTGTTTTTAATATTTATGTATTTATACTATTGACCATGTTTTGTTCCTATGTCAATGGTTAACTGAATAAATATATCTATCTGTGGGTTATACTTCCTAGGGCCTAAAAAAAAATATTGTTTGTTTCCGATTTCCGACCGACCCTATTAAAACATGTGCGACCCAAATTTATTTTTTTTAGAAAATCCATTAAATGAGGAATGATGAGTTATTGGCTGTAGTCAAAGTAACTGAAAAAACGTTACGAAAAGGAGAGGAGAGGGTCAAAAAAACAAAAAATAGTTACGTAATGTACAGATGAGACATGTAAGGAAGTGAATCTGGCCCCAAATAAACTAAAAAATAATTCTTACCTACCGATTTGGTTGAAGTGACAAAAAATAAAATAAAAAATTATATAAAATAAATTTCCTACCTACCCACTGGTTAAAATGACAACAAATCTGAAACAAACATATATTTTTTTGGCCTAGCAGTAAAATTAGCATTAAATTAAGTTGTACTTAACTCCTACACCTCTAAGCAATCCAATGTCACAGCTGATATCTATAGTCTCATCTCACAGTGACCATATAACACATCCTGCTCAGAAACAATACTATTGTTAAGGGATTAGCAGTTAGAGCGGGCCTCGATTCACACCTGTGTACGTATTCGTATTCTTAACAAGAGGCCTGAAGTCCCATATCATCCCCCGCCATAAATTAGGCTACAGTTTTTGCGGTCTCAAATATTGAAAAAGTCGACTTGTGGCGGCCATTTTAAATTTTTTTAAAATCACCTGCACATTTCCAGATGGTGGGTAATGTGATTGTAAATTGTGAATTATTTTCGACCTCAAGTTTTTGTGACCACAAAATATGAAGTTCATCCATAGCGGTCATTTTGAATTTCAGTAAAACCTTAAAAAATTACCTGCACATCTCCATATCGTGGGGAATGTGATTGTTTAGAGTTTTAGAGTTGACCTCTGGCAGCCATTTTGAATTTTGGTAGTATCTTTAAAAATCACACGCACATCCCCATGTAACCATGTTGCTAGGAATGTGATGTTAAAAATTCAAAAAAATTGACCAAACTAATTTTTTTGGTTTTTGCGCCCACAAAAAAATTGAAGTTGATCCGTGGCGGCCATTTTAAATTTTAGTAAAACCTTCAAATAGTCACCTGCACATCTCTATATCGTGGGGAATGTGATAGTGAAATTTGAATAATTTCTGACTTCAAGTTTAATAGTTTTTGCGCCCACAAAAAAATTTGTAGTTGACCTCTAGTCTAGCGCCCATTTTTAATTTTGGTAGCATCTTAAATTTCAAAAAAATTGACCAGTAGTTTTTGCGCCCACAAGAACTTTGAACTTTGAAATTATATCCAGCAGCACCTCCTATTGGAGTATCAGGCTGGAGGGGGGAAAGGGCTGGTGGATTTAGTCAACCAGTTGACTCTTGAACGCTGCCACAGTTTTTGATTCTATGGCAGCTGCCGGAAGAGAATTCCAATCAGGGATAGTTCGATGCCAAAAAGAATTTTGTCCCAGTGTGGTGTTAGCTCTAAGATGTTTATAGGCCTGATTGTGCCCACCACGTGTTCTTCTGTCCGCTGGGATTAAACGGTCATTGATAGGAATTTCGACTAGCTCATTTAAAATTTTGAACATGCTTACAAGTCTAGAATTTTTACGTCTTGTTTTCAAATCAGTCCAGCCCAGGTTCTGAATGAGAGATGTCACACTGGCTGTTTGTCTATAATTTTGGGTGACAAATCTTGCTGCAGATCTTTGAATTTTTTCTAATTTATCAATATCTTTTTGTCTAAAGGGGTCCCAAACTGCTGAAGAGTATTCTAAAGACGATCTGACCAGGGAGAAATAGGCAGTCTCCCTTAGTTTAGGGGGACATGCCTTCAGGTTCCTTCGAAGGAAGCCCAGAGTGGAATTTGCTTTACTTGTAATTTTGTTAATGTGGGCCTCCCATTCCAGGGTCTCACTAAGGCAAACACCAAGATATGGTGTTGATGAAACGTTCGCTAGTGTTTCACCTTTAAGGGTGTACTCAAATTCCAGGTTTTTTGATTTCGGCCCGGACACCCTCAGGACCGAGCATTTCGAGGGGTTGAAACACATCCCCCATCGATCTGCCCAGTCCTGTAACGCAGATAGGTCTCTCTGCAGCTGCTCCTGATCTGCTCGACATTTTATCGGGCGATACAGGAGGCAGTCATCTGCAAAGAGACCAACCTGCGAGGAGACCGTGGAAGGGAGGTCATTAATATAAGTCAAAAAAAGTAGGGGTCCGAGAACAGTACCCTGGGGCACACCGGACCTCACGCGAGCTGATTCTGAAGAGCTGCCATCAACTGCTACTTTTTGGGTTCTATTGGTCAGAAAATTTTGAATCCAATTAAGAGTTGTTCCCCGAATTCCATAGTGGTCAAGTTTGTGCAAGAGGCGTTGGTGGGGGACAACATCAAAGGCCTTACTAAAATCCAAGACAACAACATCTGTTTGTGTCTTGCTTTCAAAATTTTGAATAAATTCATTAGTTGTAATCAAAAGCTGGCTTTCGCATGAATGTTTTGATCGAAAGCCATGCTGTACAGGTGTTAAAATTTTGTTTTCCGAAAAATGGGACATAATTTGTTTACAAATGATGTGCTCGAGTAATTTGGCACAAACACATGTGAGGGAAATCGGCCTGTAGTTTGCCGGAGAGTGCCGATCTCCTTTTTTGAAGACTGGGGCAACATTAGCCTCTACCCAGTCATCTGGTAATTTGCCCGTCTGTAGAGATTGGTCGAAAATAATTTTAAGAAAGGGAGATATTTCGTTGGCAGCATTCTTCAGAATTAAGTTCGGGAGTTCGTCCGGTCCAGATGCCTTTCCGCCGTTTAAACCCTCAAGTAATTTAGTTACACCTTGAACGGTAATTTCGAATTTAGGCATTTCAGTATTCGGTGGTCCTGTTAATTTAGGTATATTCGTGGTGTCTTCCGAGGTGAAAACTGAGCAAAATTGGTTGTTTAGTATTTCGGCCTTACGTCTGCTATCTGAATGCAGCTGACCGTTTTCCTTCAAGGGAGAGACACCATTTCCATCCTGACGTTTAGATTTAATATACCGCCAGAGTGGTTTTGAAAGAAAACGTGACGCCTGATGGATGACGCCTGATGGAATCCTGGCTCGGCTAAAATCCCCCTTCCCCTGGCCTAGGGCCAGGCTACGACCCGGCCTTCAGGCGAGGGATAAAAAGTGTTGTTATTTTTTTATACTTAAAAAAGTGTTGTTATTTGTTTTATAATAATACTTGAGGCTAGATAGGTCCGACCTGGTAGATGCATAGGTCCGACATGGTTGACAAGTCCGACTTGGTAGGCCTAGGGCCTAGGTCCGAAATGGCATAGTGACCCAATTTATTATTATTAACGCAACTTGCTTATATTATCGCTCACTCGCACCTCACAATTTGACACAAACGTCAATAAAAGTGTAAAATTCAATGCGTCTCAAAAAGAGTTAATTTTTCAAATTAGAATAATTTCAGTTGATTGCAACAAATGTATCACCATGGAAGGTTGGTTTTAGCTGAATCTTTCTTTTTATCAGTCATTTTGGAAGTTTTAAACTAGATCCATTAAACGCTGAAATTGTTGTTCTTTCGCGCGGTATTTTGTATAACTAACCGATAATACTTCAAAATATGTACCCGTAGAGTACATGTGCACTTACGCGTGATATATACTATATCATGAACGGAACGGAACGCAGAGAATTAGGGAACTTCTCCCCTTCTTCAAAATACAGCTCACTGCTCTATATAGAGTATTACTGAACCGGGTAGTGGTGATGTGTGTGCTTTGTGTGAGTCGTAGGGTGTTAAAGTGTAAAATAAGATGCTTAGTCCAAAATAAATGTCTTGTGAAGTTGCCTTATTGGCTAGGCTAAATTCGTGTATTTCTTATTTTGGACATGCATGTCTGAAATAAGAAATCGGGAATTTCGTCTCTATATCTCGCCTAACTGGTAAATGCACTGCACGAGAAATTTAAAAACTTTTGCAGTTCTAGTCTATGGACATGTTTACATCTTATGGGCATGCATGAGCCAAAATAAAATCACCGATTTTTCATGATTTTTGTCTGATTGAGTCGCTTTACCTCAATAATTATAAAGTCTTTAAAAAATATGGTCTTCTGAAATGTAGTATGTATGCGCTGATACGTATCAATGACAAAGAGTCTTTAAAATGTCTGTTTAAAGGCCCATATTCCCAGGCAAATGGCGTGTTTTTGTGCTCTGTTATATCTTTTTAAATGTGTTTGAATGAGTGAAGGCAACATTCCGATAGCTTAGAACTTTCAAAAACATCCGTTGGCAACGGATTATGACAAAATGTTGGTCATTGCATTTTGCCTTTTCCCAGATAGCACATGTTTTAAATTAAAATTTGTTTATTTGTTACTTTTTGGCTCTAACCAAGATCCTTCTGTTATGTATTTAGTGTTGGCAAAATATTGGCAATATGTTGGAACTATGTTGGCATTATGTTGGATCTACGTTGGCTCTCCGTTGGCATCACATTGGCTATCTATGTTGGACTTACGTTGGGCCAACAATCAAAATGACGTTGTGCCAACAACGGATGTCTACGTTGTGCCAACGTAGTTGCATACGTGGGGCCAACGTTGGCCCAACGTAGTTGTGCTATCTGGGTTAGACTGACCCCTTTTATAATCATATTTCATTTATTTGAGAGAAAAAGGACTGACTCATCAATTTTAATATTTCCTTTTAAAGATAGTTTTTTTAAATAATTTACTAGCCCTAATCTATGACAACAAGTTTTTAACTTGTATTAGGAGAAGTATGTATGAGGTCTCAGATGTATCACATCGTCAAAAACGTTGCGAGTTTAATTACAACGTCATCGCAGAAGGACCAATTTTCTAATGGGCTACATATTTTTCAAAACTGAGAGCCTTTACACAGATAAACTCGGCCGATTGACATGTTTTAAATCTTTGCGGGACATCATGAACACCGCCAAAATACACAGGCAATATTTACAGGATGTTCGTGGCTGTTACAAGGACAAAAGAAAGGGATTTTCCTCAGTGTTGACCTTTTCAAAGAAAAAAAAATCACCAGCGGACCCTTCATTCAGACCCTTGGCAGGCAGCTTTTATAGTCAAACACAATCGAATTAGGGTCATATGGTTGTCCCAAGTTGTATGAACATTCCAAAATACACACTTATCAGGTACATATCTCTTTCAAATAGAGGGTGGAGAAAGATAATATAGATTTATGATGATAAAAGCCTAAGTAACACAAATTTAAACTTTGCAACTTTTTTAGGTTTGGGGCACTTGGGACAGTCCCTTTAAACCAATTTGGGCGGCATCCTGCCTCCAGCTGGTATTCTTCCTCTGCTGTGTCATTCTTTGTGAGCTTTACTAGAGTGTCAATTATTATATGGTGACACTCATACCCTACCTGTTAATTTACACCAGTAACATTACTTTTTATTATGGTCTTGTTATTTATGTGAAGGCAGGTCTTCAGCTCATTTCATCAGTGGAGGTAATTGAAATGAGCTAGACATCACTTCTTATTTTGTTCTGCCTCTTGGTAGGCAAATGTTCACTGGACATCACTGGGGCATCGCTACATGGTTATGCCATGCGTCTTCACAGGGCTATCGTAACATAGCTATGCCATGCGTCTTCACAGCGACATCATAGCATGGTGTCTTCATAGGGACATCATAACAAGGTTATACCATGCGTCTTCATTGGGACATCATAGCATGGTTATACCATGCGCCTTCATAGGGACATCGTAGCATGGCTGTACCATGTGTCTTCATAAGGATATCACTCAAGGTCATTAAGTAACATGTTGTAAAAAATGTTGAACTAATATTTCAAGTCATTGTTTTCCTCGCAAAAGCATTTTGGTTCTAAAATATATGATATGTCTTTAATGTTAGCTGGGGTTTTGTTTGGTAGACACCCTCTGTCAAATAACATGAATAATGCTTTGAAGACTATTGTCACTGTATGCTATGCTCCCAATAATAACTCAGACATTCAAATGAAAATGACCAGGCTCTTTACACGTGTAACATGAGCTGAATTCTCTACTCATTGATTCACCAGAATTTGCAGCTGTCATCTGTTAAGGATGTTTAGAGATGGTTCCATTTTGTAGAAGATGGGTTAGTGCAGTTATGATCTTGTTTTCCAATATATCTCCCTTTGTGGCTGTTGGGAGCTTCGGAGTTGGCTGTCTTTTTCTTAGTCTATGATATGCCACACATATCTTCACCACTATCATCACCAATATCGTGTTCCTTGTTATCAATAGCAGGATCATTAACATTACGCACTGGTTGATAATATTTAGATTTGTAATTTCCTGTAGACTGTTTCCTATTCTCTTGAAATATTACCAATTTAAATACAGCTTCATCTATGTCTGTTGGTTGCTTGACATATTCAACCTGGAAACTTGGATTGTGGTCAAAACTACTATCTAAGAAACATCAAAGTAGGTCTTCATGTCTCATCTCAATATATCGCTTTGAATATGCTGTGTTGCCTAATACTGATCAAACTGACTATTGCTCTTGTTTCTTTATTCCTAAATCGTGACATATATCTGTTCTATCAATGAATTCTACAAAAAACACTCGCAGGTATTCTGATTCAGGACAACTTAATGTTAAACTTATAAAAACTTTATCTGACTGGCTTGTCAACGACTGACAGGCTTCTCTGGCTTGTGCCGTGGGACTCATTTAGCATGCTGTAACTGTAAGTAGGCCCACAGCAAAGACCAGTTGCAAGGTGGCCGCCACCTGCTGCACCTGCAGAATGAACCAATGTGCCTATGACATCTCCAGTTTGATTCTACAATGTCCGGTTCCGTATCCTGAGTGCGCCTTACACACAGAACCAGTTTCTTTCTAACACTAATAGGACATAACTGACGAATCCATGTTGGAGTAAGTAGAACACTAGTCAAAAGTAGTGCGTTGTAGAGCTCCTGCTAATTGTTTATTTTGACCTAGAAATACATCATTCTCACAGGGCATATTGGATCTTACTAATTGTGAATATATATAAATTTCAGACCATATAGTTACATCTGAGTCAGATGCCAAGAATCTCGGTGAATAAGTGCATTTATTTGTAAATATCTGGTGTGTTTATTCAATCGTAAGTAGGTCCGGCCAGCGTGTGTCGGCTGCCTGAGCCACCGTATCTGTATAGCTGTGAAACACACACAAGGTGGTAAACACATCAGTATACAGGCGATTATCCTGCTTACTATATACCCCCGTGGCCGGTATTATTTGGTATTTGTATGTATATATACAGCTGTAAAGCTATTTTAATATTGCACGAGGCCGGAATAATACATATTTTTATAGTTACAAGATAAATCCTACCCATACTGCTGTGGCCGGCTATTATTTGGTATCTGTATTTATTACAGTTAAAAAGCCAAATTAATATTGCACAGTTTTCCTGTCGTCACCCGTAATGAAAAGAAAAGGCAGCGAGAAAAAAAAACAAGAAATGCGGGAGAAGCCCGTGACGCTCCATGTCGACCTAATGTGCCACACATTTGATCTGGATAACACAAGTGTGTTGGAGTGTGACGATCAGCTGTGTGACATGCAGTTTGCGTACAGGCCACCTAAATATAACTCTACATTTACTAATCAGTGAATTCAATCAATAGAACAGTGTCTCATATTCATTTATTCTGAAAACAAACTGGTTGTTTTTATGAGTGACAGCAATGTTGACCTTGCCAATGATCGCACCTATGAAAAGGGGTTTAAGAAAGATTGGCTTGATGTGATAACTATATACAATAATATGTAACCGAATATACTAGGGTGACAGAAAACTCCGCAAGTTTGATTGATCTTATTTATGTTTCCAATGACTTAAAATTTGTAAACTGTATAGTTGTAAAAAATGATCTGAGTGATCACTATATCCCGTTTGTTATTATAAGTACTAAGCTAAAACCACCGAACGATTCTATGTCTGGTCAACATTAACTAATTAGCTATTGGAATTATAAGAACTTTGACAATGTGAAGCTAATTATTGATTTGATTGTAACCAAATGGCACAATGTTAACCTTAGTATATATGTGATAATATCTATATTGCCATTTCTTCCTTTGTGTTTGAATTCACCTCCATAATTGATAAACACATATACCACTAGTGCAAAAAAGAGTTAAGAGGATAAAACAACCCCTCTGGATTACACCCGAATTACTAAAAAACATTTAGTATTTGAGATTTCGCTAAGGCTAGGCCTGATTATGAAAATTGTAAATATTGGAGGAGCTATTCTACATACTTACTAAGAAAATCTGAGACAAAATTTTTACTATAAATTAATTGAACAAAGTCAGAACAACCAATCGGCAAATGCAAATTTTTTAGATGCATTCTCTAATAAGTCTAAACAGCCAACTGTATCTTTCATAAAACAAGACGATAAAAATTTACAGATGAACAGGATATTGCACACGCATTTAATCTACATTTCACATCCATACTAGATCAATACATTGATTTTATCTCGCCATCACGTTATTATGACACTGCCCAGCACGATTTACAACAGTAGCATATTTTGTTAAGACTAAGCTGCCGCCTGATAACATGTTTAAAATACCACTTATCACTAAACAGGCTGTTTTCATTTTTTTGTCGCTATTAGATGTTAAGAAATCAACAGGAGTAGATGGCATCAGTGCACATATGTTAAAGTTAAGCGTTCCTTACATCACCCATATAAATTTGTAATCTTAGCATTACTAAAAATATGTTGCAGTTGTTACACCACTTTTTAAAAAATGTTTCACTGATGATCCTGGAAATTACAGGCCGATCCTTATTTTACCTATTCTCTCTAAACTATTGGAGAGACATGTGTGTAACTGTCTGTATGACCGATATATTCACCAGTTCTAATGAAACCGCACCATTTAGTTTGAAATCTATCAGTAATAATAAGTTTTTCATTCCCACACAGAAAGTGTTTACATTTCTTTAAACCAAAAGTATGGAATTTATTAAGTACCTATAGCCGTAAAGCTTCTACCCTATCACAATTAAAAAAATACGGATTCGTTATATTGATCTATCGGGCGATGCATCATGTTTATCCCGGACCTGATGACCCCTGCTAACCTCACAAAAACAACACAGGTTACAAATAAAACATATTTATTTACATATATACATAATCTGGATTAAAAAACCTTGGCCATTATGCCAACGCGGCTCGCGGCCACGGCGTTCACAACCATACAGCCGTCCCAGCGGCATTAATTTCGACCACGATGGTCAACGTCCCGTGTCGGGAGGCGGGTTGTCCCCAGGAGGGTACGGCGTCCTGTGCGTCCTCTTGATCCGGGTTACATGGACAGCGACGGGCCACTCAGACCTGCAGGACAAGAAAACATAAAAGTGATACAGATGTGAGCATGCAGCCTGGCATGTGTCTGCTACAAAAGTCTGTTCACAACTGCATTATTATAAAATGACTAATTGGAAATGACAACTTTATTTACATGATGAGTAGCCTAATAATAAACAATGTCATGGATGAAAATAGCGATTTTACCATTTTTATATGAAAAACACGAAAAAAAGTCATAAAATGTCATTTTCTGAGGAAACGCAGCGTCTGCGGCATTGAGGAAATGTTTTTTTCAGACTCAGCATGAAATTCTGAGTTAGAAACAATCTTCAAACCTTTTGGGCTCAGACACGTAATTAAAAGTGGTTCATCTCAAAGACTATATGGGGGGGGGGGAATACGGTAGGCCTCTATCAATCATAGGCCTACATCCCTGCAAACACTGTACGTAATATAATGTTCGTTAAGGTCCTATTTTCGTCATCCATAGATAAACGTAACGAGGACGTGCTAGGGACATAGTCATAATAACCCTAGCGTCCCCAGAACGTCACAATAACGTTACATTTATGTTTTACGTTCTAAGGACGTAAATGGGCGTTCACAGAATTACGTCCTAAGTACGAATACTGTTTTACGTGATAACGTCCCCACAACGTACAGCATTTCGTACTTAGGACGTAACTCTGTGAACTCCCATTTACGTCCTTAGAACGTAAATCATAAATGTAACTTTATTAAGACGTTCTGGCGACGTTAGGGTTATTATGACTACGTCCTTAGCACGTCCTCGTTACGTTCATCCATGAATGACGAAAATGGGACCTTAACGAACGTTATATTACGTACAGTGTTTGCAGGGATAGTATCATACATGTTTAATTCTTATAATTCTTTTACTTACTACTTTTACATACATTTACAAAATAACAATTTTCCATTGCATCATCTTATTTTATTATAGTCTAGTCTATATATCTGTATATATTATTTATTTCCCAGAGCCAAGTGGGTTTCTAGAGAGCTGAATGCTGTAAAAAATTCTGTGATGTGATCGTGTTTATCGGTTAGTCACACACAAATTTGACACGACTCTCGCGAGATTTCAGCAATTAATATGGCTGCTGCTTTGCTTGGGTTTCCTGGATGTCAAGTCGTGAGAAAGGTGCGATTTAGTCATGAATTTATCAAGTTTGGCAGGTGAAAACTGTCAGCTAGCATCGTCGCATATATTGAGTGTGGTTTAAACCATTCCATTGCATTATAATGGCGTCTGAAAATGAAGAAGATGCAATTACAAAAGCCCTGGAGGTTTGCAGCGATACGCAAGCGATGATTGACATCACTGCAAACCAGCTTGACGCCCTCAGAACGCAATGCAGTGCGACAGATGAGCTCAGTCAACAAGCAATTAGGGAAGCTGAGGTGAATTATAATATGTAGTCTACTATTCTATTTGTTATCATACACATGCAAATCACAATTTATACTTATATAGATTAGTTAGGCCTATACTAGTCCGAACACTGTTTTTTCTGTGACGTTATTGCCAATATTGGGATGAGTCATCATAATTTAATAATTCATTTCAACATTTGCAAATTGGCATCATCCATTCCAGCCAATCCAGGGCCCCGTTTTATCAAGCTGAAAAGATACGAGATCTCATAATTCTCGTGACCTTGGCCTGCCACTTACGAGAATATAGAAGCTCGTTGATTTTCCTCGTATGTCTCCCTCTTTAACATGTATAGGGAGGATACGAGCACTCTGAACCACTCGTTGAATTTTAACGATCCTCATATGCAAATGAGCTATTAATACGAGCTCGTATCTTTTCAGCTTGATAAAACGGGGCCCAGGCTCAGAACAGAAGACAAGTTAAGACACCATTCATGACTCATGACAGAAAAGTCATGTCATGATCATCCATGATCATCATGTCATGACATGACATGACATTTTCATGCTTTTGTTTTTTTGTCAAAGTTTTACTGTTCCGTCATGTCCGTATCATACTATACTCTATAGCATGTATAGGTCATACGCCCAATTAGCAAACCACGTTTTTTGCCATTTAAAAAATATTTGGTGACTAAATTGTATTTTTTTCAACTTCATTCAACTTGCCAAGTTATCCGGCGCCTATTTCTGCTGTTTTTTCCGCAAAAAATACTTTACATCGTCTGATCCTTTCTTTGTCATGTATAATGACAGGTGCAAGTCATTCATCATTAGAGCGGTGGGCGATATTAAGTGAAATTCGCGAAAACCGTTATACATAACAAAGAAAGGATCTCCCAAGTTAAAATATTTTTCAAACAAAAATTATACCTGGAGATCGCCGGACATGTTAGTGAGTTGAATAGAAGTAAAAAAAAATAATTTAAGCTAGTAAATATTTTTTAAATGGTAAAAAACGTGGTTCGCGATATTGGGCGTACGACTTATAGCGGTCAAATTAAAAATGATCAACCAGAATCGCATGATTTTCGGCGATTTCTCCGTCAATTTTGACCTGACTTCCTTGAAATTTTGTAGAGGCCATTTTCTATTCAAATCCTAACAGGGGTAAAACATTCGCAAAATTATATTTAATATTTCAAAAGCTAGACCATTTGCCATGTAATACAATTCTTGAATTAGTTTTATGGGGTTATAGAGGGACGTCGTAATTTCAATTTATTACATATCAAATGGTCTAACTTTTGAAATACGCCATATAATTTTACGAAATTTTCAGGGCTGTTAGGATTTGAATAGAAAATGGCCTTTGCAAAATTTGAAGGAAATCAGTTCAGAATTGACCGAGAAATCGCCGAAAATCATGCGATCCTGATTAATTTGACGGGAGTATAGTCTACATGCTGTGTAGCCCCGAGAGACGCAATACATACGTAAGTGTTGCGTCTTTCAGGGCTACATGTTGTGAAGTTCATTTCTGAATAGGGGTCTAGTTTCACCAGATCCTGGGAGTTGACTTTTTTCAATTAACTCAGGCGCTATTCAAAATTTTTGTGTGACATTTTTTTGGGGCTAGTTTTTTATCTTCCCCCAACATCGCTGAAGATGTTGTGAATTTTGTTGTGTATTTTTGTAAGTTAGACCATTTGGCATGTAATAAAATTCTTGTTTCACAGTAATAGTGAAATGAGAGGTGCAGTTTTGAAAATTTATTACATGCCAAATGGTATAACTTCTATAATACACAGCAAAATTTCACTAAATTTTCAGGAAAGTTGGGGGAAAATGAAAAAATGATCCCATGGAATTTGTGCTCAAAATTTTAAAACAGCGACCGAGCGAATTGAAAAATTGCTACTCTCAGGATCTTGTGGAACAGACTATTCTAGTTTAGAAATCTTGAAATGTAACAAAAAGCAAGAATCGAAAAGCCCCACTTACACAGACAGTGCACTTTGCGATGTACAGACAGAGTCCATAGCCTCATAGTCATAGGCCTAGTCAGTAGTCTACTTGCCAACCCTAGGCCTACTGAGTACTGTCTTGATTTTAAGCTGTAACTGTAAGCTACCGATTTTAGACCTTATTTAGCCTAGCTACTCTATTCACTGAGAGATCTGCAGATGAAATATCACTGGCACTGCAAGCAGATTTCATATGAAAATCTCTCAGTGAATTGGTATGCAGTGCCAGTGTCACCGATTTTATCTGCAGATCTATCTTACTGATTTCAGGGTTTCCTCCAGGAATGTTTGAGAGGGGGGGGGTTCCAAAAGGAGTGGGGGGTCTGGGGCTACCCCCCAGGAGAAACAAATCAGAGTTTTAAAAGTGGGGGGTCTGGACCCCCCCCCCCCCCCCCCCCCCCCGGCGGAAACCCTGGATTTCCAGATCATAGTGATATTTAGCCATGACGTCTTCTCCGAGGCCGTGAATTTCTGTAGCCTATTCGTTTTTTCCGGAAAATACATGGCGGTGACTGCTAGAGATCTCGACCCCAATGCACGAAAAATGTCCATAATTTTTTAATGACCCTGGGGAAAATGAGATGAGCATGAGATCTTGTAGCTGAAATGTTACTTATTCTAAAAAAGGCTATTTTCGACCTGATTATTCGAGGCCAAGTCTTAGTTATGAACGTTCAAAGAAATTTCCCATGATTTTGTATGGGGTCAATCTGTGGCTGTTTCAGCCACTTTGGCTAAAATCCCAAACCTCTCTTTAACTGTCCACTTGTTCTTCGCACAATCAGCAGATTTAAAAATTAAAACCTACTGCTTTTCAGTTTCAAGATGTTCGATGTTCATTTGAGTTGGGTATTTATAAATGTAGCCTACATGGTTGTTGATTTCCCAGGCCATGGCATAGCCTGGTGACCAGTATACTGGCCACATGGCAAAGGCATAGCCTGAAGGTGGTGATGGGGTAGTGTTCACACACTTATCCCAATATTATGGTTGGTAAATATTAATGGTATCAACTTGGCTGAAACAGAACTTAAAACTGAAATGCCTAAATATGTAATACTTGGCCTCGAATAATCTCTCAGGTCAAAAATAGGTTTATTTGAATCAGTAACAAAAATATAGACACGCTAATAATCTGAATCTCACACATTGACACATGAGGTGTTCTGAACCCGTGATTGCTGTGGCTTGGTGAAGGAAGTGGCTGCCATCCATCAGGGAGTTGAGAGCACACTTGTGTGAGATTCCGCACTTCTATCTATATATATATATCTCATATCAACCAAAATTAGCCAGCTGTGCTAAAAATCTGTTAAATTACACAATACAATTGTTGTTCGTGAAATAGTTCTCCTGGCAAAACTTATATTTTGAGTTGTTTCAGATGCTTGGCAACATTTTGTTCATTTGTTTTAAACCCTGCAGAAACAATGCAGATTTATTTCATTTGAGAGCTTGAAAGAAACCATTTGGCGTATCTTTAGTGCTATCTGATCTGTAGATTGCTTAAAAATTAGGTCCTGTGATCACTTTAATTGACTAAGGCATATTGTTTTAGTGTGATCTATTGTCTAATTATTTAACCCTTGTGCTGCTGGAACCATGTACGGTTTCAAGCATGTTTTAGAGGAAGAGAAATAGAATACTAAATTTGATAAGATAGTTCTTGGTGGATGCTTAGGTAATTCAATTTTGCAAAATATTGGAGATGTCTATTTTCCATAAATAGAACTATTTTTCGTCATTTGAAGCTGGAAATTGCTTTAATAGCAATTCCAGCTTTAAGTGAATAAAAAATTGAAGCGAACAATTCAGCAGCACAAGGTTTATTGTCCAAAATGGCCACTACAATACTATTTGATTAACCCTTTCAGTGCTGGTACTGTCTTTAGAGTTTAGACGTCAGAATCTGACGGTCGCCGACCCAAAAAATAGAATGGTAGTTGTAGACCCATAACATAGGTATGCAAATGAAGTGGAAAGAGCTAACTAAGACATTTGTGAATATTTAAAATAAAAAAAAACCTTTGGTGCCCATGGTTTATAGATGCAAAAATATTTCAGTATGGTAAGGGTTAAACTCTTCAGTCACCAAAATTTATCTGATCTTCGTGAAACTTTGATACTAGCCAATTGCCATGCAAATCTAATTTCTAGTTATTTTTTCTTATTGCATTTTTTTAGCGATATTCTTTGTTAACTATAATTTGAATATTTTACAGGCAAAACTGGTAAAAATGTTTAGCAAACAACTTGTAACAAAAGCCAAGCTAAAAACTGATCCACCACTGGCAGATCTAGAACAGTATCCAGACACAGAACAATGGCTCAAGATAGTAGCAATCAGTGATCAGCCTGTGAAGGTTAGTTTCTTAACCCCGAGAACACTGATGTCGACTACAGTAGACATTCTGTGTTTTGATTAGCAACTTATAACTCCTGATAACCAGCTGTTAAAAATAAAATATGCCTTAAATCTTGAAACACTGATATATGTTGTGACTAAAATTTCACAAATCACATAAATTTTCAGTCGCTTGAAGTTGTGTGTCGTGGTAGCGAGGCACAACTTCCAGTGATTTATAAATATAAATTGAGTAGCTCAGTGTTCTAGGGGTTAATCACACTCACATATCTTTATTATGTTATCCACCATTTGACATATTTAAATGGAAAATTCAATGGAAAATGTGACAATTCATTAACCCTTTAAGTGCGGGGACCGACTTTAGACGTCACAATCTGACCTTATGGAAGTCGGAATCTGACGTCTAAACTCGATCCCTGCATTTAGAAAGTATAATATTTATAATAGCCATAGACATATAACATAGAGGATTCAGCGACAATTTCCTATGTACCAGTATCTAATTTAGTTTTTGCCCCCTAGAGTTGTCTCTCAGTGAAGCGACACAAAAGTGGTTGAAAATTATTTAGCTTTATCAAATTGGATGGCAGCTATTTTTAAATCTCCCTGAACAAAAACTTGCTCGGCCTCAAAATCTGCTTGCCAAAATGTAACTGATTTTATTGGTATGAAATGGGCGCCATTATTTCCTGGTTTACAGCAGACAATAGATTTCTGACAAATTTTGTGTGCAATATGTACGAGCTATAATTGAAAGATTAGTTGATTTCCTGTTTTTTTCTTTTAAATACAGGGTGTACTAGAGCACAAGGTGACGGTGGAAGGTCTGATGAAAATGTCAGACCCTGAGCTTGTTAAAATGTTAGAACGTTATAATTGTTCAAATGAAGATGTCAGTAGACTTACAAAGGCGCTCAAAAATTTACGGCTTTGGACAGGTTTGATTTTTTCTTTCTATTCTAATCATGATTTTATAGAGTAGAAATGGTTTTTTTCTTATTTTAAATAGGCATTTGGGGAATAAAGCAATTTACTGAATACTTAATGTAATTAATTTCTGTTCTATTGTTGATAAACAGAAGGTAAAAATTTAAACTCGCCATACATTCATAAACTGTGTGATGTTTAAATGAAATAAGTTATGAAAATTATTGTCTTTTTAAGAGAGCCAGTTACTAGGAGACAAAGTACCAAGCCTTGAACTTCACTGGTCTTCATACAAATCAGCGAGCAGTAGTCCTTATGGTGGAAACTCTCCTAAGTTTGGTCACCAGCAAAGACCATCAACATCATCATTACCTCCAGACACTTATCTTAATCCACAATCGCCCCAGCTGCCCACCCCCCCACAGAGTACCCCGGCCTCGCCTCTACCCTGCCCGTCTCCAATTGAGAGACGCAGGTTCACACCTCCCCCCACACCATCTCTAGTCAAACCCCAGAAGGGAAAGTTCCCTACAACTCCACCGCCACAAAAGAAAAACAAACTGTATCCAGAAACATTTAAGCTGCACAAGAGTCGGTCACATGATTCCCAGCTCTCAAACAGAGTTAACTTAGATAATGATCAGACTAGGTAAGTTATGTAACACTCGTCTGCTGCTATTACAAATAGAGTTAGCTTAGATAATGATCAGACTAGGTAAGTTATGTAACACTCGTTTGCGGCTATTACAAATACAGTTAACTTAGATAATGATCAGACTAGGTGAGTTATGTAACACTCGTCTGCGGCTATTACAAATAGAGTTAACTTAGATAATGATCAGACTAGGTAAGTTATGTAACACTGGTCTGCGGCTATTACAAATAAAGTTAACTTAGATAATGATCAGACTAGGTAAGTTATGTAACACTCGTCTACATCCATTACAAATAGAGTTAACTTAGATAATGATCAGACTAGGCAAGTCATGTAACACTCGTCTGCGTCCATTAATGGATTTATTTCTTCATAAATTGTTTTTTAGAAACACTTTTTTAACCCTTCAAGTTTTATATTTTAAATGTTTACCTAGTTCAACGGAGTACAAATTCTTGTCAATCTGGCATGTCAATCTAGTAAAGTGAATGCTCATTTTGCATTAAAAGTTTCTGTTTGAACTAAGACAAACATGAAAGACAAACATCAAGCCCAAAAACAGCTATTGACATGAATAATATTAGCACTTTAAGGGTTAATATATTTATTTACTCGATAAATGTCTTGTTTTGTTTAACATTTTTTTCTAACCTAGAAATAATAAATAATATATTTGTTTTTTTGATTGAATATTTCTCACTCTGTATTCTATTTTCTCATAAACCTGATTTTATTTATTTAGTCGTGTGAAAACAAAAATCTCCCTGGTCAATAATCTGGCAATCTCAAACAGCCATGAGACAATTTGTCAGCGGAAAAGATCTACTGATGGTAGTGAACAACAGCACTATTCAGGGCAGACGTCGCCTTTGGTCTCTCCTAAGCGATTTGGAGGAGGTAAAGGATTTGAACTGATGCAGGATGAGATTCACCCAAGCAAAAGTACTAACACATTCTAACTGTCTTCTACTGGTCTAATCTCACAATCAACCCTGGTAGTTTTACATTACAAAATTAGCATTTCTATCCAATTACAACTTGGGTAAAGATGACTTATAGTAAAACCTGCTATGAGCAGCCACCCTTGTGACACAGCAAAGTGGCCTTTTAAGGCAGGTGGCTGCTCATAGGAGGTTTATTTGTATAGGTAATGTCATTTTGGGGAATGGCCAAGTGGCCTCCCATAGAAGGTTGGCTGCTCATAAGAGTGATTGCTCAGAGCAGGTTCTACTCTATAAGTAAAATTTAAATTACCCCCCTCAGGTTCAAAATGATGCCTTGATGCATTGTGAAGGTTTAAATGGTTAAAACTGATGCCAATCTAACCAATTTTTAGCATTATTTCTCATTCAAAGTTTCCTGTTTTGCATGACTAATAAATAGGCTAAACATGGCTATAGACGTGATTAGCTCTTCCAAGGGTTAATACTTTTCTTCTGCTTTTGCATGCCTTCCATAATAATATGGTTCCTAGCTACAACTAATCCTTTTCCCGCTAAGTTATCTTATTTCAATTTTCATACTTGTGTAATTTGAGACCAAACATTTACAATACCTACTGATTGCACATCAATTTATTTCATAAAAACTGGTCAAATTTGATGTGATAAAAAAGTTATTGAGCAGGAGTAAGGTCGTGCGCAGTGCCTAAATAGATATTAGTATGATGATTGCCGGGTAATTTATCCTAACCTCTCGGAATTAAAATCTCCCACTTTGCAAATTTATGTGATATACACTATTTCAATTATTCCAAAGGGGGACATGTATATAGTGACAAGTTTGAATGTGTCACACTACCGCTACCCACAACGTCAAGTGGGTGAAAATTACTGGTTTTTGTTTAATTTTGTTAAAATATAAAACAGGCTCCATATTTCCAGGTTTACAGTATGCATATTTGATTCTTTTGTTTTGCTGACACTTGGCTCTCCTAGAAATAGATATACAATACTTGTATTTGAAAATACCCCTCTTAGAGATTTACTTTAATAGCAAACAATGTAAAGGTTTCTGTGCTTGTGTCTCAATCTGTTTCATGCTCCAAGATTTATTAAAAATAGTCTGGTTACAAAACAAAAATGAAAATATGAACTTAAACTTACTTTGTTTCAGAAACACATTTAATGCCGCCACCATCACCCCTCAACACTCCACTTTCAAGAAGCATGATGCATTCCATACAGCATAGGTGAGTAGGATTTGATGCATTCCACCCAACTAAATTTATTCCAACTTAACACTAAATTGTATCAATGTTTCTTAACACATAAATAATATTATTTTTCATTCATTTGAAGCCGGCATTTGCAATTCCAGCTTCAAAAGAATAATGCATTGTGAAGGTTTAAATGGGTAAAACTGATGCCAATCTAACCAATTTTAAGCATTATTTCTCATTCAAAGTTTCCTGTTTTGCAAAAAATACACAAACAATTATCCAGCAGTACAAGGGCCTTGTACTGCTGGATAATTGTTTGTGTGTTTTTTTTAATTCTTTTGAAGCTGGAATTGCAAATGCCAGCTTCAAATAAATGAAAAATAATGATGTTTACGAAAATTAGATATCTGCCAAATTGAATTATTTGATTAACTGAACTTCTACTACAAGATATGTTTAAAATTTTAGTGGTGTGTCAACTAGTCTAGTTTCAAAACAGGGTTAAGAACACAACTCATGTGTATCTTACCCAAGTGAATAGCAAAATAAAGATTCAAAATAGCCTGATAAAACAGGACTTGCTTCTCCTGTAATTTTATTTAATATTTTTTTAAGAACAATATGAAAATAAGTACATTTTTATTATAACTAGTATTTATTTTTTAGAACTCTTTTTAACTATTGAATCGACCGTTAAATTCTTACTAACTTGTTATTTATTGTGACTATGCATCTGGAGCAATTTACATTTCGGTGTGCTAGTCTGACATTTGTCTTACATATATTCTGTGTATTGTCCTGTATGAGTTATTGCAATTACCTTGTTTCACATTCAGATTCTTTTCTAATGTTCACTCAGTCTCTACTTGTATATTGAAATGTAAAATTACATATATTTTTGATGTCTGAATTTGTTTTATATCATTTTTTTATTTGTTTTTTTAGATATGTCCTGTAAATTGCTTTATTATTTTAAATAAATTTTATTACTTTTAAATCTGAACTGAGAAACTTGATTCTGACTTGGGCGATGAACTATAGTCTATGTGGAATTTGACTGAATTATATCTTCTTCTCTTTTCTTGCTCATGTAAAAGGTTCACCAATACATTTAAGCTTACTAGTTGTGAGCTATGTCACCGACCAATGTTCCTAGGATACAAATGTAAAGGCTGCAAGTAAGGCTGATACTTTATAAAACTGGCCCGCATATTATGCTGGTCATATTGCATCTACGTGTTTTAGCTGCTTCTTTTCCTGTTACAGAATGTGCATTACACTCGCTCCATGGGGTTCATTTTATCAGTATTTATCATGTTGAATACACTTTACCTCTTTTAAGTGTGTGCAACATGGAAGCTGTGTATTTAATTCTAAAATTCTAAATTTAAAATGTCTCATGGAGTAGTGCTTTCTGTACTTGCTAGTCTGGCGATATATATGTATGGTTGAGGTTTATAAGAAGTTGTGTATGTTCCCTTGCCATTTTAGAGGATGGCTAATATATTTTATGTTTGTCCTGTCTTGTCTGTTGTCTTTGTCTGTGTATTGTAGTCATATCACTGACTAAAGATTCGTTTCTGTTCCAATAGGTGAAAGAGGTAATACAAAGTAGTTTTTGTTCGCAGAAAACCAGGATTGCAATTTTCATAGGTTTTTTTAATTCAAAATTGCTTCTATGCACAGTGGCGTCTGTTTATGCCATAAGTTATATATTTTAAACTGTGTCCAATTTGTTCATTATGTACTGTCCATGTGCCGTTCTTCATGTACTGTCTACGTGACGTCCATCATGTGCTGTCCACGTTACTTTCATCATCGCCTGTCCAAGTGACGTTCTTGTCTTTGTGATTTTTCCTGACATTTATTCAAAAACCACCATGATTATTCAAACTGGATGATCACCTTTCTCAGTGAGAAAGTGTTCTGTATCATTTATCGTCACATATGTGTCGACAGATTTCAAACCAAGGTTGTTATGGCGGCTTGTGATTTTTGTGAGAAACATGTCTTCCGCGGAAAAGTATGTAGAGACTGCAAGTAAGTTCACGACATATGGGTAACTGGTCATTCAACATTATACTAATAATCTTTAATCTAATAATAATTTTCACCCACTTGAATTTTTTTTTCATTTTCAGATTTTATATATATATATACATTCACAATACATAATTATACAATATACGGTACAAAAAAACAACAATCAAGACTACACATAAGACACGAGATAAAGAAAAAAAACTATGCTATATATGCGTGAAACGTTTTAGGTGGTTATTATCTGATTATTTTATAAGCATTAAAAAAAGAAGTAATATTATATTCATGGTAATATGAAAGTTTCAAACAATTTTTTTGAGACCATCATCATCCCAACAAACACGAGATGTCCACCCAACGCCTTTACGATGTTGGGCCAGCGCCGCAGACGGTGGTGGGCTAACACGACACCAACACCGGGCAAACACCACGGGTTTGCTGGGATGGTCATTCCCAGCAAACAGGAGATGCCGGCTCGAGGACAAACATCAAACCAACTTACTCCGGTCCATTGTCTCATGCTTGCCGGGCATGAATCTGAGCGCCCACATACATACAAAGCATGCACGAGTTATCATAGCCTCCTGGGTCAATAATGGTCGAAAATTTAAATTATTTAGTTAACCGCTTTAAGGGTTAACGTTCTTGGCACCAACTATTTCTTCTCATTTTCTTTCAACTCAAGCTCTGAATGTCTGCGATAATTCCCATTTCAAGTTGAATGAAATGTCCTTATTTTATCAAATATCTATTGCTAGTCTGGAGACATGTGTGTTTAATAAAAAAACAGTAAGCAAACGTGTTTTTTAAATCAGATTAGTCTAATCAATATTATATATATTATATTATATTTTGTACAATATAAAGGGTTGTCTTGTACAATTTACAAAAGTTACTGACATTGTAGAAAAAAATACAAAGACTGATCTGATTTAAAAACGTTCTTAAATTTTTAATAATAAATAAAAACAATTACATTTAAGGCGATAAATTAGATAATTAAATTTGTGTATGCCTAATGTAAGGCATTATACACTGTAAGCAGCATTTAGAATTCTACCATTTCAAACTACATAAGAAAATAATGTTTGCTGTTGTATGCAGTAGATACAACATTTACCAAGTTGAGAGGATTTGCTCAATGTTATAGTAGAAATTGTCACTTGCTTATTAAATCTATATAGCTTTAAAAACTTTTATTTGCTCTTTTCCAATAAAATTATTTTGAAGCAGACACAATTAGCCATTTTGATTAGAGGGTTGACTATAAAATGTAATTTTGTTCACATAAGAGCTTTGCATGTGTGTTTGTCCTTCTGTGTGTTGTAGTTAGAATTGAGTACTGAGAAAATATAAATTACTTTCAATTATTTGTGACATTTACTCATTTTTTAAAGACAATTTTATAAGTATTAATTAAATTCCTAATTTAAGCGACACTATTTACTGTATTGAGTAACCACTAAGAGCAAAGAAAGCCTTTATGTTTATAGTTTAATTTACATCTTAAATAATGTTTAGTGAAAAGTAATGATGGTACATGTATATATTTCTGTTAATGTTTTGTTGGTGTTATAGCTTCACAAATAATTTATTACCACATTTTAATATAGTTCTGAACCTTACGTACTGGTATTGTTTAATCAGCTGTGATGTGCACCTGTACATTTTAGGATGAGATTTCACAAAGATTGCGCAATGAAAGCTGCCCCTGCCTGTGGACTACCAAAAGAATTTGTAGATTTCTACATAAGAAGCTTAAATAATGGTGAGTAAATTGTATGTGTTGATTATTTTCACCATAGAATGCTGGAAATTTTGGGTCAAGCATGTGGAATTGCCAGTATTTTTCTGGCATTTGAAGCTGGAATTTCTGACACGATTTCCGCTTGAAATGATGAAATAATACTAAAATGGTTTCTCAATTTTAGTGGCATTTTAGTTCGTTCAACCTTTGAAAATTTTTATGGAACTTTTTTAATAATAACATGTATACCTTTTTCCTTTTTTTCATTCTTTTCAAGTCATCTTCATCCACTATATGTCAAGAATTGTAACAGTATTTCGCTGCTTGCAGTGGATGAAGATTACAAAGTTATTTCAAATTTTATTTAAATCTTGCTGCAAGCAGAATAAATACAGGCCTAGCAAGACAAGGGTTATTTAAAGCTGATCTGAGAAACATTTCACTTTCAAACAAACTTTTGTCACAGACTGGTGGTGCTAACTAGTGGCTATTATTCACCATAATTACATTACATAATTAATGCAGGCCTACGTTTATCAGAAGAAACATGATTGATACTGTAGGCCCCTATATATATATATGGTAGCAGCAGAAGGGTTAAGCTGTTTTTTTAATATAAGCCGAGTATTCTTTATTACACTATGTATCATATACATATATATTTTTGTGCAGGGTCACCAGTGATGGGGAGAATCGGCCCGGGACAATATCACGCGGGGGACGGCTCAATGAACTCTAGCTTTGTCGGAGCCAGGGATCCATCGCTTCTTCAGTCATTTCCAGATTCCAGTTCCAACACGTCATCTTGTACCTCATCCACACCCTCTTCACCGGCGGCGTTTATGGACGTCTCATCCTCCCACGTCATACAAGTTACATCCAGCTCCACACAATTCCACTTTCCAGGTAACCTTTCACCCCTCTATGAATGTGATAACTAAATTTTTTAGATCACCATTTACGTTAATAGACATATTTTTGCTTCATTTGAAGCTGGAATTTGTGTTGGCAATTCCAGCTTTAAATGAATGAAAAATAGAAACAAACAATTCATTGTGACTTTCAAAATAAATTTGAACCAGAATGCTGTATAAGTAGATATTTCTGCCCAATATAAGTCTTTATGCTCTATTCTTGCAGACGTTTCACTGGACAAATCAGGCAGTGATAGTGGTATTATTGACTATTCAAGTTTTTCACATGTGGAGACACAATCTACTGACAACCAGTAAGTATGATGCCTGGGAGACTTTATGGGTCACATAGCCAGACACAACTTTAACCCTTAAAGCGCTAAAATAATTTGTAAAAAACATTGCGACCAAAGGTGTTTTTTTCAATTTGAAATCATCATAAATGTCTTAGTTAGCTCTTTACGATTCATTTGAATACCTGTGTTATGTGTCTACGGCCATTAGAAATATTTTAATTCTTACAGTGCGGGGGTCGTCAGAATCTGACGTCTACAGACGTCAAATTCTGACGACAAAAATCCCCGCACTGTAAGAGTCAAGTGGGCGAAAATTTATATTTAATAACTGAGCGCTTTAAAGGTTAAGAATAAAGAATAAATAAAATGAAATTAAATATGAACCAGTATCTCTTTATCTGAATGTCATGGGTTGCCTTGCCACATTTTTGCATTTGAGATCTACCTTAGAGTGTAATGATGACTTTTCAGTACAGTAGAACCTGTTGTGACAAAGGAAATGTGGCCTTTTAAGACAGGTAGCTGCCCATAGGAGGCTCATTTGTATAGAAAATGCCTCTCATAGGAGGTTGGCTGCTCATAAGAGTGAATGCTCATAGCAGATTTTACTGTAGTTACCAGGTGACAGAGCAGTATTGTTTAACCTACCGTGGAGGAAAAACTGACTGGTAGGTTATTATTGTCCGGTATCGTCAGGAAGCGGGTGGTTAGTACTCCCCGGTCTTGTTTTACAGGTCGCTGGAAGTAATGTTCTATATAAAGAATAGATTTAATACATCAGTATTACAATTATGTGCACTATAAGTACGTTGATCGTTATTCATTTCTATTTGATATACCCCCTAAAGACACATGTTTTTTCTACCCGTCACTTGGAAATGGATCGGGGTTATAGGTCTGAAAAATTGTTCAGAGGATTTTTAGCTAATATATGTAGAAATTTCAAAAACTTTTATTTCCTAAAATGCTGGTAAATATGTTATCTCTGATTTGGTAGGATTTGCAGTTCTCAATATTATATAATGCGAAGTATGTGCCCTATTGAATGACCCGAAATGTCTAAAATGTGTATACAATGTGTACCGGTACTACTTCAGCCATGCCGTAATCAGGTAATACATAACCGGTGGAGTAATAACCACCCGCTTCCTGAAGATACCGGGCAGTAATAACCTACCGGGCAGTTTTTACTCCGCTGTGGAGTATACAATACTGCTCTGTCACACGGTTAAATATATGAGCTTTAATGATTTTAATGATCAGTATTACTTTCTGTGATTTAAAAAATGTATTTTCCACTTTCCAGAGATGTTGTTAATACAAACACTTCTAATGACAGTGACAAAAGTGATAAGACACTAGTCGATGTGAGTAGATTTCAAACTATCATGCAATGGTTTATATTGTAATTTATATTAGTGTAATTGTTGTAGAATATCTGCCTGTGACATTTTAATACAAATCTAGCTATTTATTCATTTTATTGAATGGTATTAGACTTGTGTGGAAACTGAAGAGCTGATATTGAATTGTTATTTTATATACTATATGTAAAGTTCTATTTGTCTTGTATTGATATCGTAAAGAGATACATTGCTCATCTCAATAAATAAAGACATTCACCAGTTTCAGAGGTATCAATTAAACCAACAACCCTTGTCCTGCTGAATTGTTTCTATTCTATTTTTCATTCATTTGAAGCTGTAATAGCTAACAAAATTTCGGGGTTCAAATGACAAAAAATATTTTTTTTTCTGGAAAATATATATCTTCTGAATTAAATTATTTGACTAACTGAGCATCTATGACAAAATATATTATCCATTTTAGTGACTTTATTTGGTTTAGCCCTTTAAGCCCTCATTATGCAATAAAGCATCATTTTACATCCCCAAAAACAGACTTAATTTATCTACAACAAAGGGGTTTTAGAATGAAAATTTCCATGTAACTGGTTTATCAATACATGGCAATTTTCTTTACCTTTTCACCCACATCAAATCATCTTTATCCACTACAAGTCGAGAATTGCGACAGCATTTCGCGGCTTGTAGTGGATGAAGATGACAAAATTAAATTCAGGCTTGAAAGGGGGGGGGGGGTGAGAGGACAAGGGTTAACCTTCAGCGCTAACACAACTATAAAAGTGTTCAACCTTTATATTATCACCTTGAATGTAAAATATTTCCCATAACTGTACAATTTGGAAATGACGTGGCCTTGATTCTAGGGGTGTTATGGCTCATCGATGTTTCACAAGTATTACAAGTGTGAATACATACCACTTTAATGCTGTGCCTTGACTAGGTGGGCCATCTGACAAAAAATTCTTAGGCTGCTTCTTACTTTGTCACGCATTGTGATTGGCTGTTCAATCTTGGGCCAGCCAATCAGTGTGCACCTTGCCACCTGTCAGTCAAGGTGGCATCAGAATTATTTTCAATTTATGTGTATTCTGATATGTGACGAAAAATCAAGTATCATGATACATATCTATATCGTAACACCCCTACTCTTATTGGCAGATAAGTTTCACTCACTTAAAGCTGTGGATCATGTGAGCGAGGCACAGATTCAATTTTTAGTTACTTTTCGAGAGGGATGGGTGAGGAGTACATTCGACAGCAATCTTTTGTTCTTGCCCTTTAACCTGTAAAGCTCTAAGTTATAGAATTTAAATTTTACCCACTTTAAGTTGTGTCCTGCTACCGCAACCCACAACTTGAAGTGGGTGACAGGGTTTGCACCAGGAATGTTTGAGAGGGGGGGTCAAAAAGGGGGGTCTGGGGGTCCTCCCCCCCCCCCCCCCCAGAAGAAAAAAATTCTGGTTTTTCAATTCAAATGATTAAAATGGCCGATTTTAACTGAAATGACAGCAAACTATGGAATTATTTTTCTTTTCTTTGACAACGAGGGGGGATATCCCGCCCCTGTATCCTCAATCACAGTGATTGGCTAATAAAATATATTAAAACGGCTATAGTTGTGGTTAGCGGTGAAGGGATTATGCACATTGTGTTTATGCTGTGTTAGGTTTTAATCTATACCATCAAGTATTGGATGCTGAGTGTAATCTGATGTTAGTGTGTGTATGCTGTGTAATGTTGTGTATGCTGTGTAACTGGATGTTGTGTAATAATCGGTCTTATTCATTCTTCACTGTATTAAAGCGACACAATCACGCTAAAATCATTAAAAAATCGGTATTTTTTATTTCAGCTTTTCAATATGGCCATAAGATGTGAACATGTCCATGGACTAGAATTGTGAAAGTCTTTTTAAATTTTGGGCTGCTGTGGCAATGTACCAAGTGTGCCGAAAGCCCCATTTATCAGTTATTCTCGTATTTCTTATTCTGGACATGCATGTTAGAAAATAAATTTTGACCTTATTTCTTGCTTAACTGGCAAATACACAACACAAATTGAAAAAACTTATGAAATTCTAGTCTATGGACATGGACATTTTATGGACAATATCAAAGAACCAAATTAAAAATACTGTTTTTTGATGATTTTAGCCTGATTATGTCGCTTTAACTCCCATGGCAAAACTTGTATAAAATCTATCTTGAAGACAAGTGGAATAAATTCTGTATCTTAGAATAAATTATGTATCTATGAAACAGGATTTATAACAATATCCACAGCAGTGGTTTACCAGGATATACTAAATATTAAGGCAATTTAGCATCTTCAAGACAAGTAAACTTTGCCCAGCCACTTTCAACATGAATGTGTAGCTATTACTTTTTGCTGAGTGGTGTACTGATGGATTTCTACCCCAGTAGTTTTCCTGATTTAATATCTTGAAATTTTCATTCACCTTGAGATGTGAATTAATGTCATAAATCCCATCTCAATGTGAATCTCTTAACCCTTTCAGCGGGGGACCATCTTTAGACGTGAGAATCTGACGTCTAAAGACGATCCCCACAATGAAAGAATGAAAACAAATTAAAATGGCCATAAGCTAATGTGTGCATGAACTTGGCTACCCCAACAATAATGGTAAATAATTTTGGGAGATCGAACTTGTGTATTGTTTTTATGTAGTCCTCATAATTTGTTTGTATGTGGTGCGTACTTGTAAGTGCTTGAAAATTTGAAACTTGAATTTCCAAGACAATATTCAAGGCCTTGAAAGTGCTTGAGATATGGGGATATCAACAACAAGTGCTTGAAAGTACAATTATAACTCATTCTGAGATCATTTTCACTCGCAATATCACTTTTTACTCTAATTGAGATTCACTATCTGAATTGGTCATTGAGAAGTCTTTGATTTTTGTCATTGTACGATCTTGTGTGTAACTGGGTTTGTGGCATGGCTGGCCTAATTACAGACTGGCTCCAGCTCTGACAAGCCCTCGTTACTGGACCGAGTAGACTCGCAGGAAAGTACAGAAGATGGTCTCGGCCAGAGCTGGCATCGTGTCAACAGCGTAAGTCGCTACACGACTTATCTATGCATACAAACCCCCTGCTTAGCACTAGCACTTTCTCAGTCCAGTCCACCAATCTGCACAATACAAGCTTCACTAATACTGGCCCCTGCATGTTCCTATCATAGATATAAGTGACAACCAAAGCTGGAATATTCCAGCTAACTGTTATTTTTTGCTGCGCACTACCACACGCTTGTAAACTTGATTATTATAGTGGCACCATCTAGAACTTTTAGCTTTGCTTATTACCATAATAATTAGAATATGCATGTGAAATATTAGATGTTGTATGTTGATCTAGAACTAACAATTATTCCACTTTAATATAAGTGATAGCGCTTTCTTAATTTTTTTGATGATTCTAGTATTTATTTTCAAAAAGCATTAACATTATCTTGATATGTATTTAAAAAGAAATTGTTGGTGATTATATTTAAGATTTTTCATTTTTTTTTTTTTACTCTTTAATAATTAATAAGTGAGCCTTTTTTTACCTCCTAGCTTTTACATGTCAAATTTTGCCTTTAATGTTAACTTTGTGTGTTTTTCCACCTATTTATTTGAGCAAACAAACCCTTTCTAAACTACATGATATGATGTTACTAGTTATTTTATTGCTATGTCTGACTTTCTCCTTTAATTTTCAATTAAACATGTTCTCTCATTTTTTTCTTGAAGAGGGAAATTTGTATACATGTATCGATTCAGCCAGGAAATGGTAAAAGGGAGTCCAAATTTACTTATTGTTGGGCCAGGACGGGGTCTGGGGTCCTCCCACAATGCAATTTGGTGGGATCTGGCGATATTTGTCCACGTCCAGGCTGAAAACAGGCCGTCCAAAAGACGGCTGGACGCGTCTCTGGCTAAGTTGATAATAATTAATGTTGCCCACTACACAGCTTAAAAATGTCCTGAATGAGTGATTAATACTATTGTGAAATTAATTGTCATCTCAATTTATAGATTGAATATTTATTTATTGGAGATTTATTAGAGACATAATTGTTCTCTCTGTTCAACATTAATCCTATGTTGGGAATAAATTTGACAATATTTATAAAAAAATATCACTGCATTTAAATATAATGGAAAAAAGAATGTAACTGAACCATCAGCATTGATTACCCTTCCTGGCCATAATAATTAAATAGTGTTTTCAGCCACTCGAAGGTGTGTCTCGTTGCCACAACCGACAACTTTAACTGATTAAAACTTTCACCTGTTTAATTTTATTTGTACTGAATATATTTTACACCCAAGAACCATTATTTATCATCCTAATAATAAATGATTAAAAAAAGTATGGCTGTAGAGTGCCAGTGGTGAAATTTACTCACCTTGGAGCTCAGGATGAAACTATTGCTACATTTTAATCTGCCTCCAGAAATTATTTGACTGTAAGTATGGTTGTGGGTGTCTAAGCTAAACTCGCATTTTGCCAGTGGTAATAGGATGTCAATATATTCTTGTAGATATCAGTTACGTTGAAAGAATGGGACATTCCATATGAAGACCTTGTGATAGGTGATGTTATAGGAACTGGCAGATTTGGAAAAGTGTACAAGTGAGTGTCACGCCTAAATTTATTAGAGTTTGAACGGGTGCTTTAAAATCTTTAAACTGCTTAAATTTTTCAAAAAACATCCAGGCTTTGAAAGTACTTTATAGTATGACAGAAAAGCTGTCTGTAGGGAGCTTTTCTGCCATACTTTAACCCTTACAGCGCTAGGGATCTTCGCGTCGATCTTCGCACTGTAAGAGTAAAAATATCTTTAATGGCCGTAGACCCATAACATAGGTATTCAAATGAATCGGAAAGAGCTGACTAAGACATTTATGATGATTTTAAATTGAAAAAAATCCTTTGGTTTGCATGTTTTTTTAAATAATTGCCAGCGCTTTAAGTGTTAAAATAGGTATATCATCTTTATCCACTACAAGTCAATTCGCGGCTTGTAGTGGATAAGGATGACAATGTGAACTCAGGCTTGAAAGGTTTAAACCTCTTAAATCTAGTATAAGATTTAAATTTTCACTCGCTGGTAGTTGTGTCTTGCTACCACAAACCATGCGTTATATACAACTACTAAAGTACATGTACCCCACAGGTGCACTGTAAAATGAAGTGTCAGTAAATGTTTTTCACCATCATATAAAACACATCGATTCTGGAATAAAAGTGGAGAACTTTCGTTGAAAATTGTTCAGAATTATTTTTAAAGCCCAAATAAGAAAGAATAGCACACCCATTACTTCAAGTGACTTAACCTAGTAATTGCATTTGCTCAATTTAAGTTGAAATGCATATGATTATTGCAGATTTAGAGACATATTTAATTTTTAACAGCTTGTTATATAAAGCCATTAAAGCATAGGAGAACAATACTGTCGACATCATTGCTCTAAGTGGTAACCCCTAGAGCACTGAACTATTCAATTTGAGTTTCCAGTGACATGAAGTTGTGTCTCGCTACCGCAATGCACAACTTCAAGTGACTGAAAATGTATGTGATTTGTGAACTTCAAGTCCTAACATATATCAGTGTTTCAAGATTGAAGGCATGTTTTACTTTTAACAACTGAATGTCTACTGAATGTCTACTGTAGTCGACAGCAGTGTTCTAAGTGTTAAGAATGTTGAGGTTACGCCATTTGATTGTGATTTCAGAGGAAGTTGGCATGGTGATGTTGCTATAAAGATGCTCAATATGGATCCAGATACTGATAACCAGGCTCAGCTACAGAACTTCAAAATGGAGGTCTCTACTCATTTTATATCAGAAACATTGATTTATATTGTAGTTTACCCCTTTCCTTGTGTAATATTTCTGGAGTGATCGTTCATTATTTGATCCATCACGCCCAGACCCTGGTTACCATGGTAGCCGATTTACGTTGTGATGCCACCATTTTTAGCTCCCGCCGTCACCGTAGGTGAGCGAAGGGAGCTATGGATTCTACCTCCGTTTTTTTTTGGCCTCTTCTTTTGCCTATAACTTTGTGAGAAAATAAGCTAGGATAACAATTTTTGGTATGTGGGTTACTTCCAGGTGGCTAATGGACGGGTTAAAATATTTTAAATCTGAATTCAATACGCAAGGTTGCAGAGGAGAAAATGATGATGTGACGGCGTTGGGCCGTTGGGCCGTCCGTAAACAATTCGTTTCCGGAGCATATCTCTGAAAGTACTTGTCCGATTGTCTTCAAATTTTACACACAACACCCCTAGGGGGTCTAGTTGTGCCTTTTGGGGTATTTGAACTTTGACCTACTTCTGGTTCAGAACTATGACCTATTTAGACGTTTTGACGCGCACTTCGTTTCCGGAGCAGATCTCGAAAAGTACTGGGCCGATGACAGTCATATTGCACATACATGTTCTCTAAGGTCCCTAGTTGTGCCTTTTCAGGTTTTTGGACCTTGACCTTGAAGTTGACCCAGCACTTTGACCTAATTTATAACATCGGTAAATCTGACTGAAAGATTTTGCGGAATATCATGAAAACCGCTCAAGATAGCTACACCATTACTATAAAACAAATTGTGAGGTTTCAGGAGAGGATGCATCTTGAAAAATTTCAAGTCGATAAAATTAAAAATGGCAGCTTATCGGCCATTATTCACCTCGACAGGCCTGATATTGCGGAATATCATGAAAACCGCTCAAGATAGCTACACCATTAATATCAAATAAATTGTAAGGTTTCAGGAGAGGATGCATCCTGAAAAATTTGAAGTTGATAAAATTCAAAATGGCCGCCTATCAGCCATTATTCACCTCGACAGGCCTGATATTGTGGAATATCATGAAAACCGCTCAAGGTATCTACACCATTACTATAAAACAAATTGTAAGGCTTCAGGAGAGGATGTATTTTGAAAAATTTCATTTTGTCAAAGTTCAAAATGGCCGCCAATCAGCCATTATTCACTTTCACATGGGTGTTATTTGGTAAACCGTGCTAGATGGCTAGACCATTGCTATAAAACAAAATGTGTGATTTCAGGAGAGGATGCATCTTGAAAAAATTCGACTCGATAAAATTTAAAATGGCCGCTTATCGGCCATTATTCACTTTCACATGGCCGTTATTTGGTCAACCGTGCTAGATGGCTAGACCATTACTGTAAAACGAAATGTGAGATTTCAGATGAGGATGCATCTTGAAAAAAATTGACTTGATCAAATTTAAAATGGCCGCCTTTTCGGCCATTATTCATTTTCACATGGCTGATATTTGGTAAACCGTGCTAGATGGCTAGACCATTACCTGATCACTATAAAACAAAGTGTGAGTTTTCGGGGGAGGATGCACCCTGAAAATTTTTAACTTACGAATTCAAAATGGCCGACAATCAGCATTATTCACCTCGATAGGCCTGATATCAGGTAAACCGTGCTAGATAGCTAGACCATTACTATAAAACAAAATGTGACGTTTCGAGAGAGGATGCCTTTTAAAAACTTTCGACTCAATCGAATTCAAAATGGCCGCCTATCGGCCACTATTTACTTTCACATTGCTGATATTTGGTAAACCGTGTTAGATAGCTGGACCATTACTATAAAACAAAATGTGAGATTACAAGAGAGGATGCATCTTGAAAAAAATTGACTCGATCAAATTCAAAATGGCCGCCTATCGGCCATTATTCACTTTCACATAGCCGGTTTTTAGTAAACGTACTAGATGGCTAGACCATTACTATAAAACAAAATGTGAGATTTCAGGAGAGGATGCATCTTGAAAAATTTTGACTTGATCAAATTCAAAATGGCCTCCTATCGGCCATTATTCACTTTCACATGGGCGATATTTGGTAAACCGTGCTAGATGGCTAGACCATTACTATAGAATGAAATGTGAGATTTCAGCTGAGGATGCATCTTGGAAAATTTTGACTTGATCAAATTCAAAATGGCCGCCTTTAGGCCATTATTCACTTTCACATGGCCGATATTTGGTAAACCATGCTAGATAGCTAGACGATTACTATAGAATGAAATGTGAGATTTCAGCTGAGGATGCATCTTGAAAAATTCTGACTCGATCAAATTCAAAATGGCCCCCTATCGGCCATTATTTACTTTCACATGCCCAATATTTTGCAAACTGTGTTAGATGTTAGTCCATTACTATAAAACAAAATTTGAGGTTTCGGGAGAAGATGCACCCTAAGTTTTTAACTAATTTATATCGAATTCAAAATGACCGTAAATCAGCTATTAGTTAACTCGATTGGCCTGATATCGGGTAAACCATGCCAGATAGGTAGACCATTACTGGGATACTGATTAGGATCATTAATTTCAATGGAGGTTTGCAATCTCTGACAGACTGTCTAGTTCTTATCTTACTCTTAGACTGGGCTTCTTAGACCTAGTTGTCTTGCGTCTTGATTTTTGACCTAGACTAGGACTACATTAATAACCCTATACAAAATTGCTGAAATCAAATTCTAATTCGGAGCGGGAGCTCCTGGACTTATGTAGTCTTGTTAATAACCAGTGTTATCCTGTGACAGCAGCTCTAATGTATAACCCAGCCTCTCGTGGAAATTTAACCAATATAATTAATTTTCAGTATCCTTCATTATCCTTAAAAAGGCAGTAAGTTAGTTATTTTTTGTGGTTAAAAGTTAACATTAAGACATATTTTTAGACATTATAAAATGAAAGAACAACAAATGTTTCCATAATTTTACAAACTGTGACTTTGATTTGCAGGTTTCAATGTTAAGAAAGACGCGGCATGAGAACCTGGTGTTATTTATGGGAGCGTGTATGAAGCCACCACACCTGGCCATTGTCACAAGGTCAGTATGCCGTACCAGGCCTGCACAACAAATTAGCTTTTCACTGTAGAATACAGAAGGTCTACCAGTGCTTCAAATCTTGTGGCTCTGAAAATTTATTGTTATGCCTGATTATAATTTTTAGTCCGCTTTTTAATTTCTAATTTAAAAAACTAGGGAAAAAATATAATTGTTTTTAATGTTTTTTTAGCCGCTCAAGTCAATATTACTAGGAATTAAATGCGTGTTTAACTTCAACATTTCTTTGATCTAAAATTAAACATTTATCAGTAATTTTCACCCACTTGAAAATTGTAGGTCGCGGTAATGAAACACAACTTCAAGTGGGTGAAAAATTTAGTAAGAAAAGGGAAAAGGGTTAATGCAATTGTGTGTAATAACAACTGAGTGTATGGTTTTGTTGACAGTTTGTGTAAGCACCATACGCTATATACCCACATTCATCTTAGGAAAGAAAAATTCCAAGTGAACCGTGCTGTCATTATTGGGTCACAAGTCTCACAGGTAATTTTTTGTTGAACCTCTTTTAAAGCGCTGAAATATTTCTATATAAACCAAGAGACCAAAGGGTTGTTTTGATATGAAATTATCATAAATGTTTTAGTTATTTAGCTATTTCCTATTTATTTGAATGCCTACGTGATGGGTATGTGACCATTATAAATGTATCGTACTATTTCGCTGCGGTGATCGACTTTAGCCGTCAGATTCTAACGTCTATAGACGTCAGAATCTGACGTCTAAAGTCGATCCCCGCGCTGAAAGGGTTAAACTTGCCAACACGTTGCAATGCCAATAATAATGCTAGATTCATCACCAAGTTTCTAGGTAAACATTTTGTAAAATATCTATACATCATTAAAACTGTATATTTTTCACAACTACCAAGTGAGTGAGAATTCGTCAGATTAAAAAAAATGGATGTCAACGATGTTCAAATCTTGTTGATTGATGTTGAAACACAGTGAAGCGTTTATAATTTTAATTGTTAACTCACCTGTTTCAGGGCATGGGATACTTGCATGCAAAAGGTATAATTCATAAAGACTTGAAAACCAAAAACATTTTTTTGGAGAACGGGAAAGTGGTCATTACTGATTTTGGTCTTTTCAACATTACAAAGCTGTGCCATGGTACAAGGTAAGTGCGTTAATTGTCAAACTGTGGCTTGCTCTTGTCGTGAGTTACTAATGAGTGTTTATATAGGAACTATGTAAATTACATCTGATTCATTTTGGACATATGAGTAGTTAGCATAGACATGATAACGTTTTTGTGCTGTACATTATAATTTTTTTTGTAGGAAAGGAGATTGGTTAAGCATTCCTCAGGGCTGGCTATGTTACCTTTCACCTGAGATTATGAGAAACCTACGCGCAGGTCGCCAGTATGACATGGATATGCATTTCAGCAAAGCGTCAGATGTATATGCCTTTGGGTATGTAGCTTCAGATTCAGTGAAGTTTGCTTTGCAATTAGCGACCAACTGTTAAACAAAGGCACCATTAGTGCCTATTATTTTTAATATTATATTATATATACACATGAATCCACCATCACTGATCATTTAAAAATATAAATACCCAGGAGAGATTCTGGGGATGCTTTTAATGTTTTTGTGATAAATTAAAAAAATATATATATGTGTTGATTGTTTTTTTCAGAACTGTGTGGCATGAACTGCTGGTTGGTGACTGGCCTTTTAAGAAGAATCCACCTGAAGTTATTATCTGGCAAGTGGGACGTGGACTGAAGCCGTCTCTTGGTACATTAACGGGCTCAAAAGATCTGAAGGTTTGTCCATTAGATAATATTGTCTTATTTCTATTCGCTTTTAACTGGATATTGCTGTAGAAATTCACATCTCTCTTGAGTGAATGGAGAAAATAAAGCATGGTTGTTAAAGCGGTTTTATTGAACTTCTTATTGCTAAGGAGCTCAACTCAAATCATATGTATGTCAATAAGAGTTTGTGTGGAGAGCATAAATATAGTAGCTTGTCTGTTAACGGCAAATCACCTTTTTTTTGGGGGGGTAGATTCCTGCCTGATTTTCCCTTTGATATATTTTTTCTGAAAAAAAACCTTAAAAAAGTCACTGTACATGTATAAGGATATTGATAATTGGGTGACAATCAGACTGTAGACATTGCAATAACAATTCTGACTTCAAATATGTGTAAATATTTGTACAAACATTTAGTAATAATATTACTAAAATACAAACCAGACTACTTTCCACATTAAAGCTGTGAATGACTTGGTGTTACAGGAGGTGCTGATGGCATGCTGGGCGTATAAAGTGGAAAAAAGACCAGATTTCAGTTCAATTTTAAAGACTCTTGAAAAAATACCAAAGAAGCGTGGTCTAGAGCGCTGCCCCTCTCATCCTGTGCATCTCTCAAGAAGTGCTGAGTCTATATTCTGAAATTAACCTCAGACTGTGTGAACTCTTGCAAGATACTGAATCTGTTATCGCCGCTGTGATTGTATGCATTATTTGACAATTTGATTGTGCTGATCGACTACACAGAAATAGGACTGATTATTCACATCAAGCTCTATACTACAGTGTTTTCCCCAGGTTTGAAATGAAATGCTTAAAAAGCTGGCCAAAGCCCGATCCACAGGGCCATGTGCAAACCATCCCGGTCCGGTCCACCTCGCCCGCGCACTTCACAGCTGATTGCCAAGTGGTTGCCAGGTTATTGATCGAGGGCGACACATAGTTACAATCACAATTCCCACATGTGCTTGCTGCAAAGAAATACATAATCCAGCAAAAAACATTTTATTGGTCAATAAATGTGAAATTGTCAACATTCTGGTGAGTGTCAGGATACTGTGAAACCATGAAAATGAAAGCATGTCAGGCCGAAATGCTAGCATGTCGCTGGGGAAACACTGATACCATGTCAGCTACAGTGCATGTCATGCTATGAAACTTGTGCCAGTCTAGTCGTCTGAAACAACCACCGAAATGCTAATTACATTTTTTATAATTTTAACGACATGTTTTTCAATATAGGTTGTCAAATGATTTTAATTACAAGATTATTTCTTGTGAGCAAGTTTCTTGCTACAGATTTCACTTGAATTAGTTATTTTCTTTTAACAGCAGCTGAGGTAATTTTCTATCAGAATATTATGAGAAGTTGGGGAACATTTGACCTCTTAAAACTCTTTCATTTGAAGTGTAATAACTTTAGTGAATACAGTAGGCTGTAATGATTTGATTACAGCTTCAAATCGTTGCTGTGATGCATGAATTTCTCTGCCTGAAGGATAGAGACCTATTTCTTTCAAGCTGCAGTCAAATAATATGAAGCAGTTTGATTAATCATGAAATGTTTCTAAAATTCCTAAAATTGCTCTGTATTCGTGCTCAGTACTTTCCTTGTGATGATATGAAACATTGAAATATATATAAATTTTTCAAACAGTTAATTTAAGTTTTTTTATCAGATATCTTACACTACAGCACGTGACTATGATCACTGACAATTTTTAAAATAATTTTGACACAATATTTTGCTAAAATGTACCCTACCCTTAACAGCTTGTAATTATGACTATAATGATAAACGTTTCATTATTGGCATTTGAGAGGAAAACTTTTACCTGTGATAACCATTGATATATCCCACTAATAACGAAAATATTCCTTTAGGTTCCAATTACTTACCATATAGCAGGTCTTGAAAATAACTTTTCAGAACAGTTGACACATAGGACTGTCATTTCATACAGAATCACCATGCACTGATAATAAAAATAGCTTCTTTTTAATCTTCAACCTGAACAAAGTTATGATAAAACAGTTCCTTTATGTAGTCAAGACAATGATGATACTGATGTTCTGGTAGCCCCTAAAATATTTATATTATCATATCAAAGAAATGTTCTTGTGTTAATAATGCAATTTAGATTTTTGTTTTAAATTTTTAAATACAAATAATTTTCATCCACTTGAGGTTGTGGGTTGCTTTAGCAAAAAAAACAATTTCAAGTGGGTGCAAAAGTCTCAATAAAAACGTGCCGTATTCCGGCCTACTTTGACTGAATGCACTAACCTGAACAGATGTAAATATTATCTTGTACATATATATATATAACGTTAACTGGGACTTAAATGGTCTCGAGTACAAGTGTTACTCCGACTGTTTAAGTCTCAGGATACGACGTGTACTGTAAATAGTCTTACATTATGCTTCGTGCAAGATGTGCCTAAGTGATCAGCCATGCATGTACATAAAGCCTTATATATGTATAAATATATATGTACATAGGATACCATGTAACTCTATGTACAGCTGCACACCGCCTGCCTTGTAAATATTTTTCTCCAAACAAAATATACTGTAATTGATGTGAATATTTACCATGAATTTTACAAGATGTGCCGTCTACTTTACATTCTCTGCCTCTATCTATCTCTCCGTTTCTCTGTATATTATGCTGGTACATTACGTACATGTTATTTTGTGCAGCAATAACCTTTACAGCGCTGAAATACTTTATACAAACCATGGAGACCAAAAGGTTTTGAAATCATCATACATGTCTGAGTTAGCTCTTTCGGCTTCATTTGAATGTTATAGGTCGAGGGCCAATATAAATATTTTTGTCTTTCCGTGCGGGGCTCGACTTTAGACGTCAGAATCTCAAGTCTACACTTCAGATTCTAACGTATAAAGTCGAAAACTTCAATCAACCAATTTGCAATTCTGCTTTTACACTTTGACCATCAAAGTCCACTTCTGTAGGATGAATACCATACCATTCATCCTACAAAAATGGGCTTGGGTAATAAAAAGAATTTGAAAAATTAAGATCAAATAATTCTAACGGTGTGTTGAAGAATTGTTCTACAACAAGTGTGTGGACTTATATTCAAGCATAAAATAATTTCAAAACGCTTCTAAAGATGTGATTTTCAGTTATAAGTGCATGCACGTTTATGCGCGAATATACAGTACATATTTTACAAAATAAGTAGCATTATGTTATGTATTGTCATGATACATTAAATTTACGCAGAGGTTCCAGTGTTACTGTGACGCTATAGCTTTTCCCCCTCACACATTGCTCATTTAGGATATGCTTTGTCATTCCACTCTCATTCCTACCTGTATGCAGAGAGTTTGCCCCTGAATTTTTTTTAATGAGAAAAAACTGATACTAACTTTATTATTTTTGCATTGTGTCTCTAATGCTTCAAAATTAGTATTTTATTTACCTTTCTACTACTACAGCTACTGTAATATTTTCACTTTTTGCAGATTAAACTCAATCAAAATAAGTAAATCATGCTTGGGCTAACGAGTGATGGTGCTTTTTAATTTATGGTCTAACCCTGCTTCACAAATTATGACAAATTGATGTGGTGCGAAATTGTGTGGGAGCAGACCTTTATCAAGCCACCACACGTACGATACAAAGACGAGGCGTTGTTGTTTGATATCATGGGGTATTTGTTGTTGTAAAGGCTTTATTCTTTGATGCGCAAACTTGAATTTATCTTTGATGCATGTGCAATATAAGTAGAATGACATTGGTACTTGTACAGATTATTTACAGAAAAAATAAAATGTCTCAAAATACTGTATTTGTTGTTGCTATTTAAACTCTACCCGCCAAGTTATCTTACTTAAACGAACTAGCGAGCAAACGGACGAACGAAAAAATGGAAAATAAACGGATGGAAAAAAAATGAATTAAAAAACAAATGAGCGAACAGACTAACAAACAAACAAAAAAATTTCAAAACGGACAAAAAAACGGACGGACGAGGAGAGAAATGATGAGCAAACGATAAAAAAAAGGAATAAACGGACAGACCAACAAACGAAAAAAGGAAGAATAAAATAAATGACGAGAAAAACGAAGAATGATCATGTGGGACGACTGAGCGAATGAACAAGAAAACAAACAAGCGAACGGACTAACAAACGACTGAAAAAAAACAAAACTCGCCAAAAAACGGATGGACGAAGAAAGAAATGACGAGCAAACCATAATAAAATTGCATAAAAGTACAGACGAACGAATGGACAAAGAAAGGAATGAACAAACAAACGAAAAGAACAGACAAAAGTAATGGAGAATACATGAATAAACGGATAGACAGACAAACGAACGAATTGACAAACAAATTTTTTTAAAAAAGGATGAAAGAAAAAAAATGAACAAACAAAAAAACAATGAAACAAATGAAAAAAAAAAAAGTTGAAACAAACAGACAAAAAACGGACGGACAATTGGCGAACAGAAAACAATAAATAAAAGGACGGGCGAACAAACAAATGGAAAAAAATAAAGGAGCAAATAAACAAACGAAAGAGCCAGCACACAAACAAGCGAAAAAAACATACAAAAAAAACGTTGCACGAAAGTTTGTAAGGAATAACAGACAAACGAAAAAAAAGGATAAACAAACAACCGAAAACACTGGCTAAGAACGAAAAACACCGAATAAACAAAAGAACAAACAATTGAACAAAAAACAAACGAACGAGCAAATAAACAAAGTAACAAATGAAAAACAGATCAGCGAACAAGAAAACAAGCGAAAAAAAACATGCAAAAAAAAGGACAAAAATACACACAAGCGCGAGTAAGAGAGAAATGACAAACAAACGAGCAACGAATGAACAAGCGAACGAACGAACGAACGAACTGAGAAAAAATAAACAAGCGAGGAAAGAAACAGACAAACAAATGGACGAATGAATGAACGAAGAAAAGAATAAACAAACAAACGAAGCAACCATAGAGTAAATGAATGCACAAAAGAAAACACAAATGAAATGAGTGAAACAACGAACAAAAGAAAAAACGGAAGAGAAAATTTACAGACCATCGAGCAAGCGGATAAAACAAAAGGCAAACAAAACGGGAAAAAAAACAGCAAACGAAATTAACAAACGAATGAGCGGAAATAAACTAACAATAAATTATTGAACAAACGAACGAACAAATGCACCAACTGACGGATGGATGGACAAACAATAAACAAACCAAAAAACCCCGAAAGCATGAATAAATATACAGACAGAAGAATGGATGAATAATAAATTAAATGAATGTCTGTGTGTGTAAGACTGGTGTGGAAAATTTATTTGTGTAGACTTTACAACTTAATACTTGAACGACATGCAATCACGCTGACAAAGGTATTTTTCTCTTGTTTTTAATATTCGTGATTTAACAAAACACGCAATATAATATGCATGGACAGTCCGTTGTTGTTGATTTGTTAGATGAAAAAAGAAATACAAAACTTAAAAAAAAACAAATGAGCACGGGATCCCCCCATCTATCCCCCGTGTGTGTCCTTCAGACCCTTTGCACGACTGGAGATGCTTTCAATGGCCTTGGAGGGCGCTGTGTTATCTGATTTTTCTCCTGGGCTAAATACCCATTCTATCAGTGCGCACCCCAGATGAGATTAGCCAAAACACCTTCCATACTGTTGCACCTCGTAAGTCATTGCTGCACCCCATAAAAAACATAAGCATAAGTATATCTCAATGGGTCCATCCGTCCGTCACGCGTCCAGATGTCCGCATTTCGTTTCCGGAGCAGAACTCGGTAACCTGTGGATATATTTCTTTAATTTTGGACACGCATATCCCTTGGGGGGTGTAGATGTGCCTTTTGGTTTTTTTTTGAGATTTTACCCACTTAAATCTACCATAATTAGCTTTAATATGCCTGATATCTGGCCACATTTCGTTTCCAGAGATCTTGGAAAACCATGGGTGGATTTATTTCATATTGCGCACAAACATGCCTTTCAGGGTTTTTGAAATTTGACCTACTTAATTGACCGACCATCAGCCACAATTAACTTTAATATGCCTGATATCGGGTGAACCGGGCCACATAGCTAGTCCATTACTATGAAACAAAATGTGCGGTTTCAGGTAGGGATATGCTCTGAAAATTTTCAACTTGAACAAATTCAAAATGACCGATTATAGGATGCTCTAACCTTCAAAATTGGCATAATTTGTGCAGTAATGACAGACTCAGTTTAAAATAAAGAATTTAAATTAAACCTTGTTAGAAAAACATCTTTATTGATTAAAATTGATGTGTTGTGCAAACAATATTCTGTCTTCATCACCAATATATCAACTCTCAACATTTTCAAAAAGTGGATATATTCTGAGACACCCTCTCCATGTAGGACGTCCTTATGTTTGTGATAATGATGATAATAATGATGATTACAAACAATACACGGCGCCTAAAGGGAAGAAACACAACATCACTCTTTCACTCTAACATCCATCTAAATTACAACAAAATATTTCGTTGCAGATTAGACATTTTTTTATTACTATGAAACATCATTGTAATGGTTAGTGTAATCAGCAACCTATTAATTACAAAAATAGTTTCCGGGGTACCCGATTCATTCTGACTTTCATTCTGATATGATAATCAACAAGTTACATTATGAGCCTAGTTATTAAATCACTACATAAACTTACTGGTTACAAATGTAGAATGAAAGCTGCTTTTTGAACTGAAACGATAGTATGTTAGGCCTTCTTTAAACTTAAATTGCTTGAGGTTTTTGTACGGTAATTGTAGCAAAACAAATATTATATCTATGTAAAACTATATAGATAATGCAAATGTTACTACTAAGCTCAGTAGATAACAAAGAAAAACATTATTTTTTTCAATTTACCGGTATATTATATTTTCAGGTAAGATAAAAAAATAATTTCAGTCTGTTGTGACTGAAAAGATGTTACAAAATTAAATGTAAATAAAATAATATTTAACCCGCAACACCTGCTGGCACCTAGAGGTACAAAAAGAAATAAAAATGCGCAGAGAATTTAAATAACTATCATGTTGTGTCGTTATTTGACATGTTTATTCCAAAACTTGATTGAACAAATCACTTGTCTCTCTCAAATCTTCAAATTTTCGTATATAGATATAGTGAAAGCAGGCCTAATTTAATTATCAAAAAATAATGTCGTGAAGAAGTTTCATACTATTAGTATACACTATTAGTATGAAATCGAAGATGCTTACAAAATAATACAATTAAATAAGTTGTAATGTACGAATAATATTGCAGTGGTTTATCTCTTGATGACCCAATCTCAATATTCAAAGACAATCAAAAACTTTGCCCATTTGACACACTTCAAGCATGTGAGCATTTTCGCGACAAACTCTGTTGAAAATTGCACACACTGTTATGGAAAAAGAGTAAGTCTACACAATAAATGATCAAGATTAAACTTCAGAACCATTAATGCCATTTTAAGTTAGTTGCATTTTAAACCACTGAACCCTCAACTTATATCTGATGTCCACCAAATAACAACAAGCTCACATTGTTTTCAACAATTAATTCCAGTTATTTCTTTCCCATTCCTACATTCTGCCTTGTGGACAGAGCCTACATAAAATATTTATTGCCCATCATTCAATCATTTTCAGCTGTTAAATTTACAGCTGCCTTCTTTCATTTGCTACATATAGATACCAAATGTAATTTATGGGGCTTTGTATGTATTCAATAGGGTCTCCATGGCCTGCACCAGAGAGACACTTAATCTGATGGCTTTGTCATAATTATGCATTCAGATGAAAAAAGACTTCATCAAACCTAGATGATGCCATCGGTAGAAAGGTGTCATTGTCAGATTTCACAAGGTTCACTTTGTTTTTTTATTGGGTAATCCACTTGCATCCCACACGGCCCGCCACTCATCAGGGGCAAGTAGAGCATCATTAGTCTTCCAGCCTTCGTCTTTTAATTTGCCATGAAAATGACTGAAGAGTCCATGCGTTGCAAGTTTGTGTGTATGCGCCAACATTGATAATGTGTCTCCTGCAAACAACAATCGTCGATGGGATGTCATTTGGGATGAGAATGAAAATCAAAAGAGACATTTACACAACTTTTTACAGCTTTCATAAACAACCTGTCAAATTAATGCAATATTATTAAAATAAAAAACTTCATGTACAAGTTTCAATGGCGATTCTACTCCAAAATATGCATTAAGACTCAATCTGCCACTTAGTAGATGTGACCATTAAGTAGGTGGTGATTTATTCCCACATGTGCTTTTTATTTTCCCCCCCAAATTGGACAGTTTAATATTGGGCACATACATCACTAGACCATTAGACCCACATTAGTATAATGTTAACAAATCCCCACAAACTTTAGATCTTGTTGGGTTAATATTGGGCCATAATCTTTGATGTTGGCCCGCCATTAAACCAACATGGGGTGTAATCTTCCTTACCATGTCTGAAAGCTTCCGTCACATTCTGAAGAAGCAAATTCTGCCACTGCGCTCTCTGCAAAATAAAATGTAAATGGATTATATTGTCTGAGGTGCTGAGTACATCAATGACATAATAAAATAGGACAATTGATTTCCTCCTCTTAGAGATTGTGCCTTACAGGTGGGCCCACAACCAAACCAATTTTCTGGCCTTTCGTTTCTGAACAGCTTACCAACATCTCCCATAACCATGGGGTGGGGGCCTACCATAAGCCATTTAACAAGCTTAAAAGTTCCACAGAGCTAAAACATAGACTCTGATAGGTATCTTTTTTATGAAATAATATATCACTTTAAGGGTTAAGGTAAATGTAAAGCTACAAAAGTCATAAGTCATAATGAAGACTGTACATCTGGTAATTTTCACGTGTTTAAATTCTCGCAAATTTCTGATTTTGGAACCTTTCACAAAGTTTAGAATTCGCAAATTATCATTTTTCTTCAGTAGCTCTATTATAATAATAATTTACGCGAGATTCTTGAATTCGTGAATTTGTCCTCCTTGCGATAATAAAACCTCGCGAATATTACCAGATCTACAGTGTATTTGATGTACGGGTAAGTATATTACTGTGGTAGCTGCGTGTCCACCCGACATCTGATTACTGGAAAATTCTAAAATCTCCGCTTCAAAGCAGGCAGTCAACTGATCTTCAACTGAAGCATCTGTCTCCAAAACAATATATATGGCGCCTGAAAAAAGTCAATGACTGTCCGTTACTCCTGCACAGACTGCATCTAGTGATAATGTATATCAGGTTTGCAATTTTTACAACTTTTGACATTTGTAAGTTCCTGCATCAGGTAAAGTATAAATTGACTTAGCAATTTTTCCCCTAATTATGGCTTCTGTCATTAAAAATGATAACTATTAGCCATTAATATACAGAATTAAAGAAATAATTTTTTATTGTACAATTTTAGTCAAAATATACGCCAATTTTGCTAATTTAAAGCACATTTCTCTCACAAATTTTCTTTCTTTGAAATACATACTGAAAGACTAAAAACAGCCATAGACGTGATTAGCTCCTTAACCCTTTCAAGCCTGAATTTATCATTGTCATCTTCATCCACTACAAGCCGCAAATTGCTGTCGCAATTCTCGACTTGTAGTGGATGAAGATGATTTGATGTGGTTTAAAAATTAAAGAAAATATCCATGTATTGGTAAACCAGTTTCATGGAAATTTTCGTTCTAAAACCCTTTTTTGGAGGAAAATTAAGTCTGTTTTTAGGGACGTAAAATGATGCTTTAATCAATTAATGCATCGTGAGGGCTTAAAGTAACGCTTCAGACCCTCACTATGCATCCAAGCATCATTTTGAAACGCTGAAAAATGACTTAATTTCCTACACCTAAGGGTTTTAGAACGACAATTTTCATAGAACTGTTTTTTATGATAACGATCTATTTTTTACAAGTATCACCCAATTCAAGTCATCTTCATCCACTACAAGTCGAGAATTGCGACAGCAATTTGCGGCTTGTAGTGGATGAAGATGACAATGGTAACTTCAGGCTTGAAAGGGTAAAAGGGTTAGATAAGGTATCTACACACGTCTTTTGAGATCCACATTGATGATAAATTTGCAGTCTGAGTATATAGCTGAGAGCTGTTCGAAGTCAAGTAAGCTGTAAAAATACACAAAATATATTTTTTATCAACCAGATTCAAGTAGCTGCTTGCAAAGTTTGTCTCTTGACATAAATTTAAAGACTAATTTTCAACTAAATCAAATTCAGTCGAAATAACTGAAAAAATAACATTAGCATTACAGAAATAAGACCAATATATTTAGGATGTTTTTAAGGGATGTCACTAATGCAAAATGATAATACATACTTTGTGAAAATATATTGCATGGAGGATCCCAGATGTATGGAAAATCTCCTAACTGTCTCTGGAAAATTAACAAAAGCATTACAAATTTTGCATAATCTATAACAATCTATAACAAATATCAGTAGTTGAATTTGATACTTAAAAACATTAAATTGTAATTCAGAGACATTGAGAGTTTAACAGTATCATAGAGTACATTACACACACATATCATCCGACAATAATAGGCTTTTATGGTTAAAGGGTTAACTCTTATCCTGCTAAGTAATTTATCTAATTTTCATCCACTTGAAGTTGTGTCTTCCTACTGTGAGCCACAACTTCAAGTGGGTGAAAATTAAAACAGATTAACCCTCACAGCGCGGGGATAGACTTCAGTCGTCAGAATCTGACGTCTGTAGATGTCAAGTCTATCCCCGCGCTATAAGAGTACAAATATTTCTAGTGGTCGTAGACCCATAACATAGGTATTCAAATGAATCGGAAAGAGCTAGGTAATACATTTATGATAATTTCAAATTGAATAAAACCCTTTGGTCTCCATGGTTTTCATTAAAAAATATCCAGCGCTTTAAGGGTTAAAAACGACTATAGTCATGATCAGCAAGCAAAGGGTTAAATTGATACAATTTGTTTTAATTCAATGATAAAACAAGAAAAGTCATCATCTGAAAATAGAGATCTTACTAAATATAACTGGTTCACGATAATTGCCCTCTTTTACTGACAAGACTTCTTTTTCCTTGGAGCAGCCTAGATAATGCTGACACAACACGTGGAGACGAGCCTGATTCAACATCTCCATGCGGACAGCCCTCACTGCTCGATAATTAGTGAACAAGTGCAGAGACGTAAACACCAAGAAAAGGCATCCTATTATCCTGAAATAAACATTAATCTAGTAATTACACAGACCTCAAAACTATTTATTCAACAATAACCCTGGTGCTGCTTTATTATTTGTTTTTAACATAACCTGGAATTGCTAATGCAATTTCCAGCTTCAAATGACGAAAAGTATTTCTATTCATGTAACATGGACACCACCTGGATTTAACCCTTGTTCTGCTGAATTTTTTCAATTAATTTTTTTTCATTTGAAGTTGGAATTGCTAACACAATTTCCAGCTTTAAATGACAAAACATTTACTGGATCCGCCACTGAGAGATATGACATGCTTTTCAGGATAGAATGACTAATTTCTAAATGTGTAACTGTTTTTTTAATTTGAAATTTAATTTAATTGTTTTTTTAATTTTTTTCAATTTAAAATGCATGCATTAGAAATTCCAGCTTTCTATAGATACTAAAACACCTTTTTCAGCTACAGCACATAAATCTATATTTTTCATGCAGTGGAATACAATTTGTTTAACTTGAGACAAATGACAAAACATATTTATATTTTTTGAAAATATACATATTCTAAGTTGAGTTATTTGTCTAACTGAGCATCTACGACAAACTATATTACCCATTTTCAGCGACATATTATTCGGCATAGAATAAGCTTGAAACCGTATATATACGGGCCTAGCAGGAAAAGGGTTAAAAATCTGATTTACTGATCACCTACCATAAATTGTTTCATCAATTCCAGTGGTATTTTATTTGAAACTTGAAACATATACCTATATTCAGGGTTTCCGCCAGAAATGTTTGAAAGGGGGGGTCCAAAACGGGTGGGGGGTCTGGGGAAAAAAATTCAGAGTTTTAAATTTGAGTGCTTAAAATGGCCTATTTTAGTTGAAATAACGGCAAAATCTGCAATATATTATCATTTTCTTTAAAAACAAGGGGGGGATATCCCTCCCGTGGTGCTGAGAGGGGGGGTCCTGACCCCCCTGGCGGAAACCCTGATATTGATTATAGTCTGTCAAGGGTTGGAGATTATCCAAAATGGGACTTAGCTTTTCGCTGATGTCTCAAGTAAATCAGAAAAGTACATTTAAGGTATTTCAAAAATATTTTTCAGTTTTACTAGCTCTCACAGTGATAAAAAATATATTTTGCCATGTGAATATTGCAAAATCAATAAAATGTCATTTATTAACTCCATTCTGTTCAGATGAATTGATTTATAGCAATTTCACAAATGCTGACTTCCACCTGATTGTGATTTGGACGGTCACAATTGTTGACAATTTGTCACCACAGTCATTGACCAGGACACCTCATTCAGGTGATTTTATATTGTTCTGTTTGAAGCAAAAGGTCATATCTGCTACTTTATCATGTAGCAGAAAGTTAAACTAAGAGATCTAGAATTTCGGGGGGCGGGGGGTGTTATGCTTTGGTCTTCTGAGCTAATATCTGGCGGCTTCACACTCTAAATTTACATAGGGTAGTGTACCCTAGTAAAATTACAGTGGCAAAATGCATGCATCAGAAATTCCAGCTTTCTATAGATACTAAAACACCTTTTTCAGCTACAGCACATAAATCTATATTTTTTATGCAGTGGAATACAAACTGATAAGAATCTAGGTGTGACTTTCTACTTGCCAATGAAAAAAGTGTAACAAAATGACTGACTTACTTGTAATGGCCACCGACCATAGGAATAACCAGCAAGTTGAACAGAAGACCTGTAAGATTCACTAGTGTTTCCTTAAAAAAAGATGCATATCTGTGTTCTAATATTTACCTTATCTTCAATTCTTTCTGATATAATTTAATTACACCACAATAAATAACTGATATTGGCTTAATGTTCGGCCACCATCTGTGAGTCATACGCTAAACAAGCACTGTGTCGGGAAATATAATCTTGACACTATACCCACCAAGTTATCTAATTTACATTTTCACCCACTTGAAGTTGTGCCCTGCTACAGGGACTGACAACTTCAAGAGGCTGAAAAACACTCACATTTGTTTAACTTGAGACAAAACATTAGAAAATATTAATGTTTAACACAATAGCACTGCTTTGATTGGATAATAAAACGGATTTAAAACGATCATAAAATAACAGTGTAAGGTTAAGAATTAATGTCTGAGCAAACAAGAGACAGCCTTATGTTTAAATGCTAGACACTGGGAAATTATTCACCTAATATTCTGGTGCTGCCGGGGCTGTATAGATATATATGGTTTCAAGCCAGTTTTAATGCAAATAAAAACACATTGAAATTCATAGATTCTCATTAAATCAAATATTTCAATTCGACCGATGTCTATTTCAGATAAATTGTAATATTTTTTGTCATTTGAATTTGGAAATTGCTTTAGCAATAACAGCTTCCAATGAATGAAAGATAGAAACCATTTAGCATAATATAATAATAATAATCCATGGTGCCTGAACATGTGTTTGTCCACAGACCTATGGCTAACCAATGATCTACCCTACTTTGTTTGGCACAAATAGATAACCCTTTAACCGCCGGTTACGACTATATATATTTTTTTTTTTCAATTTTCATTATCACTTTAAAATGCATATTTTAAACATGTTACAGGTAAAACATGACATCAAGCAGCAAGATTTGAAAATAGTTGACCTCCATTTTGTCAAATCTGAATAATTTTCACTCACTTGAAGTTGTCAATCGCGTCGGCGAGACACAATTTCAAGTGAGTGAAAATTCCAATTAAATAAGTTGGTGCTTAAAGGGTTAATGGAGACTTGAGTTACCATACAATCAATTACACCCACGTATCACTGTAATGTGTATCACAATCAGTACACCTATAACGGTACGGAATCTAAAAATAGATCATTTTATTCTTTATTTACCTGGCTTCCATCTTTAGCTGATACATCTGCCATATTATTTCTGCGAGCTTGATGAAGTGTCAGAGCTGCTCTAGTGGCACCACCCGCTACGCCAACTATAGACTACAACAAATCATTACATATTATTTTATGTTAACTCTTAAAGCGCTACAATAAAAAAGCATCAAGTGTGTGAAAATTACTCATATTTCCAATAATTTGTGACTAAATATTTGCAAATCTTCATGTTTAAACCGTCATTTCATTCCTAATAGCTGTGATTTAACCTGCTAATAAAACAGATTAAAAACGACTATAGTCGTGCTCTTTTCAATTTATATTAGCATATCAAATCAGAGCTTTTAAAAAGTTAAAGATGAAATGTGACATCAATCAACAAGATTTTAAAATCGTTGACCCCCATTTTCTGAACAATTTTCACTCACTTGAATTTGTGGATCGCGTCAGCGAGACACAACTTCAAGTGAGTGAAAATTTAAATTGAATAGCTCAGTGCAAGTGGGTGGATATTCCAATTAAATAATTTGGCAGTAAAAGGGTTAAAGGCTAAAGCATAGCAATAGAAAAAAAAGTGGCTGAAAATTACTCATATTTCTGATAATTTGAGACTAAACATTTGCAACTCTTCATGTTTAAACAGTCTTTAATTCCTAATAGCTGTGATTTAACCTGCTAATAAAACGGATTAAAAACGACTATAGTCATGCTTAGCAGAGAAAGGGTTAATGATGAAGTGATATGTCCGGAGCGTAGACTACTGAGTTTATAACAGGTAGAGTCACCAGTAATCACATTGGTTTTATTGCTTGAGCTACCTAAATGACAGCACACCATTGACCCCAACAAAATGATGTATTCATGTCAAGGAAACATCTGAATCCGACATAGGCTGCTGTAATTTAGATTACTGTAGATCTGGTACTTCACACGTCTTTAAATTTTTGCGAATTTCTTTTTGGAACTTTTCACAAAGTTTAGAATTCGCGAAATATTATTTTTCTTAAGTAGCGCTATTATCATAATAATTTCCGCAAGATTCTGTAATTCGCGAATTTATCCTCCTCGCGAAAATTAAAACTCCAGGAATATCACCAGATCTACAGTATATCAAACAAAATGTATACCGATATATCCTGGTAAAAGTTGATTTTGCGTTACCTTTGCAAGACCAGCAGTACAAACTATCAGACGAAAATATGTCTGAAAGAACGGGGCAAGAATCTCCAAGCATATGGCTGCATCATTCAGGATATCTGCAAACAATCTGTTAACAAAGAATGGTTTATAGAGCTCTATGGTTTTGTTTCTTTTCAATTTCTACCACAGTTTCCAATAGCGTTTTCAACATAACAGTTCTATTATTAATTTTTTTTATTGCTGACAGTGAACCTAAAACTTTTATGACCATTCCATTAAAATACCTATTTTAACTAGAAAGACTTGTTTGAAAACTAACACGAAAGCAGTCCCCGTTATCGCCAGTCGACCATTTCAAATTTGATATAGATCAGCAAACTTTATCAAGGTTTATTTTATATTACCGCTTTAGCTGTTATGCAAGATTTCTGAGATAATGATAAAAAACTATTAAAAATAACCGACAGTCAGCTATTTTGTATTTTATTTCTGTGAAATTGGTTATGGGTTATCCTTCTGTGAGTCCTTACATTTTGTTTTATATTCATGGTCCAGCTGGTCCATGGTCTGCTTTGTTTTTTGAGTTACGTAAATCTCACAAGATTACTCAAACTCATTGCCTCCAAAAGTTAATCAGGTCATTGGCTGACATTGCTGTGCATATTTGCCAAATAAAAAGATCTGCTGGAATTTTTTTCCTGAAACGCGCTAGTAATTAAAGGGTTGATTATATGAGAATCAAAAGGTTAACAATAATTTCCAAGTGGTATCTATCATGCAAGATTTCCAAGATAATGAGAAATAAAAATTTTGATCGGCCCACTGGTGGACAGTTTGGGTTTTATTACTGCGAAATTTGTCATGGGTTATTCTTGTGTAAGACCTTACATTTTGTTTAAAATCCACGGTCCAGCAGAAGTTGATGGATTAGTAGCTATCTTGTAAACAAATAACTGCGGCGATGGACTGTGTGGAATACAGTATGCAGCCCGCCTCGGCGAGGGCTGCTTAATAATAGGCTACATTGAATTTGATTTATAAAGAAAGAACATGCACATGGTACTCATATATGTTTATATGCTAGCCTAGTGGAATCACAGCATTTTTATATCTTACTATCCAGTGGCATATATTTGGGGCAATTTTAAAACAAACACACTGGTTAACATTTAATTATCAGCAAAAATTAGTTACTTAAATCTTACGATCATCATACCTCCATCTCTTGCAATCACTATCCAAGTATGTTCTGAAATTAATAAGAACTCACATAGAACCTTCACCAAAATAACCACTTGATAAATAAAACAATAACCACTTAATAAATGTCAGGGTATATGTACTTAATTTTTTTTATTGAGTACATGTACAGTATACAACAAATCTGGTGGTAAATTTATTATTTTAAAAGTACATGTCTATTGATCGCTTACCCTTGCATCCATGTGAAAATTATCCTTCCTACCATCCCAGTACCATCTAAAAAATATACAGAATGTGAGATTAACCCTATTAGCTCTTCATCCTCTAGGTTATCTTATTTAAATTTTCACCCACTTCCAAATAACTGTGATATAACCTGATAATAAAACAAATTAAAAACATTTGTAGGTGAGCTAAAAGGGTTAATTTTAAAATTTGTATTCACTATAAGTTGTTACATTTATTATTTATTATTGACCAAAGTAATACATATGTTATACACATTGTTATATCTAGTACATACTAGCAAAGCGACTACCACCGCCTGGTATAGCGTGTCCATATAGGCCCAATTTATTGACCATTAGCGGTAGAACGGTCTTCCCGCTATAGCGCGATCCACTTATAACGCGGTCCTGTTTCTTGGACCCCACCTACCGCGTTATAATTCTACTGTATACACATTTTTGAAGCACTGAAATATTTTATTTGCACCAAAGGTTTCTTTCAATTTTAAATCATCATAAATGTCTTACTATCAGTTAGTTCTTCCTGCATCATTTGAATACCTATGGGTCTAGACTCATTATAAATATTTTACTCTTACTTTTAGATGTCAGAATCTGCCAGATACGATGCTGAAAGGGATAACTGCAGCATGAGAAATATATTCACCCTTCATGAGCCATGTCAATGTCGCAGCCAGAACTGTGGCTGTGTCGTCACCCACACCTGCTCCTTTGAGTAAAGCCTGAGTGGCGAGTGCCCCAGTTATGCTGCTACAAAATGCCTGCATAAATATCAATCATACAAAATGACAAACAAAACAAACAGCTTTAAAATAAACACAATTTTTTTATGTAATAGAATTAAACACATGTTTAAACAGACATTTCTCATTGTTGAATTGACCATCTATCACAAAATATTTTATTCTTTTAAGTTTTCAACTGTATTTTATGATGTCTGAAACTTGCTAGAAATGATATAAATTTAGACCTAGCAGTACAAGGGTTATTCAAACCTGAATTGTGTCCCACACTTGGTATTCCAAGTAATCTCCACTGACACTTTCAGGGTAGCCTTGAGGTAAGAACACTGTCTGAAACAGCAAATGTCACAATAACAAAAAAGTCTGCATGAGGGGTCGCCGTGAGAGTCCAAAAAACACACACCATCTGGTTGCATTTATCATGTTTATGATTATTTATAATAAAAATTGGTCTGTGGTTTGTATAAAAATAGTTCAGCGCTTTAACCCTTACAGTGCGGGGATCTTATGTGAACGTCAGATTCTGAGGTCAAAAGTCAATCCCCGCACTGTAAGAGTAAAAATATTCATAACAGTGGTAAACCCATAACATAGGTATTCGAATGATTCGGAAAGAGTTACCCAAGACATTTATGATGATTTTAAATTGAAAATTTAACCCTTTGGTCTCCATGTTTTATACACAAATATTCCAGCGTTGTAAGGGTAATGGTTAAGCCTAGACTGACGTCACAGGTGGAGGCACAGTTTTAGCTAGGATTGGGTTGACAGGGTGTGTGAAACAAATTCAGGGTGTGTAACAGGGTGTTATACAACAGATTTACTATAAGCAGGAGAGTTTTGACAGGGCGTGGTAGTAAATTCTAGGGCGTGTTGCGATGGTTTTGGGAGTGCAAAACACGCCCACACGCCTCGCTAGCTAACACAGTGGGTGGAGGAGCAAAATTTACCCAGCATCTGAACATTGGGTCAACGTCATCTTGCTCTGTTAGGGCCTAGCTAAATTTCAGGGTCATGCAATACGTGGGGTAGGCCTATCCATCAAAAAACTGAAATATATGCATTCACCGCAATACACACATATACCCAGCATACTGTTAAAATGGGAGCCTGTCATTCCGTAAATGAGGCTGTATTGCGGTGAATTTCGGTAAATGTATTCCGGCATATATATAGCATATAGGGTGACCCAATACTGAAATATACATGCACTTACTAAAATACACAGGAATATGGGAGACCGTGGCACATTGCACCACTTTTTATTTTTATATTTGTAAAATTTGATTATTCAGGTACAGGCAAAAAATAAGAGTCTTGTAATACCTAGTCATATATTGGACCTAAACATTAAACATTGATAGATTGGTTGAAAACAAAAGATTATATACATGTATTTTTTCGAACAGTGGTGCAATGTGCTCAGGGGCCGGGGCCGTTATAACTTCTTTGTTTGACTCCTTGTTTATTTATTAGACTATATAGTCATTAAACTGTGCACTCAACAGATGGAACAGATGGACGCGACGGCCCCGGCCTCATGGCTGACTCAGCGAAGCTGTGAAGGGACGTCTGCCTAGCCCACTGGGTGGATCGCAAGTGTCGAATCGAGCCGGACAGACCGCGTGGGTTAGCGTCGGCAGTGTCCGTCAGGGGGCGGCCTCTCGTCAGATGTCATACCCTGCCGAACTCCGCCGAAACCGGTTGCTAGCCCCACAGGCCTAACTAATTGTAGGGGAGAGTGGGGCATGTCCACACACCTAACATACTTGTCTAATATCAGATGGATAATTAATAATAAACATTAAATACTATTGTGTAAATATGAGTTTACAATATACCTTGTTAATTCTCTAGACCAACCTCAGATAAATTTCATTGAATCAACACATTCCACTAAATGATGATTTGAGGTTGGTATGTGGACATGCCCGCACAAGGGGCATGTCCACATGGGGTGTGTGGATATGCCCCACAGTGGGAGGTGGACATACCCCATAGTGGTATTAAACAAGCCCTGGATTTAATAAAAAGAAATTACACACAGAAAAGCATTGAAAATAACACTATAATATATATTTTTTAATATATATAAGTAAAGACAACAAAACAGAGAGCCAGCCAAGGTAAATTTGTTTAAATCAAAGCAGAGCAGGGGAGGGGGGATATGCTAAAGGACTTTGGATTCAGGGTGTGATCACTTCAGTGTGCAGGCCCTATGTGGGATCCACGCACACACTGTAGCCGCATAGGCTTCTACAACCAGATATCTCACACTCTGCCAACACAGCCCTCATCAGACCTCTGCTCGTTTTTGTCCTATACTGGCCACTGGTGGCCCACTGACTGCAGCCACTGCTGCCAGTGGTGCGCGCCATACCATCCACCTCCATCCCAGATAGCAATGTGATGGACCTGGGCCACCGATGACCTGCAACTGCTTGCCACTGGTGGCCTACCACACGTATGTCTGGCTGATAGCCGATGGCTCATTAGCCACATTGTTTGACAGTGGTGGGTCACTGATGGTCCATCAGTGGCATGGAAATGCCACCCTTTGATTTCCGCCTGAGTGTCGCTGGTGGCCGACAGATATGTTTGTCCAACGGCCGATGACAGACTGCCAGCGGGCACCGGCGATGATGGCTGCGGTCAGTGGCCAGCGGGCCAAACTGTCAGTGTGTATCCAGCAGATTTCCCACCAAGCCATGAGACGTTGTTTTAATGTTGGTTTAATGGCGGCCGAGCGTTGTAGATGATGGGCTAACATTAAACCAGGATTGAGCTATCATACATCCCATGTTAGCCTTCGGAGGCAGGTACAAAACGTAGGTCATTAAAGATGAGACATTGAACAAGTTTTTGTTACAATGCTGGCCCAGCTTCGGAGATTAAAACAACACTAATCCGATGCATGCGGCATTACCGGGGGGGGGATTAATAATACGGACACAACATTGAACCAACACTGAGATCTGATTGTCAACATGTTCACAAACGTTTTACCCTGCAGTCAAGGTGGGAAGCAAACCCTGATTTAATATTAGCAGTTGTAAAATTTTATAATAAATACTTACCAAATTAATCAATCACTGGTTAGTGTTTGTGTCATGGGGCATGTCCACACAGGGCGGATATGCCCCACAATGGGGCATATCCGCACTGAGACTGGGGCATATTCGCCCATGGTGGACATGTCCCATACAGTATTGGACAATCATTCTTGCATTAGGGGCGGACCATTTAATACCGGGAGGGGGGGTATGGTTTTTCTTCCTAATCAAATTATTTTTTTCCTTCCAACAAGAAAACATAACATTTTTTTTCTCCCCGAGCAAAAACAAACAATTTTTTTCCTGAGATATCACAGACAAACATTTTTTCTAGGACTTGTTTTTAAGATCTATTCAACTGCGAAACGAACATGCGTGGGACGGTCACGTGTAGGCCTACAGTAGCCGATATAGTACAGGTTGACGGCATTAATGTCAGCAGCTAAACTGATTACAAGATACTATTCAAACGAGACATAGACCCAATGCTGTTTTAATGTTAGACAAACGTCTGCGATGCTGGCCCAACGTTGAACCAACATTGGCGGAGTGTACAAATGTTTAGGAAAAAGCTGTCCTGTCAATACACATTATTGGGGCAGCTGTGCAAAGTCACCCAGCTAAGAGCCAGAGCTATTAAAGAGCTTTGGTGGAATTATTAACTCATAGATGTCACTATATATCGACTTGCTATGATTTGGACACTTGGTCTTAATGTGGCAGTGGGTATAAAACGCATATCTTAGTATTTTCATGATATAGGGCCTAGGCCTACCCACGGGCAATTTTGCATTCTGGGGGACCCATGTCCTGCAAGCTTTAACAGTTGACTAGACCTTTAATCCCATAAATTAAAAGACATGTGTTATTTTCCATGCTCATTCCAGTGTGCCGGTATAATACCTATACACATTAGACGTTTGACCGAGCGGAGCGAGGGAAATTTTGCCTTTCTTTGGCAGTTTCCGACAGATCTGCTGGCTGCCAACAATCTATTTTTTTCTTAAACATAAATAAGCAAATTATTTTTTTCTCACACTCTATAGAGCAAACTATTTTTTTTTGCCAATGTCGTGAACAAATTATTTTTTTACGAAAAAACCATACCCCCCCCCCTGGTATTAAATGGTCGGCCCCTTATCAGCCATGACAGCAATGAACGGCGATATTCACTTCACACATTGATCATATACATCACTTAGCATATGTAGGAACCTTGGTCTGTCAGTACATTTAAAAAGCTAAATAGCTGGATCATTCACCACAAGCTATTAAAATAACTTCCACGGACGTTAAAATCATGTTTTGTTTCCAGTAATCAAGACATCATATCTACCCAATTCAAACAACTTGAATAAAAGTATCTCATGCGAAATGTATATCATGTAAACCATATCATTCACCAGCTGGCACTACATTTTAATATACTGAGACATGTGGACATACCCCAGTGTTCGGATATGCCCCACTCTCCCCTACTCTGTTATTTAGGGTGATCGACCCGACTATATGCCCTATACATGCATTTCGGTGTATTCCAGTGAATGCATGTATTCCTGTGTTTATGCATCATGCAGGCTTTCCATTAGGAATGTTTCAGTGGGGGTGGGGGAAACCAAAAGAGGTGGGGGGGGGGGGTTCTACCCCAGAATTTTTTTTAAACTAAAATGACACAAATATGGAAAATATTTTTCTTAGCCAACAATATCCCCATTTGATAGGTTACTGAGTGGGGGTGTCCAGACCCCCCTTTCGGAAAACACTGTGGTCTGTGCCTGTACCAGCAAGTTGTGACATTGTGACATTCCGATGTTTAGGGATACCAAGGCGCAGCGAGACGTGGTATCACTAAGCAGCTAAGCATCACAATAGGCCTACAGATTCACCTGAATACACACAATGACATAGACTAGGCCTATAGTGTAATGGTAGCAAGTCATTCGCAGTCGTTGTTTTTCTACTCTCAACTAGGGCCCAGGGCCATCTTATAAACTAAGAACTACTTTCGAATCGATATTTTACTACGCCATCAATTCCAAAGTGTGTGGCCTGGGGCCATCCAAATTAAGATTACTTAAGCTTTAATAAATCATGCTTAGATGGCCTCGGGCCACAGCCACACACCTGATAGGCCTACGTAGATGGCCCCAGGCCACACACTTCAAATAGATGGCCCCAGGCCACACACTTTAGGTTGATGGCCCCAGCCAACACATTATCAGTTGATGCCGTCAGGCCACATACTTCACATACTTCAAATATATCTTTATGGCCCCGGGCCACAGACTTTACTTTGATGGCCCCAGGCCATACACTATCAGTTGATGGCCCCAGGCCACACACTTGGTGTTATCTGGGCCTACTTAAAGTATATGGCCTGAAGCCATCTATTGGAAGAGTGGGGCCTGGAGCCATCAAATAAAAGATGTGTAGCCTAGGGCCATCTATTTTAGGTATGTGGCCTGGGGCCATCAACTGAAACTATGTGGTCTGGGAGCATATCTAATAAAGTGTGTGGCCTAGGGCTATCAACTAAAAGCGTATGGCCTGGGGCCATCAACCTATTAGTGTGTGGCCTGGGGCCATCAACCTAAAGTGTGTGGCCTGGGGCCATCAACCTAAAGTGTGTGGCCTGGGGCCATCAACCTAAAGTGTGTGGCCTGGGGCCATCAACTGAAAGTGTGTGGCATGGGGCCATCAACCTAAGTGTGTGGCCTGGGGCCATCAACTGAAAGTGTGTGGCCTGGGGCCTTCAACCTAAGTGTGTGGCCTGGGGCCATCAACTAAAAATGTGTGGCCTGGGGCCATCTATTTAAAGTGTGTGGTCTGGGGTCATCTACTAAAGTGTGTGGCCTGGGCCCCGTTTTATCAAGCTGAAAAGATACGAGATCTCGTAATTATCGTGACCTTGGCCTGCCACTTACGAGAATATAGAAGCTCGTTGATTTTCCTCGTATGTCTCCCTCTTTAACATGTATAGGGAGGATACGAGCACTCTGAACCACTCGTTGAATTTTACGATCCTCATATGCAAATGAGCTATTAATACGAGCTCGTATCTTTCACGTTGATAAAACGGGGCCCTGGGGCCATCAACCTAAGTGTGTGGCCTGGGGCCATCAACCTAAAGTGTGTGGCCTGGGGCCATCAACTGAAAGTGTGTGGCCTGGGGCTATCAACCTAAGTGTGTGGCCTGGGGCCATCAACTAAAAATGTGTGGCCTGGGGCCATCTATTTAAAGTGTGTGGTCTGGGGTCATCTACTAAAGTGTGTGGCCTGGGGCCATCAACCTAAATGTGTGGCCTGGGGCCATCAACCTAAAGTGTGTGTCCTGGGGCCATCAACTTAAAAAATGTGTGGCTGCAGGCCGCATATACTAAGTTTAAGTATATGGCCTGGGGCCATCTATTTGAAGTGTGTGGCCTGGGGCCATCCACGTATCAAGTGTGTGGCCTGGGGCCATCCACGTATCGGGTGTGTGGCCATGGGGCCATCTATTTAAAGAATGTGATCTGATTTGAGCGACATCCCAGTAAACACAAAACATTTGTAGGGCCTAATTACATTTATACAACGCCACCGCAACGTTGGTCCAACATTGTATAAATGTTATACAAATATTTTATGTTTACTGGGATCTATGTGGCAAGAATGTCACAAGAGTGGGTGGTAACGTGATATGTTGCAATCCGCGTGAAGGCGTAGTCCCAAGCACAGAAATGGTGGACACTAAATAAGAGACGCCGAAAGGATATCACATCCCGGGGATGTTCCACTGTATGGCCAATCACAGACGCTCTTACATTAAATGTTGAGGACACAATTGATTATTGTTCAAATAGTCATTTAGGGTATACCGTCATTCAGTGATGGTATAACATCCTTTGGCTGTCTCTTATTTACCTGAGACGCTAAATAAGAGACGCCGAAAGGATGTTAGCCTACATCCCTGGCATGTTCTAACACATTCGCTTGCTCATTAATTAACCCTTTAAGCCATCATGATGCATTAAAGCATCATTTTGCATCCATGAAAACAGACTTAATTTCTCTACAACAAAGGGTGTTGGAATGAAAATTTCCATGAAAATGGCTTTCCAGTACATGGTGATTTTCTTTATTTTTTCAACCACTTCAAGTCATCTTCATCCACTATAAGCCGAGAATTGCAACAGCAATTCGCGGCTTGTAGGGGATGAAGATGGCAATGGTAAATTCAGGCTAATTGAAAGGGTTAAGAGACGCCACAAGGAAGTAACTTAAGACATCCCTGGCACGTAGGCCTATATTACTTGTGAAGAGTGTATCATGACATCTCTGGGATGATGTAGGCTCCTATGTTGTGAAGGTTGAATTAATATTGTGAAGGTTGAATAAGGACATCCCTGGGCTGCATTAATTGTGAATATAGGATTATGACCTCCCTAGGATATTAGTGATTGTGAAGATTAACTGACAACATGCCTGGGATTTACTAAATGTAAAGATTGACTTCCGACATGTAACGATTGAATTATGACACCCCTGGGATGTAAGATGTATTATATTGATATTATAATATTAACTTACGACACCCCTTTGATGTATTAATTGTGAAGTTTAACTTACGATATCCCTGGAATGTATTAGTGTGATGATTGAATTACGACATCCCTGGGATGTATTATTGTGAAGATTGAATTACGACATCCATGGGATGTATTGTTGTGAAGATTGAATTACGACATCCCTGGGATGTATTATTGTGAAGATTACCTTACGACATCCCTGGGATGTATTATTGTGAAGATTGAATTATGACATCCCTGGGATGTATTAATTGTAAAGATTAAATCATGACATCCCTGGGATGTATTAATTGTAAAGATTGAATTATGACATCCCTGTGATGTATTAATTGTAAAGATTAAATCATGACATCCCTGGGATGTATTAATTGTGAAGATTGAACTATGACATCCCTGGGATGCATCCCTGGGATGTATTAATTGTGAAGATTAACTTACAGCATCCCTGGGATGTATTAATTGTAAAGAATAAATCATGACATCCCTGGGATGTCATGACTCGTTTGTTATAACTACAACATCCCAGGGATGTCATGACTCCTTTGTTTTAACCACTACACCCCAGGGATGTCATGGCTGCTTTGCTACAACTACTACATCGATCCCTGGGATGTCATAGATTTTTTGTTATAACTCATAATATCAGGTTGCTGATACATCCCCAGGGATATCATGATTACTTTATCATAACTATTACATCCCAGGGATGTCATGATTACTTTATCATAACTATTACATCCCAGGGATGTCATGATTACTTCATCATAACTATTACATCCCAGGGATGTCATGATTACTTTATCATAACTATTACATCCCAGGGATGTCATGATTACATTATCATAGTTAGTGGACAGCTACATCATCCCTGGGATGTACTGGTTATAATAAAGTAATCATACATCCCCGGGATGCAGTAGTTATATACTTAAATGAGCTATGACATCCTTGGATGTAATAGTTAAAAAATGGGATGTAGTAGTTATAACAAAGGCATTATAGTATCCCTGGGATGTAGTAGTTATAACAAAGGCATTATAGCATCCCTGGGATGTAGGAGTTATAACAAAGGCATTATAGCATCCCTGGGATGTATAGTAGTTATAACAAAGGCATTATAGTATCCCTGGGATGTAGATGGAGCTACGACATCCCTGGGATGTAGTGGGCCTAGTTTTACAAAGGTGTTGTGACATCCCTGGATAGTAGTTATTACAAATGATCGAGCTATGACACCCCTGGGATGTAATAGTTATAACAAACGAGTTGTAACATCCCTGGGATGACTATTTCAAAGGTGCTATAAAGTCCCTGGGATGTAGAAGCAGCTATGATATCCCTAGGATGTTACATCATCATGTATTACTAGTTATAACAAAGGTGCTGTGACATCTTGGGATGTTATTTTAGTAGCACTTGTTATTATATGCATATATGCAGATAAATGGTCTATTATTACAGCTGTATTAAGAGTAATTTTATCCGTTTTGTAAATATCACCAATCAAATATTAATCGAGTGCACCCATCGACCTGTAATGCAAGAATGTCTGTGATTGGTCCAGGCACGGGCATCCCTGGGATGTATGTGCCTCCAGTGTCTCTTATTTAGTGCCTACCCACAGAAATGAATGGCCCTGGGCCCTAGTTGAGAGTAAGTTAACAACAGCTGCAAGTCATTCAGTAGGCTCTAAACGAGGATGTTATTCCGGTGTATTTTGGTAAGATTTTAAATTATTCCGGTATTTTAAAAGGGTGACCTCTTGTTACTGTGTAGGACTGTAACTAAATTTCTAATTTTTTGTAAACAAATTTTAAAACATGTTGGCTTTTATTATTCATCATGTGGTGTAAAGTAGTTACCCTGAAAAATTGCTTCACAGATGTCCCTTTTCCAGATTCGTCAACAGATTGAAGTTGGCCAGATCCTGTTTTTAGGTAATTTCTTCGCAACACACCCGAAGTCTCAGTACCATATATTTCACGGCCTACTAATTTGTCAATATTCTTCATGTTTAATCAACTGAAATAGGCCAGTTATCTAGAACAGAGCATGAACGTTTATCGGTGTTTATTGTTTCATGTTTTTCACCTATTCACACGTGGCAAGCGATATTTTTGATAAACACCTGTCATGACATGGGCGCTGACATCTTGATTTCAAAACGAGGTATAGTTTTAGTGAGCTGTGATTGGTCAATATAACAAAATAATAATATTGCCTTCATTTCCGGTGTTCGAATGTGTGCAGCGGGGAGTTTCTCGCATAAAATTGTACACTAAAAAATCCGTTTATAGCGTATTTATCATGGAAAATGGATGGAAATACTGGTAAACTAAGCTAGGGAGGGTGACCTGATCAAGATTCAACCCGCAAATATTGAAATAAGCTGTCACTCACCAGCTCAGTCACACATTAATCACACTCAATCTCACACTCAGTCAGTCGCACTCACACACTGTGACTGTCAGTTTCACTGTGTCAGTGTCACACACTGTCACTGACTCACAGTCAGTGACACTCACATTTTTTTTCTGTGCTGTAGTCTGTAGCCGGTGTAGGCCTAGATTAACGTTATGGTCCCACCATATCAGTCGCACTCACACTCACACACTGTAACTGTCAGTTTCACTGTGTCAGTGTCACACACTGTCACTGACTCACAGACAGTGACACTCACATTTTTTTTCTGTGCTGTAGTCTGTAGGAGTGTAGCCGGTGTAGGCCTAGATTATCGTTATGGTCCCACCACCCCAAATGCCAGTCCCATTGGCATTGAAACAGACAGACAGACAGATATTTTATTGACATAAAGAAAAGTCATTACTGACTTTTTTGTCATAAAAATGATAGAATATAAAGCGTTAGACTATATTGTCTGTCCAACGGTGGACTGGAGAATGGTCCAAAATGGAAGTCACCTTTTCGGTATCCAGTCAGTCAATTCTCAAGGGATTGTCAAGAAATTTCGCAACCATTTTTATCTAGTCATTTGGCAACAACCCTGAAAATTTCCAGAAATTTTATTGAGTATTTCAAAAGTTAGACCATTTGACATGTAACGCAATTCTGAGAATAAACCGGAATGGAAGTTAATGGGTTTATACATGTTATTGAGGAGCGGTAGTCCTAATTACTGAAAACCATTTGATATACCGAAAACTTTTAAACACCGAAAACCACCCTATATCTACCGAAAACCACACATATATATGTAGTACTAGATCCTAGAAGTATTTTCCGCAAATTATAGAAAGATTGGACGCATATTGGCGATGATATCGTATTATCAAATATTGTATGAGTAATAGGCCATATTAGTACTCATCATAGTACAAACTTAGCCACCATGGGTCCTTACCGTCAACAAGTGTATCGAGCGCCCGGGGGGGGGGGGGGGGTTGATGGCACAATGTGACATAGGCCTATATTCAAGGGACTGGCCCATGCTAAAATCATCAAAAAATCGTTGATTTTATTTTGGCTCCTAATATGACCATATGATGTAAACATGTCCATAGACTAGAACTGCAAAAGTATTTTAATTTTTCTGCTGCGCATTTACCAGTTAGACTAGATATAGAGACAAAATTCCTGATTTGTAATTATTGACAACCATGTCAAAAATTAGAAATATGGGAATTTTGTCTCTATAACTTTTGCAGCTCTAGTCTATGGACATGTTTACATCATATGGTGATATTAAGAAGCCAAAATAAAATCACCGATTTTTTTTATGATTTTAACCTGGGCAAGTCCCTTTAATCATTACCATAAAAAAAATTGTGACCATTTCAAAGAATACACGCTTCATGACGGTGTTAGTGTCTGTCGTCACCTTCACGTGTTGAGTTGTGGTTGGGTATGTCATCACCTTCAATGTGTTGAGTTGTGGATTTACACCCACCATCCAGGCATCAACACATCACTAAAAATAATTGATTATTGAACTAAGCAATGAGAATATTAAGTTAAAACTATAGAGCTGTAATAGGCCAAATTATTTAGACATACACATTAATCAGTGTTAATGAACTAATGAATTAAAGAAATTTTTATCAATATTAAAATATACTATATTTTATAGGGCTGTTAGTGCATATTGCTCATAAATAATTCTGTTTTCCTTGTGATAACCGAATGTGACTCCTCACCTGTGTGAGCCAGCAAAATATTTTGAACCTTATGAAATTATTAAAAAGTCTCATGTAAATATCATGAATATTATAAAATATTATTTCTTATATGTTTTCTATACAGATTCGGTGCACTAGGAAATAATGTTGTGTGATATTAAGATTAACATTGTGTTTACTGGTGAGTGGGATAGTCTCGGTGTGAGGTTTAAAAATGGTAACACTACGTGAGTTGTGATCCAGGACAGTGACAATTACATGTGGGGATGTTAGTTTCTGTCATCACAACTGATATGTTGAGTTGTGAAATGTGTTGACAGCGTTTACGATCGTTTTGTATCGATCTATAGCCTACTGTTGTGGTTAATCACATTTATCAGTTTATGTAGTGTTGAAGTTAATTGCATTTTGGACGGTGTTTTATCCAATTCTGTAGATAATTTAATGCAGATACACAATTTATATACAAACTAATGTATTTTTTTCTGTTATGGTTAATTACGATTTATGTGTGGCAATAAACAATACAAACACAACTATGCTTCATTATCAGTGATTATATTTTATTAGACATATACTTATTTATTTAAACAACTGATCCAACTACACCACATTGACGAAAAACAGAAAGAAAAATGTTATTATCAGTAACAGTGTATCTCTTGGTATACCTCTTGGAATATATTATGTTTAATATTATAAGTAACCCTATTGTATTTAAGAAATAATAAATGTTTGTAGAAGTGATAAGTGATCATCCCTGATAACGCTGACTTGTAAAAGCCGCGAGTCTTTGCACGTATGTGTTATGCGTCACCTGGTATCAGCACAAATATTTGTTAGCAATATTCAAACATCTAGGGAGGAGGTGTGGTGGTAGAATCGCAGGGACTTAGGTATTTCAGGTGGTGACATTTTTTCTTATGATCATAACATTGAATCGATCTTTGTATACCACACTGTCTGAGCATTATATTATCATTGTATTATCATTCCATTATACAGGCCCAGTGCACAATTTTGAGGCGAGTCCGTGTGGCCTGCCGTGGTTTTGAAGGTGTGGGACACGCTGATTATTCACACCAGTGTGGCCTGTGGCCACATTAGCTTTTAGTAAAAATCAAAATACTGTAATATGGGGAGACTGATCTCAGATATTGATCATCAAAATGAAAAGTGAATTTGTACTGATTAATATTGTCCCCATACAATGTTAGCAAAATGATTTGTCAATTAAAAAAAATCTAAATTAAAAGTGTGAAACCATAGCATATAAAAACGTTTGTGCTGTGCGCATGACCCTCAGGACTCTTCCAAGTAGGACAGGACTCTCTCATTTTTACAAGAGAGAGTCCTTCTGCCACACTGGAAATCTGGTCCAAAATTGTGCACTGCAGGCCTATATATAATAATAATCTAAAATTAAAATCATTATTATTGAAGGTAATGTTTTAATGCAAGCGGTGATACACAACTCAACAGGGTAGGCCTAATTAACTGTTTTAAAAACAGCATGGCCAATATGGCCGATGTAGGCCCTATTACAATAGGACTGAGGCCTACTAGGCCTATACGTGTACAATATTAAATATTACGATATCTTTGCCAATATGCATCCAATCTTTCTATTATTTGGGGAAAATACTCCCAGGATTTAGTACTACATATAAATGTGTGTTTATCGGTAGATATAGGGTGGTTTTCGGTGTTTAAAAAGTGGTTTTCGGTATATCATGTGGTTTTCGGTATTTAGGACTGCCCGAATATAGCCCATGTATATACATACAAGATGGTTAATTTTTACTCTAATGGGCTTCCGTACGAAATCTGCTCACGCTCCGTACAGTAATGGCCACCTGTCCAAGAACATTTATAGAAACCCTTGAAAGGAAACAAATTGAATAACGTAGGTAGATGGATTTAGGGTTTAAGAAACAGTACCCCACCGGAAGGAATTAGGACGGAGCTTGGGTGGAATAGCATGGATACTATCATTATCAAAATGAGACTGAGCTATTGAAAAAGAATTATTAAGCGTCCAGATCATCACTGGTCTAAACAATCTTTGATATCTGTGTTGTCGGACCAGTCCCTGAAAGGATGGTATGCTGAGGTAATTAGCAATAGAGCAAAAAAGTTTTGTATTAAAAATCTTTCTAAGAACGCTGCATGTGTTATTAAGAAAAGTGTCAATGTACTTAATGAACAGGGTTGGACTGAGACCAAAATGCGAAAACCGCCCTGTTGGCTCATCCTAAAGTGAAAGTGCACTACAACCAAAAATGGTTATGGTTTGATAATTCTAAAGTGAAAAAGTTTACTAGGCTCAGGGTCGGTGATGTAGGCCTAAATATGGGAAATTTTGTAAATAAGAAGTTGAAGAATTGACCACTATGCAATAAAACCTACACACAAGGTATAACCATTCATATAGCAGTGGAATTTACAGGAATAGTCCATATTCGAGCAACTACTGGCATTCAATTAAAAAATTAATGACTTGAAACAACCGGATTGGTCAAATGAGAATTTTAGGGAACTGTAGCTTCGATAACATTGACAACCTAAATAAGTTACTCAAAGAGTATGAAAAACTAGCAGTAGATTTTGTCACGGATGTCTAACAGGCGGGTACTTTCATTCAGTCAAACATGAGTCTGGGTGGATTGAATAATGCCCTCGTGTGTCGTTGTACTCCATCGATAGCTGAGTTGGCTCGTTTGGGACTTCTTGGCGGTCAGGTTGAATAAGGTGGGGCACACTTCCATCAGCATAAATAAGAAAAAAGAACTTTGCAGTTGGCCGAGTTCTCTAGGCAGGATATTTTCAAGGTTTGGTTCACTTCATCAGTACTGGTAAAAATTAGTGAAAAAAAACTTGCAGGATATTTTAACTAAGTGATGTCTTTAATTGGTTGACATCACACAAAGTAACATAAATTAGTAATTCAATACATTACATAAAGTTGACCACACTTCCATCAGTATTAAATTAGGGAAAAAGAACTTTGCAAGGGTTGAGTTCTCTAGGCAGGATATTTTCAGCATCATATTATATATCGTTGCCTCGGAGCTAAGGATCCTATCTGACACTCGTTAGAGTGGCAGATAGGATCCTTTAGCTCCGAGGCGACGATATGTCATACAGCATGTCGCTAGCTATGTTCACTTGAGCACACACATCGGTGGCAAAGTTGTTGAATTTACATGCTGTACCAAATGGCTTAAACTTTAGTATTAAACTCCCCTTCGTCTTCAAATGTAATTAGTACAAAATTAATTAGGTAAACATATCATAGAAACGTGTGGTTAACATGCTTGCGTGTGTGATTATAATACTAAAAACAGATCTTAAAAATATTGAAAACTTGAGGAATGATCAGCCTCTGAAAATGGAGGAAAAACTAAAAAGCTAAAATGACAATCCCTCATTTAATAGAGATACCTCTTTTGGAGTTACCTCTCTTTGGAGACAATAAAATCTGGATTTAATCCAGTTAAACTATCCCGATCTCTTAGAAAAGTCATAGCATAAAACCTCAATACTTAAGGATCATTATGTGCCAATATTTGAGGTCGATTGTATGAAAACTCAGCGAGAAATAGCAAGTGCTAAAATTGGAATTAGAAGAAAAAAACTTATGATGATAGTAAGAAATCTGTAAAGACGAAGCATTCATAAATGTATTTGGTGGTTAGGCAGCATATAAGCATGATAAGTGGGTCTAGATTTCATACTGACCAAATGAACTATTTTCTGTTATACCAACTGTTAAATTTTTTACAAGAATTTCATAATTCTTTTATAAAGTAGTTCTGAAATTTAAAAAAGTTGGACATATAGCAAACATATGACACTCATCTTCTACCAAATTATTATTACATAATCAGATAATATATACATGTTCTTTCAGATGCAGGTATGCCCTTGTATCTCCCAATTTCTATATTAAGTTTATGTGCACTACATATGAATTTTGCCAAATGTTGCATGACGATGTTGTGCATTAGTTATAACTTCCAAGTAATCTTCCTTACAATGTTATGTTTTGAATTAAGAATATGTTCTCAGTTTACTATTTTTAACACCTTTTCCTCTTCCTGTTTTAAGATTAGTAGCCCAGTGTTAGGTATAGTTATCCTTTAACAATTTTAAAATATATGTGAAAAGGATCTGTCTAATACAACTGAACTGATGTAATCCCAAGCATTCAACATGTTCAAGAATATGATTAATATGTTTGATCCAACATAGTACATCATTTTTGGCAAGAACAAATTTTTCTTGAAATGAATCATATAATAAAGAACCTGCTTCCGACTGACATGATAATCTAGACCAATATTTTGATAATACCATCCACAATTCCATAGGACAAAGGGTATCTTCCTGTATCACCATAAATAGCTGGGTGAGCACTAGCACTTGCCACATCGCCAAATGCTAAACGATTCCCCTTGGGGCCAAAAAAAATATATGTTTGTTTCCGATTTGTTGTCATTTTAACCAGTGGGTAGGTAGGAAATTTATTTTATTTTATTTTTTATTTTATTTTTTGTCACTTAAACCAATTAACCAGTTAACGATTTTTTTGTTTTTTTTGGGTGCTTTTTGACCCCCCTCTCCTTTACGTAAGAGTTACTTTGGGTCGCACTTGTTTTGATAGGGTCGGTCGGAAATCGGAAACAAACAATATTTTTTTTAGGCCTTGTGGCTAAAATTATTTGAACCTCTTTCGCCTCAGCCAATTGGATGCACGGCGAATAGTAAAAAAAAACAATTTTCTGTCATGCGTCCACAGCTAGTGACATATGTATGAATATCTGAAATCTTTTGATTATTGATTTGTGAGTAGGCTTGAGTAAAATGACCTCGGGCTGAGACATGTTTCGGGCTCTGCTGTTATTCTACATACCGTATTTTTTCTAATGAACGCCCGGGGCAAAAATTAGAATATTGGGGTGTGTGCGCTTATTAAAGTTTTTGACGATCATACAGTGTACATAATTGTGAGTTCTATTTTCAAATCTGGGGGCGGGGTGGGCGTTTATTGGAATAGGCCTATAGGTGTTTATTGGAATAAATACGGTAAGTTCATCCCAGCCACTACCCTCAACTTCATTGTCCATTAAATTGAGCTTTCTATGTGTGGCTAAGAGTAAGATATCCTCATGTGGCTGAGCAAAAGATCCCTTTAGCCACAGCCGCAGAGTGTGGCTAATTCCATTCCCATTTTAGCGTCTATCCAGAATAGCACCAAGGGCAGTTTTCTAATGAACACCCATCACAAATCTCATAATTTTTTCATGACATTTCTTAAACATTGATTGTCCATGTAATAGTTCAGAAGTGAGTTTATATATATTCTTTTGTTCACAAATTTTTAGAACACCCCATACTTTGAAATTATATGTTATAATTGGCTTTACCATCGTATCAAACAATTTATGAAATGGAACGATGTTGATGCAGATGGATAAGAACATACTGTTTTCGTTATCTTAAACATAGCCTTCGTACCCTTTGAACATAAATTAATAATTGTCATAGCAAATTATCTTGAAAAATGTACATATCAATGCCTAAGCTGCTAAATATTTGTAACTCTCTACGATTTCCAATGTATTTCCACAATATTCAAATCTATTATCTAAAAATTTACCTGATTTATTAAAACAAATTACCTTTGTCTTTTTCATGTTTACTTTCAATCCCCATATAAAACAGTATCGAGTACAAGTAGCTTAGTTGAAATTGTAGACTGGTGTCACTACTATTTGAAGACAAAAGAACCAAATCATCAGCAAACAACAAACATGGAATTGGTTTATTATTGATATTAGCCAAGTTAGAATCAATGTCAAATATAGAGCTAATGTCATTACAATTTAAACATCATTATATCAGTGTGTTGACAAACATCTACACAAGGTCATCCCAGCAGACACAAGACATTGACCCAATGCTGTTTTAATGTTGGGCCAACATCATACATAAAAATAAAAACAGACTTTTTAACCAAGACACGCTGACCATTGTCTTTGAAAAATCTACATTCTGTTGAAGTAATAAAGTTTCTGTTCCTACTAAATGAAGTACTGTATATTCAATGAATATTCAATGATATTTCAGTCAGAATTTTTAAAATTTTCGTCATTGTTTTCCAGAATGAAATTGAAAGCCCCTACAGTTATCTATTTCACGTGCTGATCAATGGGCTTCATGTTGTCATTTCACCAACAACTCCTTTACAACTTTACATTTCTCACAGTTTGACTCAACACCGTCTGGGAATGCTAATTTGGCATGCATTGTATGTGAAATTGTACCACCTGTGAGCCAGCGTTGAATTATTGTCTTATTATTGTATGATAGGCATGTGGTGTGATGGGAAGACGTTGTTAGCAGCGTTGGGGCACTTGTGAATCAGCATTGGACAGGCACGTATGACACGTGACGCAAAAAATATGTATACATGAGAACTGCAATGTTAATTGTAGGAGAGTAACTTGTGTCATGACGCACTGTGCCAACTCGGCAGTCAGTTTCAAAGATTCTACCCTACTGTCCTTACTTTCCTAATGGAGCATTGAACTGCCCAACTGATTTGCGAGCTGTTTGAAGCAAATGAAAGACCCGACTGTGGCTAAGACCTGATTTGATTTTGTAGTAAAATATGAAATTAACTCTCCTGCTGAATTGGTTATTTCTTTTTTTTATTCATTTGAAGCTGGAATTGCTACCACAATTTCCAGCTTCAAATGATTCAAAATAATTATAATAATGAAACATGAACATCTCCAATATTGAATTATTAGATTAACTAGGCATCTAACAAAAATGATTTGAGCCAATTTAGTCAGGGCTCGACACTAACGGTTGCCCAATTGCCTGGGGAAACCGATTTTAGGTGGGGCCGAGTAAAAAATTACAGACAGTGGCCCCCTGGGCAATAGCTTCAATTTGCAACATTTTAAATTGCAACGATTGTCACAATGTCATGTCACAATGTCATGTCACAATGTCATGTCAGTGGCAAGTCGGGCAAGTGATAAATTAGGGGGGAAAGTACCCAAAAAAAAAGGTCCAAAAGGGCTAATCAGTTAGTGTCTAGCCCTGTTAGTGATATTTCTATTGATCTAAAATATGTTCGAAACCGTATATATCATGTATATACAGTTCCAGCAGCACAAAAATGTGACAAAAGAGCTTGAAGGGTTATTTAATATGTTCATTGATCCATGTGTTTCAGATGCCGGTGAATGTGACACGAGTAAAAGAACTGTGAACATGTTGACAACATCAGGTACGAGCGAAGATGTGGATGACAATTCACCACATATTTCCAATGCTATGCTATCAGCCCGCGTTGGACGACTTATTGAACAAGAAAGGGATATTGAATTTATGCAAACTCCCTCCAGCTTACGACATGGTAATATGACTGACTCGGGCAGTGTTGAAATGGTACAAGAACAGAGTAGATCTGATACTAGCATACCAACAGTTGAGTTAAGAGAAACATTATTTTCTGAATCTCTCCACTCCATGGACATATCTACGGACAACCATGGCTTAGATCCTCAATTGGAGGATCTTTCCATATCGGGGTCAAAGTTCACTATGATTAAAAGTAGCCCTTTTACTGACAAAGCATCCAAGTCAATAGAAGATGTGCTCCCAGCAACATCAGTCAGTCGCCAATATCAAGGTGTATGGTGCGATACAAATAACCAAGTTTCAAAAAGTGACATCAATGCAAACCTCCAGCAAAATATCTCATCTGTGAAAAAAATTGAGTCTCCCTCTGCTGGTTCAATGGTGGGCCAACGTCGAAGACGTTTCCCCACCATTGAGCCGCCATTGAAACCAACAGCAACAAACAGTACAGATTCATCTAAAGTTCAGAAGACTGTCAAATCGATTGATCTAGATTTAGTTGTACTGCCTTTCGATGAGGAAGACGGGATGGGTTTTGTTACCAAACCTAAATCCAAGAAGAGCAAAGAAGAATCAAAGCGACGAAAGTCTCGTAGATCACAAATCATCATGCCTGGACAACTATTAGGACCACTAATTAGTAAATATATATTTTTTACTTTAAAAGTGTCTTTCAAAATGTGTATCTGGAATATTTACATAGAGGTTCCTACTTGGGTTATTTAATTTACAGGGACATAAGTACATATGTACTTAATCTCAATCTCAACTGTCCAAATTTCTCTAAATTTATAGTTTTCTGGTGGAGTGTTGAGTGATGAGACGGTATGGTCAACTGTCAAAATTTGCAAGACAAGTCCTGGATCTTAGCAGGTCGCTGGCCTGCAAATAAACTGGCTGTATTACTGCGGGTATCTCGAAACAGGTTGACCCCACGCTTGTACCGCCACCCAGTGAACACAAAACATTTGTATGACTTTATACAATGTTGTACCAACGTCGAAGACGTTGGGCCAACGTCCTATAAATGTTATAAAAATGTTTTGTGTTTGCTTGGCAGGAGGACTTTCTTTCAAACATTGTACATTTCTCCAATGTTGGTTCAAGGTTGGGCCAGTGTCGCAGACGTTGGCCTAACATTAAAACAGTGTTGGGTGAGTATCTCGTTGGAGTAGTGTCCAGTCTTGTAATCAGGTTGCTGAATCAACCACACTGTACTGTATGCTGAAGGAATACACGCATGCGAGTTTAGAACGTGACTATCTTTAACATCAGTGCGACTCACGTGACTGATGGCATAAATCCTCTTAAATCACTATTCTTAGGCCAAACGTATTTGATAGAATGTGGTTTACAGATTTTTTGGGAGGTGACAGGGAAAAAATGAAAATGGAAAAATTACTTTATAATTTAAAAAATACTTTTTAGCAGATTTAGCAAAATATAATTATTTTCTGTACTTTCAGAGAAAAAAGAGTTTGAAACTACGAACACGGAACCACCAGAGATTTTTACTAAAACTGATAATCATTTCCTTGGACCAGTTGAGCCAGAAATAATGCTTGAACCAAGTCCCTTGGAACCAATTGTGACCAGCACTAATCCTGCAGAGAAGACGAGGAGACGAGGATTCTTTCTTCCCGAGGACACCTCAGGTACTAACCCTTTCAATCCTGAATTTATCATTGTCATCTTCATCCACTACAAGCCGCGAATTGCTGTCGCAATTCTCGACTTGTAGTGGATGAAGATGATTTGATCAGTTGATGTGGTTTAAATATTAATGAAAATTGCCATGTATTGGTAAACCAGGTTCATGGAAATATTCATTCTAAAACCCTTGGTTGTAGGAAAATTAAGACTGTTTTCAGGGATGTAAAGTGGTGCTTTTATGCTTCGTGAGGGCTTAACCCTTTCACCACTGAAGCCCGTTTTTTTGTGCTGAATGCTATGGCATTCAGCACATAAAAACGGGCTTCAGTGGTGAAAGGGTTAAAGGGTTAACCCTTACAACGCTGAACTTAAGCCATGGAGTCTTAAGGGGTTTTTCCAGTTTGAAATCATCATCAACAATGATTTAGTCAGCTCTTTCCGCTTCATTTGAATACCTATGTTATGGGTCTACTACCATAATAAATATTTTAATTCTTCCAGTGCGGGGATCGTTTCTGACGTAGACCTACAGATGTCAGATTCTGCCATATAAAGACGGTCCCCGCGCTGAAAGGGTTAACCCTTTTTCTGCTATATATCTGTATATACTCTATATACTCTACATGGTTTCAAGATATTTTCAAGCCACATGAAATCCCACGGAAATGGAAAAATTGTTGTGTTAATTGTTCAGTTATTGAAATATACACGTAGCATCCTTAGGGAGACGCTATCTTTTCACATATAGAAATTGTTTCTTCATTTAACCCTTACAGTGCGGGGACGGACTTTAGTCGGCCTAAAGACGTCAGATTCTGACGTCTAAAATCGGTCCCCACACTGTAAGAATCACAATATTTGTAATGGCCATAGACCTATAACATAGGTATTCAAATGAATCAGAAAGAGCTAACTAAGACTTTTATGATGATTTGAATTGAATGAAATTTTAAAAAAACCTTTGATATCCATGGGTTATGCAAAAATAATTCAGCGCTTTAACCCTTTAACCGCCAAATTATTAGATTTGAATTTTCATCCACTTGAAGGTATGTCTCGCTGACGCGATCCACAACTTCAAGTGAGTGTAAATTATTCAGATTTGACAAAATGGAGGTCAACTCTTTTTAAATCTTGCTTGTTGATGTCACATTTTATCTTTAAAATATTTAAAATGTGGTACTTAATGTGTTAATAAAAATGAAAACCCGAATATATGCGGCACCGGCGGTTGAAGGGTTAAGGGTTAAAGCTGGAAATAGTGTCAGTAATTTTCTAGCTTGAAATCAACCAACGATAGTAACAAACAATTGAGCAGCATACGGAATACGGCGTTCGCTCATCGTGATTGGCTCTATCACTGAAGTTAAGCAACCTCGCGCCCGGTTCATAATTGGATGGGTGACCGCCTGGGAATGCCAGGTGCTGTATACACTCGTAGGGCTCAGAGAACCACGTAAATCAGATGGCTCGTCTGACTGACCTAGAGTTGGAAGTAAAAGAACCTCAATGAACGTAGACGCAGTTTCCATCCGGCGAGACCCCAGAAAATCCACAATGTGTGAGTATTGGCACATAAGGCGAATTTGCTTGGAATGAAAATAGCTTGATGCGCCTCAATGGCAGCTCAGCTGTATATCTCCCAGGAGACTGAGTTGGAATTTGAATGATAACAGGCCTGGCTAAGTTACTCTCGATGCTCAGCGCTCTGAACAGCCTCGGGCTGGATACATGCGCTATATAAGATTTCATTCATTCATTCATTCATTCATTCATAAGGTGAAGGGTTCAATGTCAGGATTGCTACGATGGCGCTTTGGCCGTTTAACCCTTTAGACCCTCACGATGCATTAAAGCATCATTTTACATCCCTGAAAACAGTTCTATTTTTCCTACAACCAAGGGTTTTAGAATGAATATTTCCATGAAACTGGTTTGCCAATACATGGCAATTTCTTTTAATTTTTCACCCACATCAAGTCATCTTCATCCACTACAAGTCGAGAATTGCGACAGCAATTCACGGCTTGTAGTGGATGAAGATGACAATGGTAAATTCAGGCTTGAAACGGTTAAATAGTTTCCATCGGCAAATTAGGCACTGGATATTAGATGGTGGTACCTACACATATCATGCATATATTATAATAATGATGGAGACAGGGTTCCTACTGGTGCTTGTAAACTTTAAAAGAGCTTGAATTGTACAAAAAAATATTTGAAGTTTAAAAAACATAATCGTGATAATTAAGGCCTCCCCCTACCAGGGGGTAGCATTTTGTTTTGGCCAAGTTACCCCCGCCATCACATCCATGCCTTGTCACCCTGATATCTGCAATATTACCGCTGATCTGATTTACTCGGTGTTCAACATACTAGATACTAGTATTAATTCTAAGAAGACTGCATCAATTTTTTAGAAAGTTTGGGAAGCATGTATACCGGTCATGATGACCATCTTTTTTTCATAACATTAGAACCTTTTTACCCTGATGTTTCACTTTTTTGATAGACAAGTTAATGATACTGAATACAGGTAAATCTGTTACAAAAGAACATTGATCAATTTCAGTGGCATCTGATTTGGCTTGACATTTGCTTGAGGATGCATATTATATAGTCCCAGCAGCAGAAGGCTTAACCCTTGAAGCGCTGAATTTTTTTATGAAAACCTTGGAGACCAAAGGGTTTTTTTTAATTTGAAACCATCATAAACATCTTAGTTAGCTCTTTCTGATTCATTTGATTACCTACGTTATGGGTCTACGGCCATTAGTAATATTTGTACTCTTACAGTGCGGGGATCAACTTTAGTCGTCAGAATCTGACGACTAAAGTTGATCCCCGCGCTGTAAGGGTTAAAATTTAATTTTAATGATTACATTACTAATTTTAAAATATTAAAAATCTCATAAAACAAAAAGTTATGAATATTTTTCAATCCTCGCGCTGTAAGGGTTAATCATTCTCCGTAAAGGTTTCTCCTCACATGTGGGCCTACAAGGCAAGGCTCGAATTTAGACTAGATTACCACTGGCTAAAACATCTACTAGTCCCTCCCAATAATATAATTTGCCTTTCGTAATAATTGACAAGCAGGGGTACTCGTGCGGTAGGACGAGCTCAGTGACTGAACTCGTCCTTCCCAGATTGTTGGTCGTCTTGGACGAGCGGACGGGGTTAACAATTGTATGTGTAAGTAGAATATATTGTAGAAGAATTTTTTTTAATCAGAAATCTATTTAAAATAAAATAATTTCTGTACTTTCAGAGAATAGTAAGTTTGAAACTAAGAATGCAGAACTGCCGGAGATTACTACTAAAACTGATGATCATCTCCTTGCGACAGTTGAGCCAGAAATAATGCTTGAACCAAGTCCCTTGGAACCAATTGTGACAAATGCTGATCCTGCAGAGAAGACGAGGCGAAGAGGATTCTTTGTTCCAGATGAGCCTGACGGTAATAAATACAGAATGTGACTGAGATTCAGGAAGGGCATTGTAGTGGCTTTTTCCATATGTTATGACATTAATCCTGTCAGTGTAGGGATCACAGGAAGGGCATTGTAGTGGCTTTTTCCATATGTTATGACATTAATCCTGTCAGTGTAGGGATCACAGGAAGGGCATTGTAGTGGCTTTTTCCATATGTTATGACATTAATCCTGTCAGTGTAGGGATCACAGGAAGGGCATTGTAGTGGCTTTTTCCATATGTTATGACATTAATCCTGTCAGTGTAGGGATCGCAGGAAGGGCATTGTAGTGGCCTTTCCTATATGTTATGACATTAATCCTGTCAGTGTAGGGATCACAGGAAGGGCATTGTAGTGGCCTTTCCATATGTTATGACATTATTCCTGTCAGTGTAGGTATCACAGGAAGGGCATTGTAGTGGCCTTTCCATATGTTATGACATTATTCCTGTCAGTGTAGGGATCACAGGAAGGGCATTGTGGTGGCCTTTCCCGTATGTTATGACATTAATCCTGTCAGTGTAGGGATCACAGGAAGGGCATTGTAGTGGCCTTTCCCATATATTATGACATTAATCCTGTCAGTGTAGGGATCACAGGAAGGGCACTGTAGTGGCCTTCCCTGTATGTTATGGCATTAATCCTGTCAGTGTAGGGATCACAGGAAGGGCATTGTAGTGGCCTTTCCCGTATGTTATGACATTAATCCTGTCAGTGTAGGGATCACAGGAAGGGCATTGTAGTGGCCTTTCCATATGTTATGACATTAATTCTGTCAGTGTGGAGATCGATTGTGTCTTGCTGACGTGATCCACAACTTCAAGTGAGTGAAAATTATTAAAATTAGACAAAATGAATGTCAACTTTTTTAAAATATTGCTGATTTAATGTCACATTTTATATTTAACATTGTTTAAAGGTGGTACATAATGTAGTAATAAAAAAACGAAAAACTGAATATATTCGGGACGGGCGGTCAAAGGGTTAATCAACCCTTGTGCTGCTGAATTATTTATATCCATTCTAACCCTCAAAGTTCTAACCGCATCTATAGCCGTTTTTGGCCTCTCTGTCCTTCAAAGAAATATTTTTTCAAGAGAAATGCTGGTTGAATGTTGGGCCGGCGTCGGAGACGGCGGCCCAACATTCACCCAGCATTGAATTTGCAAGAATGGCATACATTCAGATTCAAATTGTACATAATTTAGCTAATTTTCACCCATTTTGAAAATTCTATATTTTAGCGCTTTAACCCTTAAGCCGCTGAAATATTTTTATATAAGCCAAGAGACCAAAGGTTTTTTTCAATTAAAAATCATCATATTTAAATGTCTCAGTTATCTCTTTCCACTCCATTTGAATACCTATGTCTTTCAGTGTATGGATCGACTTTAGATGTCAGAATCTGATGACAATATAAAGTATAATAAAATAATATAGTTACTGAACAACTTTGGATATATACGTAATACTGCTATAATTATACATTGTATATACAGATATTTGCAAATTAATTTAAATTATCTTTGTTCATTTTCCGCTATTGTTTTTTTAATACCGGGTATACAATTGTTTGAATTGAGTAATTTTATATCAACCAACAATAAATGAGTGTGGTAGACTTTTATAGAACACCTCACTCTTTGATTGTAGTAACTGAACTACTTAATATTTATTTTTATTCTTGAAATGTTATTATTCACTTGATTTCAGAGCAAACGTTAGACTTTAAAACGCAGTTTGAAGATGAAGATGAAGAGTCGCTTTCCAGACATGACCACACTCCTTCACCTCCAAAAATAAAAAAGAAAACTCGTTCAAGGCGCAAGTCAGCAGATTTTCATGTTATCAACTCAGCGGCTGTCCTCAGCCCTCTCAGTCCTAGTCTGAAAGATTTAGACATTTCCCTTCCCCCGCCAGTCAATATACGACGCTCTAGACGAATACGTAGGAAATCTGTTGAACTGCGCAGAGATGTAATACATCCCCCTGGTGTTCCTATTTTTTCCACAGACGTGGTGAAGACAGCCGGTCCTGTGTCAGAGCCTGTGATTAGTGAACCTATGGCGTGTTGTACAGACACATCTCCAAACGGAGATGTGGATATGAAAACCTCTGTATCTACCTCTAAATCTAAAGAACTCCCCACCACCAATTGCAGTGATAAAATTGACGATTCATCTGTTAGTGTTTGTGAAAAAAACAATTTAGAAGCTAAGGAAACAAAATCTAGACCGGCTCGTTCAAAAAGGACTTGTTCACAAATCAACGAAGCACCTTCTATAATTGACTCATTCTTTTCTGACGAAACTCAACCTCCAAAAAAACGTGGAAAGAAAAGAAAAAATGATTCTTCTGTAGAGGATATATATATGAACCGGCTCTGGCGTCAACAAATGCCAACAGAAAAATCGTGGGAAACTATTTATGAACAGCCGGATCTGGTAAAGGCATCTAAGCGCGATTATCAAAGCTTCAAGCGTTTTAAGAGACATATAGATTTTGAAGCACAACACACCCAACTCAAGTTAAAACGACGGCGCCAGAAGGCTCTAAAACTAGGTTGGAAGCCACTCACAAAGAAGCAAACTGAAAAATTACAGGATAAGTTTGATATAAAGCTAGTAGAAATAGAAGAAGACTTGGCAGATTTAGTAGATCCTGATCTTGTTGAGACGGATAGTATTAATGGGGAAAGCATGATGGAAACAGAAAGTTCAAGAGAGGTGGATACAAACTATTTATGTGACGATGATTTCTTGTCACAAGGAAGTGATGACGTGTTTTTCACTCCTGTCAAATCTTCATCTGATCTCCTCCAATTCTCCGCGGCTAAATCCTCGTCGGGTGATGTGCTGGCGAAGGATGTGTTTACCACACCTTACAATACGATGCCTCCGCCGACATCAGTCACCGGTGGTACGAGAGGTCATTTTAACACAGACAGCCAGATGACTCAGCCACTGTTTGGGGGTCAAAACTCACAGTAGGTAATTGACTTTTGCGGTGGCAGTGCACATCTGTTAAGAACACATTTCATCACCTTGGACCTTAACCCTTGTTAAAACCCTTGAAGCCCTCACGATGCATTAAAACATCATTTTACATCCCCGAAAACAGACTTAATTTCCCTACAACTAGGGGTTTTAGAACGAAAATTTTCATGAAAGTTGTTTACCAATACATAGCAATTTTCTTTATTTTTTAAACCACATCAAATCATCTTCATCCACCACAAGTCGAGAATTGCTACATCGATTCGCGGCTTGTAGTGGATGAAGATGACAATGGTAAATTCAGGCTTGAAAGGGTTAAAGCGCTTTATTTGTCAATCTAATTACTGATATTGGGAACAAGATGTGTGTTTAAACATCAGGATTTGCAAAGGATAGATCTCAAATCAAACAAATATTCATGACTAAATTGCATCCACTTGAAGTTGTTGTGCCGGTAGCACTTCAAGTGGGTGAAAATTTAAATAAATTAACTTGGCAGGATAAGGGTTAATCAAATTGTAATCATTGGATATGTCTGTTTTTAATAAATATAGATATTTTTTCTTCATTTTAAGCTGGAAATTGTGTTGAGATTCTAGCTTCAAATGAATGAAAAACAGAAACAATACAGCAACACAAGGGTTAACACTCCTTAGCACTTTCACATTTTTATTTATCTTAAGATTTTAATTGCTAGTGCAATTCCTATTGAAGATGAATGAAAATGACCTGACTTCACCCATGTTGAGTTCAAGTTTATTTTCCCGTGTGATTTCTAATTTGGAATGCCCCTGGTCTAACATCCACCATATCAACTCGCTTTTAGCCATAGATTTAACCCTTTAAGCCCTCACGATGCATCAAAGCATCATTTTACATCCCACAAAACAGACCTAATTTTCTTACAACTAGGGGTTTTAGAATGAAACTGGTTTACCAATACATTGCAATTTTCTTTAATTTTTCACCCAATTAAAATCATCTTCGTCCACTACAAGTTGATAATTGCGACAGCAATTCGCGGTTTGTAGTGGATGAAGATGACTGTGGTAAATTCAGGAATGAAAGGGTTAAGATTAATTTCATCAGATTAGATATTATATTTTAAGTCCACCGAAAACAACTTGTAGCTTCCAAATTAAAATTTGTTATAATTTAAAGGAGCTCTTCTTCTAGAATACAATTGTCACGCTTTTATACTTTTGATGAACTCTTTTTTTTTTTAGAATATTTCAGTATGCCAGAATGACCACAACTGTGAACATCTAAGGCTTTCAAGTTGAAAACATAATTTGATTTCATCATCTAGACTTAACCTTTGCTTGTTATATTGTCAGTTAGTGTCTTATTCATTTCGATCTGTAATTGTTGACACAATTTACATCTTCTTGTTTATGGAAATAGACTTATCCCAAATTAAATTATTTGATTAACTGAGCATCTATTACTGTTACTATTTTCAGAGGCATTTTATTTTGTTTATCTTGCTAGACAGACAAATCTTTTTTAGAAAGTGCCATGATTAACAATCCTTAAAACACTAAGTTATTGAGTTTATATCTTCATCCATTTTAAGTTGTGCCATCAACCCACAACTTTCAGTGAGTAAGAATTACTTACATGTGTATAATTTAGATCTAAACATATGCAAATGTAGCACATTTAGTGCTCATTTCTCAATTGCAATCTTCTTGTTTGTAAAAATGTTAAAAACAGTTTATAAACGTGTTTAGTACATAATGCAGGGCTCCAGATAGGCTGGTATTGGGGGTATTTTACACCACAAAATTGGGCTGTTACTCCATGCCATTTCAAGCTAGGGGTAATAGTTTTGAGTAACTGGAGGGTTTTTACATATTTTAATATTATTAGGGGCTTACGCACTGGGTCGGGTAGTGGTCGTGGGAATTACATTAATTTATATACAATAAGCATCTCTTGCTTGCCGAGCCTGTCAGTAATATTAATTTTATGAAAATAAAAGTAATTTCATCATCATCTTGGTGCTCCCCTCTTATATAATATCCACTACAGCCGATTGGCAGCAACATATATACCTGGCTTTTTCTAATTGATTAAATTATACTTTGACCTAATATTTTGGCGGTACAAATAAATCATAGAAAATGTATTTTACTCTCTGGAGTAAAATGGGGCTAATTCTCTTCAGCTACATAAGTTATCTGGAGCCCTGATAATAGGTTAACAACCCTTAAATACCAAGGAGATGATTTACTCAGTAGACATTGATAACTGTACTAGATTCTATGCCCCAATACATAGACATTTCTCATCATACATTTCATGTTAACCCTTTTGCTGCTAAGACCGTATATATACAATTTCAATAATGTTTTAGATGAATAGAAATACTGTAGATCTGGTGATATTCACGAGGTTTTTATTTTCGAGAGGAGGACAAATTTGCGAATTTAAGAAAATCACAAAAATTATTATTATAATAGCGCTACTAAAGAAAAATGAAAATTCGTGAATTCTAAACTTCGTGAAAAATCCCAAAATCAGAAAATTCACGAAAATATAAGCACGCGAAAATTACCAGATCTACAGTATAACAAAATTTGATAAAATAATTTATGGTAGATGCTCAGTTAATCCAATAATTCAATATTAGAGATGTTCATTTTTCATAAATATTTGAAGCTGGAAATTGCAATTCCAGCTTGGAATGAATGAAAAATAGAAGCAAACAATTGATCAGCTGAATGGTTGAAAAAAAAAGAGTGTAAACGTGTATGTATTTGGCATTGGAAAACATATTTATATATTCTCTATACATGTACTGGTATACATGTACCGGTACTTGTATTATCAATCCAATCTGTAATTAGAAAGTGATTAATTTTATTATAGAACAGTAATTTAAATCCAGTGTATCATTGAACAATCACGTTTATTTTCTTTGACAACTTTTTAAATTCATTAAACTGACATATACCTATATGTTAGACCTATCATTATTTGAACAGCATGTATACACTCACACATTCAACCACTTTCTACATGAATCTTTGAACCATGAATAACATATTCTCTACTAAAAGAACACGCTCCATAACACCTAAATAAATACAGTACATGTACTGCATATTGGGGAAATTTCCCAGGAAATTATCCAAGCTAATCCAAGGTATTTATCACCCACTTTCCCAATTTTACTTGACATCCAGACTTGCATGTGAATCTGGCTGTCAATTATATGATATGATTCAAATTGAGAACTTTCACCCAGAAAATTACCAGTGGGAAATATCCCCAAAACTTTATTTTAGGTGCCATTCAATATGATCAATACTATCTAGAGGTAACTGTTGACTTTCAGTATTTTGTGGGATGTCGGTAGGTTTGATGTCCCTTAGAACTTTAACGTGTTGTACATCACTCAGTGTAGGGCTTGATATATGCCACTTGTTACCTGCAATGGCACAATTAAAAAAATATCTGTAAATAATAAAAGTTCTAGTCACAACTATTGCTCCTTTAAATAACAGTTTTTGAAAGTGATTTATTCCTTTATTCAGAAAATTTACAACAAAAACTTTGGAAAAAGGTTAGCAAAATGAATAAAAGTAATTTCCACCCACTTTTAGTTATGAATTTTGGGGTAAAGTGACATACATGTAATTCTTAAGTGGTTTAAATTCCATATGACTAGCTCTGAGGTTAATAAAAGTTACCTAGGAATTATTTTACCGGGAACAGTTTTAAATGTATTTTATAAAAAAAAAATGCCATAGTTTTCTCAGATTTACTAGTATAACTTCTGTGGTAACAAGTTTCTGCACTATACCACCGGTTTCAGTGTTGATTTTGCATTTACTATAACATTTTAATATTGTTGATGGAGCCTTCTTGTTTTTTGTTACTGAACTATGGTGCATGTTATGTATAAACTACCTTTGTTAATGTGTCTTTACTCTCTGTGTCAAATTGCTCTGTGCTATTTTTGTTTGAAGCTGAAATGTTTTTTTTAGGTCTCAGCCATATTTTGGTGGATGCCTATTGTCGTCATACGGCACATCCGTCTGTCCGCCACTTTTTGCACTATAACTTGTGTCACGTTACTGGAATGCACATTAAGTTTCAATTACAGGTTAATCATGACTAAAGCTTGATTGAGTTAATATTTGACCTTTGTGTGCCAGGTATCTGGACCATTACTATAGAACAAAATGTGCGGTTTCAAGGGGGGGGGGAGGTGTTGGGTATGCCCTGAAAAATTACAAGTCGCTCAAATTAAAAATGGCCGACTTCCGGCCATTAGTGACTTAATATGTGTAATATCTGGAAAATGGTGTCATATAGTATAGACCATTACCATAAAAACAAGATGTTTGGCTTCAGAGAGAGATATCATATGCCCTGAAAAAGTTCAACTTGATAAAATTAAAAATGGCCGACTTGTGGCCATTATTGACTTTAGTATGCATAATATCTGGGAAACCATGCCAGATAGCTAGACCATTACTATGGAACAAAATGTGCAGTTTCAGAGAGGGATCTGCACTTAAAATTTCAATTCGATCAAATCCAAAATTGCAGACTTGCTGCCATTATTTATTTACTTTGCGTAATATCTGCAAAAATGACTAAATTTTAAATAAATGGTAATGAGACATAGTCGAGTCAAAATTTTAAAAGTTATAGTCTAAGAATTTTAATAATTTTCAGTCACTTAAAGTTACGAAAAGCGTATATGTAGTAAAACACAACTTTAAGTGACAGAAAAATTAAATTGAATAGCTATGGATTTAAGTTTTGTGGCTGGATCATTTACACATTTGAAAAATTAAAAGATTTATCATTATATAAAGATATGAAGCCAACATCGCCATTTATATTGCTCAAATGATCAATTGTTCTGCACATGGTATTTTTCTCTCATTTAAAACTTGGATACTCCCAAATTCAAATGAAATATTTTATTTTCACTTTAAGTAAATCGACACCCTATTTTTTTACTACCCGGCAAAGTGTAATTGATAGATTATGACAAAAGCCAACTCTGCCTCATCATTTGAAGTTGGAAATTTGACAGTGGATGTGACGTACGTGCATATAATTTAGGTTATTTTATATATATAATATATATATATAACGATGTGCATAGATAATGTAAATTATGTAATTACATAATATATATACATGTGTTCTGTATAATATCCATTTGTTGTGTTGCTTGTCATACGTGAGGTCATTCCATTAATAAAATCATTATTTGCCCTTCAACTGTTCAAGTGATCACCAATTTTAGTGATATTTCCGCCATGCTTTAAAGGGACATGCCCAGGTCTAAAATCATTAGCTTAATAATATGACCATATGATGTAAACATGTCCATAGACTAGAACTTCAAAAGTTTTTAATTTTTGTGCTCCACATTCACCAGTTAGGCTAGATATAGAGACGAAAATCCTGATTTCTAATTATTGACAAACATGTCAAAAATAAGAAATATGGAAATTTCGTATCTGTATCTAGCCTAACTGGTAAGTGTACAGCACAAAAATTAAAAAACTTTTGCAGTTCTAGTCTAGGGACATGTTTACATCATATGGTCATATGATTGAACTAAAATAAAATCACCGATATTTTGATGATTTTAGACCTGGGCATGTCCCTTTAACTGTCTGGAAACGGTGTCAGGTATCGTGACCCCTTGGATGCTAGTGGGCAGTAATATTCAGCGAAGACGGTAGACCAACATTCCACTAACCTTTGCTTCAACCTCTTTTTTTGTCCAATGTCACCCAGCAAGAAAACAACATTGGTTCCACGTGCAGTGGCGGATCCAGAGGGGGGTGCAACCGGCGCCCCCTCCCCCCCCCCCCGTTCAGGGTCCCAAAAACAAACAAAACTACCATGTTTCGGCCAAAATATGCTCCAGAATGCGCCATTTGAGGCCTAGATTTTTTATTTTCCGGGTGAGAATGCCCCCGGACCCCTCTAGAGCATATAAAAGGCTGGCTTTGCCAGCTGTGGTGAGTATTAATTCTTGAAAAAATTGGCGCCCCCCCCCCCCCCCCCGTCTGTCAATTCCTGGATCCGCCACTGACGTGTCGTGTGCGTAACAACCCCGGCAAACACTAGATGCCAAGCAGTGAAATAGCTAGGCCGGCGTGGCAGACGTTCTCCCAGCATTAAACCAACATCGGGTCAACGTGTGAATTCTGCTCTTTGGAGCACTGATTATATTAGCTGATTACCGGTAGTGACGACTCTAAATTATTTGAAATGTTCTTTGGTACCGCCTTTAAACAGACATTTCTAAGTGTCCTTTAAAAAGGTCATCTTAGAGTGGTGAAAAAAAACTGCAAATACTGAGGTCTGTTTATCGGGTCCTGTTCTTTTTGCGTTTGCCTGCCTCCTGTCTGGCTAAATAATCTAAATTTCGATTTAATTTGCATTCATATAGTCTAATGGGAGTGCCAAATGTGGTGGACTTTAACTCTTACAGTGCAGGGATCGACATCAGTCGTCAGAATCTGACGTCTGTAGACGTCAGATTCTAAAGATGATCCCCGCACTGAAAGAAGAAAACTATTTATAATGGCCGTAATCCCATAACATAGGTATTCAAATGAGCAGGAAAGAGCTAACTGAGACTTTTATGATGGTTTTAAATTGAAAAAAACTTTGTTTTCTTGTTTTATACAAAATAATTCAGCAAGGGTTAAAACGATTTCAATAATTTTATTTTGCCAAAGTAAGCAAGTTCTATACACTGTACATCGGAAATATTACGGTTTCATTTATAAGTCCTGTTTGTGTGAACTTCACTTATAGGCGCCTGTGACTATAAGTGAAGTTAGGCGCACTTCGCCTCTATGCGGGGGTATACGGTAGTGACGGCTCAAAAGTTTACACAATGTTCTTTGGTACGACATAATTTATGACAACTTGTCAACAAATACATTTCTAAATACTCCTTTAAAATGCTCACAAAGTTAAGCTCAATGTGGTCAAAATTAAAAAGCAAAAATGGGGTATGTTATATTTGTTTGTGTCCTGTAGATTTTTGCATCTGCCTGCCTCCTGTCTTCTGCAATGTAGTCTAAATTTTGTTTTAATTTGCAATTCATATAGCCTAATCTAATAGGAGCCAAATAAGCAAGTTGAGTCACAGACTATACAATACAGTCCTTCACTAAAAGAACGCAGGCCTACCGATTTTGACAGAATAAAGAAGTCCCACTATGTGCTATATTTATATACATATCACTACATTACATCAGTGGCGGATCCAGCATAGGGCGTACGCCCCCCCCCCCCCTTTATTAGTGAAAATATTGAATTTTCATGCATTTTTCTTTAATAAAGGGAAGCTAACACCCTTTTTCAGGGATCAACTTATTAATTTTAAAATTCCTTGTTGACACGAATTAATTTTTAATTCTCCGCGGAAGGTTTTAATTATCCGCGGAAGGGGTTTAATTCTCCGCGGAAGGTTTTTAATTATCCGCAAAAGGTTTTTAATTGTCCGCGGAAGGTTTTTAATTATCCGCGGAAGGTTTTTAATTATCCGCGGAAGGTTATAATTCTCCGCGGTAGGTTTTTAATTGTCCGTGGAAGGTTTTTAATTATCCGCGGAAGGTTTTTAATTATCCTCGGAAGGTTTATTTACTTATGAGGGTGATGGCCAACCATACTCCTCTTGCACATTCTGGATCCGCCACTGTTACATTGTTGACAACGTACTTTGATTAATAGATTCATTACAAAATTTATCATACAATGTCATTTGAATTTTCTATTGAAAATATTTGCAATGCAGTAAATTACAGTACCCCAGGGTTCTTGTTGACCTACAGCTCCCGAGTTAAAATAGCTTGAGATTAATATGTCTGTGTTATCTTTTCCGTAGCATATCTCTGAAACCTCTCGGGGGATTTCTTCCATATTACACACACACAACCCCCATGAGTTTTCATCCACAGGGAACTATATCTATGGGTGATGCTTATATATCCAGCCACTGGTCTACTTTATGCTATTTGGCCAGCCAACGTTCTAAGCGTGGGGCATATAGCATAGCCATATAAACAGACAAAAATCATTACCTGTTTTTGCATTGAAATGAGATACAGACTCGGGTCCCGTTATACGTGTTTTAATCCTTACTTCGCTGGGATCGATTTTAGACGTCAGTTCTATGGACCTCAGATTTTGAGATCTAAAGTCGATCCCCGCACTGAAAGAGTAAAATATATATAATGGCCGTGGACACATGACATAGGTATTCAAATGACGTGGAAAGAGCTAACTAAGACAGTTATGATGATTTCAAATTGAAAAACTCCTTTTGGTCTCCATGGTTTCTATAAAATATTACAACGCTTTAAGTGTTGACTCTCCTGCCCCCCCCTTTCAGAAAAGTATGCCTGAAGATCACTCTCATTTCACAAAACATCTGGATTGTACACCCAGCAATTACTCAGGTGGTGCTTCAAACATCTATTAACTTAAATAAATGAAAACAACATTATTTGCCAGCTAATTTTATATTTTTGTGTGTGGTGCCAACCATCTTCTTTGATATCACACATGCTATGAGTAGGCTACAGAACCACCCCCTTCTCCCTGGACAACCCAGACGATCTGCTTATTCCTAAAGTAGGCTTTATGTTTTAAGCCCATATTACTACTGTTTTAGGCCCACTTCAATGCTATGTCCACTGAAATGGGCCTAAAGGTTTAATCTTTCCAGTTATCCTAGGGCTAAGCATTGCTAAAGAGGGCCTGAAGTTTTAAGCCAACCTGTTATCATAGGCGTTGCTGAAATGGGCTTAAAGTTTTAAGCCCACCTGCCCTGTTAGGCGATGGGGAAGTGGGCTTAATGTTTTAAGGCCAATTAGCAGTTTTAGTATTGTTATCCCCCCAAAACATCTCCAAGCCCCTTTTTGCTTGCGTTAATCCCCAAAAGAACGCCCTTTTCTAGGGGGATACTTCCCCCAAGGCACTTCAATGTTAATTGTCCTCTCCGATGGGCTTAAAACAGTAGTATAGTATAATATATACATACTACTGTTGAGGACCCACTTCAATATTAAACGTCCACTCAGGTGGGCCTAAAACAGTAGTATAATTAAAGAGCGACGACTTTAGATTCTTATATATTACCACTGTTTTAAACCCACTTCAATGTTAAATGTCCAGTCAGGTGGGCTTAAAACAGTAGTATAGTAGGCTATACTACTGTTTTAGACCCACTTCAATGTTAAATGTCCACTGAGGTGGGCCTAAAACAGTAGTATAATTAAAGAGCGACGACTACACAATATATTATTGTATAGTACTACTGTTTTAGGCCTACCTGAATGAACAATTAACATTGAGGTGGGCCTAAAACTTAGGGAAGGGCATGAGACGCCATAGAAATGGTGGGCCTAAAACAGGATATTGTCCACTACTCTTGGAATTCAGAGAATTCGTGGAGCGTCCTGATTTCCACTCCGATGCAAGTTTCCACCGGAAATCAAAATGACTGGCGACTAAATTTTTTTTGAATTTCCTGACACCTGGTAGGCCTATATATAGGTTTTCGGGGTCTGGAGTCTATTGGCATTGTCCGTTTTCATGTTTGACCGAAAACGAGGCTATGGCGGCCATCTTGGATTTATTAATTTTAAAATTCCTTGTTAACGCGATAGCTTGAAAAATAATTATAGGATCTCTCCATTCCAGCAAAGACGAGTTTAATCAAAGCTGCTTTGATTTTGGGCCAGCGACGCAGATGGTGCTCCATAATCAAACCAACGCTGGGTCAACATCTAGTGTTTTCTGGCAGACTAGTATGCGCTGATCCCGGCTAGTATAGGCCTATAGGCTACTCTGCTCCAGCATTAACCCTTTCAGCGCGGGGACCGACTTAAGACGTCAGAATCTGACGTCTGTAGACGTCTGATTCTGATGTCTTAAGTCGATCCCTGCACTGCATAGGCCTAGGAGTAAAACAATTATAATGGCCGTAGACCCGTAACACAGGTATTCAAATGAAGCAGAAAGAGCTAACTAAGATATTTATTCAAATTTACAAAAAACCCTTTGGTCTCGATGGTTTATACAAGAATAGTTCAGCGTTGTAAGGGGTAAACAGTGGCGGATCCAGAATGGGGGTCCTGACCCTCTCCCCCCCCCCCCCTCCCAACGAAATCTCCACAGACGCCAAAAATCAATATTTGACACTCAAAATGTTCTCAGGGGGATAACTTGTGTTTATCAGGTGAGAAAATCAAAAAGCCCTGTTTTACACCTAAATTAAAAAAAAATTGAGCGAGGTCAATCAAATTTACATCGCCCCTTTTTTACCCCCCACCCAAGGCAACGAGGCCGGAGATTATGACATCACGGATGTCTGTGGCCGGCTGTCTGTCCGCATCTTCATTTCTGGAGCAGCCCATGGGGATTACTTTCATATTGCACACACACATCACTTATATATGCGTTGTAGGTGTACCTTGAATCCTGACCCGCCCCCCCCCCCCCCAGGGTGTATAACTAGATGTGCCTTTTGTGTTTCTCTATCACGAGGGCTGAGCAGGGATAATGGCGGCCTTTGGCTTCTTGTTTCAAAATCCTGGGTTCGTTTCTGATTAAACCAGCATACGTTTTTTTAGCCCATTATATCATTTTACCCTTTAGACCCTCACGATGCATCATTTTGCATCTCTCAAGAATGACTTAATTTCCTGAAACCTAGTGGTTTTAGAACAAAAATTTTCATGGAACGGTTTGAAAAATAACAGTATATTTTTTCAATTGTCACCCACTTCAAGTCATCTTCATCCACTACAAGTCGAAAATTGCGACAGCAATTCGCGGCTTGTAGTGGATGAAGATGACAATGGTAAATTCTGGCTTGAAAGGGTTAATTAACAAACATGACACGTTGACCCAAATATTTGTGTTGATTTTGTGCCAGCATCGTAGCAAGCATTAAAATAACAATGAAACATCATGCAGTTATATAGGTACACACCGTAATTAAAGCATTATTTTGCTTAGCATGACGAGAGTAAAGATCATTTTATAATTCAGACTCTTGTGTGCGGTGTATACGGTGTACACACGAGATTCTGATCAACGGCTAGGTTTAATTATCGACTCACGTCGCAGATGGTGCGCTCATTTCTACACGTGCAGCTGGCCACTCTAACTCACCCCCCCCCCCCCCACCTTGGCCCAACAGTTGGACAGCGCCGAGCAGCTTTATTATTACTGCAGCAGCAGGTAAATATTATGGGTGCCAAAACTAACAGTTGGTCTTCTGCATAAAAAGCTAAATTGGGGTGCATAGTTCATAAAACCATCGGATTCCAAGGTCAAAAGTGCGTGCGATTTTTATTTGACGCCATTTTCCAAGATGGCCGCGATTTGACATGATTATAAGTGGTCATATCTCCAAAACTATAGGTAACCTATATATAGGTGATGACCTAGATAAGCATTGTGCTTCCGTGTTCACCTGATTTTTGTAATGTGTACACGAAAATCTTTATGTAAATTGTATAATTAACCCTGTTCACCCGGCAAAATATAGCAGTTTTGATCCAATACTGTTTTAAAGTTGTCACACCGTCTATGACGCTGGCCCAACATCACGCAGCATTGGGGCAAAGTCTTGTACCGGTTCTGTATACAGTGAGTAAAATTGGTTGTATATAAAACAGTATGCGTTGGACAAGCCTTGTTTCCATGTTGTGCCAACGTGGTTGATGGTGGCAGGACATTGAAATAGCGCTTCCTAATGCCTGATATTTCCAGGTCGGCGAACACGAGACGGGTGACCCAATGTCGATTTGTTGTTGGGCCATTGTCTAATCAACATGAACCCTTCAAACGCTAGATTATGAAATAAAAAAAATTTCACCCACTTGAAGTTGTGTCTCGCTCCCGAGATCCACAACTTCAAGTGGATGAAACTTACTCATAGGCCTACTTGTTTAACTTGATACCAAACATATGCAAATGTTGATGTTTAAACATATTTTATTCCCATTAATAGCAGTGATTCAATCGAACAAATGAACAGATTTAAAAGGAGTATAGTCGCGATTGGCGGTGAAAGGGTTAACCCTTTAACCGCCGAATAATTCAATTGGAATTTTCACACATTTGAAGTTGTGTCTCGCTGACGCGATCCACAACTTCAAGTGTGTTAAAATTATTCAGATTTGATCAAATGGAGGTCAACTCTTTTTTAAATCGTGCTGATAGATGTCATTTTATGGCTTTAACATATTTAAAAGTCGGTACTGAATGTGGTAATAATTGAGTGAAAAACGAATATATCCGGCACCGGCGGTGGAAGGGTTAATTGAATCACGGTCTCGTGTTTGCTGGGTGGGTACGTTCAGGTTTAGTTAGGTGTACAATTTGTACACGTCCATACGACAGAAAGGCGACTTCCCCCCATAGGACAGGTGTCTGAGCAGCTCACTACATGTAGCCTATGTTCTGATGGATATTCTGGAGAAATACTGTTGATTGTGAGGATGGACCACAGCGGGTTTGGTTGATATTTATACATTATGTTTTGATGTGCTACGTGTAGGCCCCTATTATTGAAATGTGATAGAGCGGTCCTACTTGGAAACTTTTAATAGTTTATTTTACCTAGAAATTTGGTAAATATATAGGCCCTACATGTAATTTGGGGTAGATATCAGGACATTGATCCATTGATGCATAATACTTTTGTTCTGGCTGTATTATATTTCGTTCTTATATTTAATCGTTTGTGTAATTTGTACTGATGTGACATTTTTATCCTGTGCTAGTTTTCAGGCCTCAGCCAGATTTTGGCTGCGAGTCTATTGTCGTCGCGCAGCTCGTCCGTCCGGCTGTCCGTCCATCTGTCTACCAGGATATTTGACCATCTGCCCGTGACAGGTTGCTGTCACCTAAAATGCAAATACGGAAAATACATAACGCCCCGACATAAGGACACAAACTGTTTAGTGTCAGGCCTACTGGAAAGTTGATCAAATTTCACATGCAGGCTTACCAGCCATCACGGCCGGCACCGATGGCTCATTCGTATCGACTGGGGCTTGTAATCTGGAGGTACCGGTACCAGGTTCGAATCATGTCGGGTCGGATATTTGTCATCGTGGTTGTGCATATACAGTGCTCCAAACTGTTCAAAGGCCTGGAGTGTACAGTGCTGCCTATGGTAATGTGCACTGGAAAGAACCCTTGAAGTCATTCGAAATAAGAGTAGGGCATAGTCCCGGATTCGGGCTTCCTTCTGTCGCGATATTGCCATGATTGTGCAGAAATCGACGTAAAGCAATAGTCATATATATTACCAACCCAACAGCCCTCCAATTGCAGTATCTCACCTTGACTTTGTTTCTGGGTATATTTTTTGTAAATAAGATAAGACGATGCAGTAAACATTTTTCATGGTATTGCCCTGATATTCAGGTATTAACAAGATTACCATCTTGATGGGAAAATTTTGAACACAGTCGCAAATCAGGTAACAATAAAGTCACGGTGGTCGTTTTCATTTCAACACCCTTCGAAACGAAAGTTAAATGCACCTGTTTTTCAAGCATTCTCAGATTTGTGTGGACTTGAGTATATGCAAATCGTGTTTACTGAACATTTAATTCCAATTTAGAGTATGACCACACAAGACAAATAAAAATTGGGTAAGGGAATTATTCTGTCTGTTACATGCTGTATAACCTGTTACTGAATCACTTAGTCTACAACAACCATTCAATAGAAGCTGCAGCCCCCTCGTGTCTGGCATTAATTTTCATTTGTGATGGCCAGTGGCCTCCCTTTGTTCCTCCACTCAACAGTGGAGCTAATGCAGCTCTAGCTTCTGTGATCACTGATTTGGCCGCTGTAGAGCCGTCAACTGCAGGCAATTGTGTTTGACAATAGATCAAATACATGCATCTGAGCATGTAAATACCGGAGTGTATGCCTATAACCCCTTATCGTGTGAGTGAAGCAAAGCCCTCTTGATAATCCACCATGTCGAATCACCCGCTGTCACGTCATCCACTGCACACCACTCATTTTTCATCGAAGCAATGCACTGTTTTAATGTATTACAAAGTCACTGAAATGACAATTCGGGCAGGTTGAAAAGTGACATTAAGCAACAATTTTACTTACTCACCTCTGAATTTGTGGCTTTGATATTAGATTTTTTATTTCATTGCATGACAATTGTAGGCTTATGACTTTTTGACAATCTCCAGATAAATCACTTTTTAAGTCATGAGTGAATGAAAACAATCCTTATTCATGTTATTCATCCGATGTACATTCGTGAGATGGTACTTACATTACTTAAACTATGCAATTTTTCTATTTGTTGTAGTCGCCATCTACTTACATTACTAAATGATTGGCAAGTTATTTTTTAAAGATTTACAATAACTTTTTGTCAAAGCAGGTCTTATTGTATTACTATTACTAATATTTTCAGTGTTCCAGAAATGAATGTCGAAGAATATACAGGCTGCCATTATGTGATGAGAGATAACAATTCAATAGACTCAGCTGAATGCAATCTGTCACCTAAAACATGCATACCGAATATATCTGGTGAAGAATTTCTGAACACACCTCACCATCCAGCAAACGAGACTGATTTAGATTTAAATTTAGATATATCACATGCTGAGGCTGTCAAGTCGAGCATCGGAGACGTTTTCATGGACAACAAAAATTCTACGGTATCTGTACTCGAAAACACCTCAGTTGATCAGAGTGAGCCGGAAAATTATACAAAAAAATATTCCAGTAATAACACGTCTATTGTTCTTTCCAATTTGTCAGACTTCCTCGCAGAGAGTGACATCGCACAGGAAGTTGATGTCAACATAATGTCTGATTTGTTCGTCACCGAGAATATTGGCAGGGCGTTGACAGCATCACCAACAGATGATAATTCTGTGGACGGTTCACCAATTACATGTCCCACAGAGGGTGCTACACATTTTTCTGCTGACTCTGTAGAAGTATCTCATGATACCCTGTCATCAGTGACATCAGATCCTGTCATTGAAATGATGAACCCCGTCACACCATCTCCCTTGAAGCTGGATACTAGTCACGACTTGCTTCCAAATGCTTCAACTCCTGCTGTAATAACTTCTACTTGTGGTAGCGAGCAGCCCATGGACACCAATGAAATCAATAGCCAGACTAAAGATTACAGATTACCACAGCATATTAATGTAGACACAGCTGAGCTTACTGGTCAGGACTCCTCCAGTTTTATTTCGGACAGCAGCCACACAATTAGTGGAAGTGGTTGTCATTTGGAAGCAATGTTGACTGACAATACAAACCAATTCCTAAGCCCCATCATCCCTTTTATGTCAGCATCTGAAGCACCTTCCTTTATGAAACGGATTGAAGGTGCCCAAGGAAGGAAGAACAGCGCAGACGTGTATAATGAAGGCGGAGCACCACATGAACTTACAACTTCCAGCACAGCCGCATTTTATAGTCTCTGTCAGTCACAGAAAAGCTCAGTCAGTGATATATTTGCTGACAGTACAGCCTCAACTAACACCGCTTCCACCAACATCAGCTTGGATTTTTCTGCATTGGGCAAAGGCATGGAGGATTCAGAGATGAGCTTCGACGTTTGTGCTCCTATTCCTCTGCCCACCGCCAGTACCGAGCAAGCGCCCCTTGTATTCAATCTGTCAAAGATCCCTCCACAAACATCTGCGATACAGGAGAAAATACTGAAGAAGAAAAAGACACAAATAATAATGGATGATATCAGTGATGTGTCTCTGGGAGGAAACACACACGATGACAAACTCACAGACAACATAAATCAGAAACAACAAACTGATACCGCAGTACCTTCTGATCTAAGTGGTAGTAATGAAGATGATGACGATGATCAAATAAATAATACAGCAGAAATCAATGAAAAAGAATGCGTTGCTGAAGACATCAGTGATACCGATGAAAAAGAAATTGTCTTTTCGGAAAAGCAAATTTTAGACAACTCTGATACAGAAGAAGATGAGGTTGTGTTTTCCGAGAAGGAGATTTCAGAGGATTCGATGGACTCTGGTTGTCGAAACATTGATGATAATTATACGAGCCCACAGAGCTTAGAGGAACCAGCATCACAGGATGAGAATGAGGGGTACAGCGACGAGTCTCCATCTGATGATGATGATGATTGTCTGTGTGAGGAGGACTCTGAGGGTGACAGCGGTTTGGTGTGGCAAGGACTCCAGGTGGACGACGAGATAAGGTAAGCTATGGTCGCAATCCTCGACTTGTATTGAATGAAGATGACCTGAAGTGGGAGGCTAATGAAGAAAATATGTCGTTATTATTAAGGCAGTTCCTTGAAGATTTTCGTTCTAAACCCTTAAATATTAGGAAAATTAGTTTTCAGGGATGTAAAATGGTACTTTGATGCATCGTGAGGGTTCAAAGGGTTTTAAGCTAGTTTCAAACCAAATAAAATGCCACTGAAATTGATAATATTTTGTAGCAGATACTAAGTCAGTGAAATACATCAATTTTGGAGATGCCTATTTTTTATAAATATTTTTTGTCATTTGAAGCTGAAATTGCCCCGAGTTTCATCTGCCTAAAATGGATGAAAAATAGAAACAAACATTTCAGCAGCTCCAAGATTAATTCACATCTCAATTTTCAGCTCAAAACTCACAATATTTGATAGGGTGTACAGCAGGAGCGAATCTGCGCTAAACTCGGCTGTAGTTAATATAAACACCCACTAGCTACAAACTCAACACAAATTACCTATGATCTCAACACGAGTTGTAGCAGATAGTGTTGTATATCCAAGTGTTTAAAAATTTATCATATGTTGCTCAGAATTCATTCTCTGTTGGATAGCATTCTGAATACTAGCCTTGTTGCGATGACTCGTTTATGTTGCCCACCTGTGAAATAAGGTGTTACATGGGGAATTAGATGTTAAATCGAGAAAATGAGATACGACTATAGCGTGTTATGGTATATTATGTATAGTTGTCAATATGGAAAGGTGTAAAATAATCAGGAGCTGGAGTAAATGGAGATTTACGCTTTGTCGTTTGAACCCTAATGATCAAATCAGTTTACGTGGTGGTAGACGATGAAATCAGGTAAACCTTGGATTAATGGGCATAAATGGTGAGTAGCAGGCTGTATTGAACTTTTACACCCCGTCATTTGAGCCATGCTAATCAATGGTTGTCACTGATTTAAGAACCAGATTGTGAAAATAATAGTAGTAGCTTGTGCTTGGTCGGCAATATATTAATTCAATGACCCTCTTGCAGTCTACAACCTGTACAGTTTCTTTTAATCCCACAGCTTTGCCTGTGGATCAATCTACCTTGGCAATGCTCAAATTTGCCAGCCATAATTTACAGCCAACAGCTCGATACTGGTTTACATATGCACTCGCTTTTTATTATGCCATTTTTTTAATTTTGGTAGTAAGAGTTCTGAATATGTTGCTGTTTTCAACTGCAAGGTTGTTATAATACCATTATTAGTTTCAGTTATTTCAGTTTTGGCAGGATGTGCATATTATATTTCTGTTCTCAACTGTATTGATTGTTTTATAATACTGTTATTATTTTTTAGATTTGGCAACAGTGTGCTGAATGTGTTGCTGTGTTCAACTGTATGAATGATCATGATGATTGTTTTATAATACTGTTATTTTTTTAATTTTGGCAGGATTGTGCTCAACATGCTGAATGTGTTGCTGTGTTCAACTGTATATATTTGTTACATAATACTTTTATGTTTTAGTTTTGGCAAGAGTGTGCTGAATGTGTTGCTGATGGACCCTCCAGTTTTTGTCTCCTTCGATCATTCCACAAAGTGCCACCAGGCTCGCATGGATCAAATTAAGGCATATAACCTTGTTGAACAAAACAGGAACAAAAAGACTACAAGACTGCAGCGAAGCGTTAGCTGGTGCGATCAACTCACAAAGTTTATATGACACTGCATTATGTAGTTTTCTGTTTTATTCCATACCTGACCACAGTTTTTTATCTATCATTGGCAGACAATTAGTTTTTTCTCTGTTTCATGAACCGTTTCGATTTTGTATCACTACTGTGCTTATTTTATAATAAATCAACATAATTAAGTCATTATGTAGTTTGATGTGCAATCCATAATTTTGTTGAAGACGAGCCATGAAACATTACCCAACTCTGTTTTCACCAGCCACAACTTTTTATAGTTCTCTCTTGTTTTTGCCTTGATCATACCATACCAAGAATGTGAGACATGTTTCATCGCACAGGTTATAGACATGTACTCACTTTCCCAAACCGTCAGACCCATATCTTAGGCATGTGATCGAGGTTTAACGTTTTTTTTTGCAATTCGTGGCTCTTGCTCCAAGTTCCGTGGCTAAATAACTAAGTGAAGACCGTTTGAAAATATTAACATTTATAAATCAACATATGTTTGGTGTTAACAGTGGTAAAATGTCACAAGGCGTGTGTCTCACAGCTCAACAACATGCAACCAGCATACAGCGGCACAATGGAAGTCTGGTGACTACCACCCCCAGTAGAAACACTGGAATTCATCAGCCACTTGTTCAGGCTGTCCTACTAGCATGACCCATGTCGTGTCCAATGAAGTTGGCATATATTTTTTCATCTTATATTTTGTAACCATTATGGTGCCTTGTAAACGAATTTTGATGTTCCCATTGCGAAATATTCTCCCATGGGGTCTGTTTTCGAGGTCAATTTCAAGTAAGCAAAAATACAATTTTTATCAAATAAAGCTATAGAAACATGTGTAATACCTCATTTTCATGTGATTTTGACTGGGCAATCCATTTATTGTATTATTTTCATGGTCATCTTTAAGGTCAAAAAGTCCATATCTCAAAGTCAAGTAAGCAAAAATACCATTTTTTTAACAAATAAATCTAAGGGCATTGTAATAGCTCCTTTTTATATAATTTCACTTGGGCAATCCCTATCTGAAATTATATTGATTATTCAAGGTTTTTTGTTTTAATGCTAGACTAACGTCAGCGACACTCGCCCGACATTAAACCAACATTTGTTGAGTGTTTGCTGGGGAAGCCTTCCTGTCAATACATGCATCGAAGTCAGCTGTTTCGAGAGATTTGGTGGAATTATTAACTCATAGATGTCGCTCAAGTATATAGACTTACTAAGATTTTGGAACTTAATACGGCTTTGAAATGCATTAAGTATTATTATGGTATACCCACGGGCACTATTGAATTCTGGGGGACCCATGTCCCACATATTTTAACAGTTGACTACAGGTACACCTTTAACGTAGTTTATCGTGCAGCTGTTAACGTCAGTTACCGGCTTCCTCTGGATCACTGGTGGTCTTAACGTATACATTCCTTACTATAAAGTCTGTCCAATGGTGGATTGTCCAAAATGAAATTAGCTTTTTGTTGATTATTCACTACACACTATTTTCTAGCCATTTTTCTAGACAAATGTTAAAAAATGTTGCGAAATTTTCAGTAATAATTATCCAAATTATTCTAGAAATGGTGACCAAATCATGTGATCTGCAAAAGGGTTCAATATTGTACAAATAGTTATTATACTGTAAAAGCGCATCTTCCATCTTAGGCTGGTCAGCCAGGTGCGAGTTTCTAATGTTAATGAGAAAAACACAATACGTTTTACTGTTAGCATTATTATACTTCACCCTCGGTGGAATTAAACTTGATTAGGAATATCTTGGGTCACTTTTCAGATATATACGTTATTCAATAACCTACAGCTAAATATTCCACAATATCGATCCATGCATTTTAATAGTTTTTATATTGACCCTACGTAGTAGAACTATTGCAACTATCCAGAGTTACAATTATTGGTAATCTCTTCCCAATAAATATGTTCCTTACAGCCAATTTCCATAATGTCCTCTAGCATTTTCGTATTTTAATTATTTATTAGCTGAAAAAGAAAGGTACATATAAATTGTACCTATTTAAGATCAACTTCTAATAACTTGAAATTGCATATCAGACATATACACACCCCACTCATTAATAAATAGTTTGAGTTGGTCAAATTATTTATCATTTTAATTTGGAAGTCAGGCTGGTCAAATTATTTATCATTTTAATTTGGAAGTCAGGCTATCAATTTCAGAGAAATTCCATGATATTCGAAGCAAAAGAAGGGTAGTTCTGAATTCCATAACTTTTCCCACGTGCGGAAAATCTTGAATAATGTAGGCCTACACATCCGATGGGCCTTTCCATTGTGCGTTGGTACTGCAGAAATGACCACAACATTTTGCAGACTTCTTTACATTTGTCCAATTATTTTCTACAAATTGTCAAATGTTTTTTTCTGACATTTGCTGTCTTTTCAAATGTATTCAGTTGCATTTAGCATATTTATATGCATCTTTGTGCAGCCTGCATACCTCTGCCTCTTGTAATGTGTAATATATGAAGATATATGTATGTTTTTATAAATAAAATAAATAGACAACGCAGGGTACATTTTTTATTTAGAATTGTATGTACAATATTATTAAACAACGAACATAAACATAACATCAGTGGACGGATAGCACTGGACGTCTGATAGCACATTTCATATACAGGTTATGTGACGAGGGTTGATGCTTAAATATGCAGTACGTATCATGGTAATAAAAACCCAATAATTTGTTAAATGTTTTTTCTCAAATAAAATATTTTTCGTCATTTGAAGTTGAAAATTGCATTAACCATGTTAACATTTCCAGCTTGAAATGAATGAAAAAACTCAATTAGCTCTCTCCGCTTCATTTGAATACCAATTTGATGGGTCCAAAGCCATTATAAATATTTTAATTCCTTCAGTACGGGGACTGACTTTAGATTCTGACGTCTGAGACAGTCCCCGTTCTAAAAGTGTTAAATACAGCCTTCACAAATAAAAAACAAATGGATACAGTAGAATAACACAGTCATAAAATAATATCACAGTCGTGTAACGTAACAATAAACTGACAATTGTAGTTTTCCTTAACTTACATGTGGCGATCAGTAACATGTTATATATATATATACAATCCTAATCACATTAATATAATACACATCTAAAGTAAACGATCTAATAACAAAAAATCTCTTTATATAAATTGCATGTTAATCAACTGATTTTAAGTCTCTCAAAATAATATGGTGACAACAGTTGTTCACATTTTTTTCTTAGCACCTCTGATTCCATATAATACAATATGGTTTTAACTCAAATTTGGTTAGACAAAACCTACAATGAGAACTGATTTAAATCTTTTTTGTATCTATAGTTTAATGGTGTTTAATTCTGCTGTTTTTCATTAATTTGTTGAAATAACGATATTTTGTAAAGTTCAATATTTTGATCACTAAATGGTAAGATTACTTTCATTTTGGATTGGTAGGCCTACATACTGTCATATAAACAAATAACTGCATGCTTTGTAGTAGAACACCGTATGCAGTATACTCCAATAAATATTTTTCAATGCCAGCCTAATGTCTGGCTTCCTTAAAAACATGTTCGGAAAAACAAAATATTTTTTTTAATTTCTAAATTATGATCAATAAACAACAATATTTTTCTAGTAAATGATCTATCAGCCAAATAAGCAATTTATTTTTGTTCATTCACAAGGATTGATATTCATATCAATAGCTTTATTTTAACCCTTATTCAGCATGGAAATGAGCAAGATACCAACGAGGCAATCAGACACATTTAGACATATAGCAGCCGGACCTATAGAACACTTTTCTCAGATACAAAACTATTTTTGGGTCCATCACATCCACCAGAAAAAATAAATTGTGTCTGCCATAAATATACTGTTTTTCAACATAAACTCACCAGGACAAAAACATTTATGTCAAGATATGTTCTAATACTTAGACAATTCATCACAGCTAGACATTTTAAAATTATCAAATAAACAAACTGTTCAATAATTTCTGGAAATGTTGTTCTGCAATGACCAGGCTATATAGCGAGGAAAATATTTATATTCCTAACATAAACAAAAACATAAGAACAGCTGTGTTTTTGAGAACAATTAATTGTATACATTAATATATATCTAGTGTGTTGTAATATGTGGACAAATAACCCACTGGGAACGTTGTATGGACGTTTAATCAACGTCGTTGACGTTGAATCAACGTCCATACAATATTGCGTGCCCAGTATTAAGTCCGCCTTGGTATACCACAGTATTGTTAATACATTTTAGATCTGTATTTATGCATGTAATTGTACTGATTATAATGATATTGGGGATATATTTCACACAGATCACACCGTATTTTTCTCCATCTTGAGAATGTAGATTTTACAGCCGGCCCCTGCTGCCACCTTGGGCTTGTTACCGTTGTGGTCGTTGTCTATACAGTACACACCACCTGGAAGCTCTACCAGCTGTGCCACCGTCTGAAACATTAAAAAATGTTAACCCTTAGCGCTAGTCACGTCTATAGCCGTTTTCATGTTTTGTATTTGTCCTTTAATCAAGAACATTTGAAGAAATGAGTACTAAAGCGACTCAATTAGGCTAAAATCATTAAAAAATCGGTGATTTTATTTTGGCTTATTAATATGACCATATGATGTAAACATGTCCATAGACTAGAACTGCAAAAGTTTTTTAATTTTTGAGCTGTGAAATGACCAGTTAAGCGAGATATAGAGACGAAATTCCAGATTTCTTATTTCAGACATGCATGTCCAAAATAAGAAATATGGGCATTTTGCAGTTTTAAACAGAATAAGACATTGTTTGTCTGAAAATTTGATCGTATCGTAACGGTCGGAGCGTAACAGAACTCGACATTTGTCTCATGCTGTTACAGCGCTAACCGTTATGATACTTGTTTAATTTTTCAGACAATGATGTTTTATTAGATAGTAGTGCATAGATAGGACATGGCTGCGTAAAGTTGCGGGAGAGCATCTCATTAAAATCTATTGTAATAATCTGAAAATCCGTTTGCTACTCACGTTGAGGGTCCCTCTATCTATGATTCTGGCCATGTTGTTACTGCAACCTCCACAGAGTATGTTCTCTCTGCCAAGCCACTGGGCACAGTACAGCTAAAAAGACATGAAAAACACAACATTCAATAATGAGAGACAGTATCTATACCAAGCCACTGGGCGCAGTGCAGCTAAAAACGACAAGCAAAACACAACATTCATTAAAACCCTTTAAACCCTCACAAAGCATCATTTTGCATCTCTGAAGAATGAATAAATTTTCTAAAATCCAAGCGTTTTAGAACGAAAATTGACGTGACACTGTTTAATGATAAGAATATTTTTTTTAATTTGTCACCCATTTCAAATCATCTTCATCCACTACAAGTTGAGAATTGCCACAGCACTTGGCGGCCTGTAGTGGATGAAGATGACAACTGTAAATTCAGGCTTCAAGGGTTTAATGAGGGACAGTATGTTCTCTCTGCCAAGCCACTGGCCGTAGTACAGCTAAAAACGACAGCACAGTGCTTCATCTAGCGCCATATTGCTTTTTGTGAGCACCATGTTGCCCTTCATGAGCGCCATGTTGCCCTTCGCGAATGCCTAGTTGCCCTTCATGTGCGCCATATATGTTGCCATTCTAATATTCAGACAATGAAATGCCTCTTTGAACTGTTTCTACGTCATATTCAACACACCCTGGCCATTGTAAGAGTGGAAAACACCCTCAGTCACTGATGTCGCACGTTCACACTTATGACGCAATACCCGATAACGGCCTGCGTACATAATGGTAATAACTGGCGATGTTTACATACTTAACTGATTCTGTTTATACCTTTAATTGGGAAGGGTGGGTGTTGGAAACGCTTAACTGAGTGCCCGGCGTGCAAGATATGGTGCCCATAATGATAGGTGGCGCCATGCCCCTTCTGAATCCAAGATGAAACACTGACAGCAAACACAGCATTAATATAATAAGGGACAGTATTTTTTCTCTACAAAGCCACTGGGCGCAGTACAGCCAAAATGACGAGCAGAACACTGCATTTATTAAAAAGGGACAGTATGTCAGGCTTGAGACAATACTAGACCAAAGTACTCGAGTACAAGTACAAGTACTTGAAAAAATGACGAGTACAGATTTTCAAAAGTAATCGAGTACAAGTAGTTTGAAAAGTACAAGTATCGAGCATAGAGAGAATACCAAGTATGTTCTCTATATTCAAGCCTGACAGTATGTCAGGCTTGAGACAATACTAGACCAAAGTACTCGAGTACAAGTACAAGTACTTGAAAAAATGACCAGTACAGATTTTCTAAAGTAATTGAGTACAAGTAGTTTGAAAAGTACAAGTATCGAGCATAGAGAGAATACCAAGTATGTTCTCTATACTAAGCCACTGTGTGCAGTACAGTTTACTTTATTTGCATGAAAAATGAAAATGCACACCAAGATCAGTGATGATCTCGAATGACGTCATTGATAGGCAGCTTACATGTGACATGGGAAGAACAGCCTTACTAGGTCAACGCGCATGCCATCTCCCGCCATGCCCGGTGTATGTTTTTCATTTTCTAAACACACTTTTTGTAAATATAAGGCATCTCAGACCCAAAAAAATGCCAATGAAATCCATAAAATAGTTTGTGATAGATGCTCATTTTTCAGGTGACCACTTTTCATAAATAGACATATTTTTCGTCATTTGAAGCTGGAATTTGCGTCAGAAATTCCAGCTTCAAAAAGCTGGAATTTGCGTCAGAAATTCCAGCTTCAAATGAGTGAAAAATAGAAACACATAATTCAACATCATGAGGGTTAATAATCTCCTCACGTCATCTGATGTCGCTCCTGCATGGACAGCTACAGGGGCGGATCCAGGATTTGAAAAAAGAAGGGGTGTTTTGTTATATGTAGGCCAATTTAACTGGTGAATAGAGGGTTAATTACTCACCAGACTTCCATGCATGGAATCTTGTGGCACTTCTTTCACTAGTTTGCAGCTGTTAAAATCCCAAATCTGTAATAAAACATAAAAACTCGAGTATGCAATGTTATAAATATTATATACTAGGTCCATATACAAGCTATGTATGATACTATAGAGTAAGGAAATTGTGGTACCCCTAGTAGTTTTTTACTAAATAGTAGTTTCATTTTATTTGACATTGGCATTCAACACATAAATAACTAGAAAAGTGACTGGACGCAGCTGCCGATGACATGCTTTTGCTGCAGAACTTAATTTGCACAAACAAACAAACAGACGGACAACTGTGTCACATAATATGTCTGGCCGCAGGCTTTTGAGTCATAATGATAAATATATATTTATAGCCTAAACAATAAAGTACATTAATTACATGGGTAGGCTAATGAGGTAAAAATCAAAACGAACTCTACAATTTAGCTGCTAACCACAATGCGCGTATATACAGTCCAGGGCTCGTACATTTTACAGATGAAAAAATCCAAGGACTTTCAAAGACCAAAAGAACATTTTTCAAAGACCAATTCAAACAACAAACGCAACATTAATAGGTATGCCCTGCTATGAGCACAGAAGGATTTTATAATGTAACATCAAAGCTGGAGTGTCTAGGCTTAAAGGCAGCTCTGATGTTAACCTAAATCATACATAGATAATAATACAGATCACTGTACTATTTTGAAATAGTAATCCTTTTTCAACATTCAAGGACTATCAAATATTTTTTTGCTAATTATCTCATTTTGCAAGCACTTGTAAAATTTTTCACCTGTACAAATACTTACAAAACGTACAAAACAATATGCCGTGATGCATTACCTGAAGCACGTTTTCTTTTCTCCACGATCCACTCAGTATGTGGTTATGTGTGGCATCTATATCCAGAGCTTCTCCACAGATGTGAGGACCAGAAATTCTCCTGAAACAAAACAAACATGAGGGTGTAGTAAAATAATTACATGATACATTTACTATATCAACAAATAATCATTATCCTGCCACCAAAGTACTATACATACATGACGGGTTAGAACACAAACAATTTCACAGCAGACTGTCACACACGGTGAATAGGGAAGCTACATCTTTCCTATAGCAAGGCTAGCCTTCTTCAAGCCGCAGACCAAACCTTACAATTTAGATAGTGAATAATAATTATTTAAAAAAAAAATGTCAATCTTCACTAGCTCAGATGTGGTTACACGGTGAGCTGTCTGTTGCATTCCCTGTGAAAGTATCGGTAACAGACATGTGCTGATTTAATATAGGGCCAGTTTCGTAGACAGCGGGTCTAGATTAAACCAGCACTCATGAATGTGCTATGCTCTTCTGTATCGCCAGGGGTCAAGCAGAGGATATTTTTAGAAATATCCCCATCCCAATAGGTGGATAAAGAACTAGTTCAGTCTGCGACCTCGATAAACCTAGCCTTGCTGTAGGGAAGAATAAATCCTCCTCGTGAATAAACAATAAGTAAAGCAGCTCCATCTGGTGAATAAACGGCAAGTGCGGCAACTCCATCTGGTGAATAAATGGTAAGTTGTCCTGCTCCACCTGGTGAGTGAACAACAAGCAAAAAACTCCACCTGGTGAATTAATGAAAAGCAAAGCAATCCCACCTGGTGAATAGCAAGAAGGCAAATGAGACTACTCCACCTGGCGAATAAACGACAAGCGGATAAAATCCACGCGGTGAGTAAATGACAATCGAAGCAACCCCACCTGGTGAATAAACAGGCACCAGCTCTCGCTACATCCTATTTAACCCTTAAAGCGCTGAATTTTTTAATGAAAATCTTGGAGGCCAAAGGGTTTTTTTCAGTTTGAAATCATCATAAATGTCTTAGTTAGCTCTTTCTGATTCATTTGAATACCTATGTTATGGGTCTACGGCCAATAGAAATATTTGTACTCTTACAGTGCGGGGATAGACTTTAGTCGTCAGAATCTGACGTTTGACGACTAAAGTCGATCCCCACGCTGTAAGGGTTAACACTTACAGCGCTAACTTTAAAAAAAAAATCCACTTGGAGGTGTGTCTCGCTACCGCGACCCACACCTTCAAGTGGATTAACATTACACGTATTTATAAAATTTGAATCAAAACAGATGTCAATCTAACAATTTTAATGCTCATTTCTCCTTAAATTTTTCTCGTTTGAAGGTTAAAAAAAGAAGGCTAAACTTGACTATAGACGTACAGAGCTGTGTAAGCGCCCACACCTTCAAGTGGATTAACATTACACGTATTTATAAAATTTGAATCAAAACAGATGTCAATCTAACAATTTTAATGCTCATTTCTCCTTCAATTTTTCTCGTTTGAAGGTTAAAAAAAGAAGGCTAAACTTGACTATAGACGTACAGAGCTGTGTAAGCGCTAACACTAAAGTTTTAACCCATGTGCACCCTCATGATTTGAAAATGTCCTGTACAAAATTTCATGAGAATTGGTTGATAATTGACGGGGAAATCGAGGAAAAGCATGCGCTCCAGATAATAGTTGAGGGATAACTTCATCCCAAAGTTTGACCTAATGTCAAACACTACTCAGTCCGCATCAGTGCTCAGTGATGCGAGATCTGCATTAGCAGCTGCCATGAGGAGGGGCAGAGTTACGCCTTTAGTGCTAATTTGACTTGGTTCCGTGTTGCTCTGAGAGGCCAAAAAACAACTCAGCTAATTCTTGGTCCAGACAGATGAAAGTGAAAATATACCAAGTTTTGTACTTTTACGATCGATTTATTTTGCGTGACTTTATTTTTCAGAATTGTTTGATAACGTTCATCTGAATAATAAAAAAAAATAGTTTCCATCTACGTGTGTCAAGAGTATGCAATATTTCCCTTCAGCAAACATACTATCGGAATAATATCACTGACAGCTACATAGCATTAGAGGGTCAAATTGAAGACACGACCATTTATAACATAAATGACAGCTTATTGTACAATAACACACTCAGCATTATAAGTAATATAATCAGGGACTGTTGAATAATAATAGATCATAAGTACTATAATAACAGAGTTATCGTATAATGACACACTATCAGCAGTTTGAGTAATATATAATGACACTGTTGAATATTGCCTATTATTGTTGAGATTATAAGTAATATAATGACAGATTTATTGCACAAAATAAAGCACCACAGGGTCCTTCTGTTGGACACTGTGGCGCTAACCCTTTCAGCGCGGGGATCGACTTGAGACGTCAGATTCTGACGTCAGATTCTGACGTCTAAAGTCGATCCCCGCACTGAAAGAGAAAACTATTTATAATGGCTGTAGCCTATAGCATAGGTATTCAAATGAAGCGGAAAGAGCTAACCGAGACATTTATAGTGATTTCAAATTGAAAAAAACTTTGGTCATTTGGATTATATAAAAATATTTCAGCACTTCAAGGGTTAACCTCAGATTAATTGGCTCCCTCATCAATCCAGAGTTAGCTTATGTCATAGAAATGTGGGATTGATAGACCCCTTGAGCGCTAGCTTAAATAATTAAAATCTCCCCCCACTTGAACTTGGTGTCTCCTAGGACACTGCGAAAAAATACTCATGATTTGTTGGATTGAGACAATATTTGTAACCCCTGCTGATTAATAACTGCCAGAAAGCGTTAGTTGATATAATAAAAAAGAATAAACACGATTAACCCTTTCAGCGCGGGGACCGAATCTGACGTTTATAAACAGATGCGCACGTCTAAAGTCGGTCCCCGCACTGAAAGAGTAAAATATTTATAATCGCCGTAGACCCATAACATAGGTATTCAAGTGAAGCGGAAAGAGCTAACTAAGACATTTATCATGATTTTTGGTCTGTATGATTTATATAAAAAATATTTAGGCGCTTTAAGGGTTAAACTCAAGGTGTTCTCATTTTGTTGGATTTTACTACTTTCTCTTGAAATAATTTCTTCAAATGTGTCCCTTTGTGTATTTTTGCGAGAAGGCTGCTTAAAGGGTTAAAAACATCAATCGAATCCAGAAAGACATTGAGTTTGTTTGACAAGAAATATATTATTAGATCCATATCAAGATTCAATTGCCGGCAGTAGATCAATAAATACAGAGGGATTACATAAGGGCCGTAGGGGGTAATAAATAAAAAATCCAAAAATGCGAAAAAAACATTAGGGTGGAATTAGGGTGGTTTAGATTCATGCCAGCTTCGAATTGAAAAAAAATGGAAAAATATGAGTATCATCGTATATTGTTGGGAATATCGGCATGCGAGAATTTCCAACGTTTTCGTAATGTTATATAGGGGCTGGGTGAATCCTATTATAAGACTAATGGAATGATGCAGCTTGGGATTTTAAAATGTATTGTCGGTCTTTTACATGTAGGCTATTATGGAGTATATTAAATGTTATGAGCTATGTATCGATACATTAACACTTAAAGAAAGTGAGTCGCCACGAGTTCGCATGTATTTGCGAACTCAGGGTAACACTTGCTTTATGCTACGGGAAATGTGAAAATGAAAACAAGTTAGGGCCCAAGTGTCATACTTGGCTGTTGATTGGAAATGTACAATCGCGTATAATAGCCTGAAATACCGTAAAACCAAACAAAATGTCATTTCTTTCTCACCAAATTTTTTTTACCATTGTCTTATTACGTACTCTAGTTACTGTATCATAGTTATGGACTTGTATATATTTTAGGTTTCTAGCTTCCCAGAGCGGCGTCTATTTTGGTACTATATATAATTAGTATGTTAAACATAGTAGCAAATTCTGATCCAATCAAAACTGTAATCTAAGACTAAGAGGTAGATAACTGATCTTGACAACATCCACGCGGGGGCGATATGGGTGTGCACCTATCCAAACTAGTGTACACAATATTTTTCCTCCAAATCTTCATAGCTGTATCAGCCGGGTAAAAAAGATTGTATCTGGTACAATAAACACCTTGGTATAAATGTACTATATCAACGAATAATCATATCCTGCCACAACAGTCCTTACGTACAAATGTCACTGAAACATCTGCATACATGACGGGTTAGAGCACAGACAATATCACAGCAGACTGTCATACCCGGTGAAAAAACGAGAAGTGGGGAAACTCAATCTTCCCTATAGCAAGGCTAGGCTGCTCGAGGCCGCAGACAGAGACCTGCTGAATCAGTCCCATAAACCATCTATTGGGGGTAGGGAGGAAGATCCTAATATTTGATATTACTATGAAATATAACGTAACGTCTCAAATTTACCAGTAGGAATGTGGTGACACGGTGCGCTGTCTGTCGAATTTCTAGTGAAATTATCGGCAAGAGATACTTGCTGATTTAACGTGTTTAATATGGGGCCAGTTTGGTAGACAGTCGGTCTAGATTAAACCAGCACTCATGAATGTGCTATGCTCTTCTGTATTGCCAGGGGTCAAGCAGATAATCTTTTTAGACATATCCCAATCCCAATAACAATAGGTGGAAATATAACGATTTAAGTCTGCGACCTCGAGAAACCTAGCCCTGCAGTAGGTGAAATTAAAGGTGATCTATCACCCCTCTTATAGTATGAACAATTTTGTGACAAATAAATCAAAGTTGCCACAAAATGGGGCACAAGTTTTTCCTTATATTGGGTGATTGTCTATCATGTGACCCTCAGGGTCACATGATAGCCAATCACCCCATATAAGGACATAATTATTCATACCATATAAGGAGTGATAGATCACCTTTAAATCATCCAAATGAATGAAAGGCAAGCAACTCCACCTCATGAATAAACAACAAGCAATTAAAGCAGCTGCATCTGGCGATTAAACGGAAAATTGTGCTGCTCCACCTGGTTAATGAACAGGAAACCAGAAACTCCACCTGGTGGGTGAATGAAAAGCAAAGCAATCCCACCTGGTGAATCGAAGGCAAGTGAGACTACTCCACCTGGTGAATAAACGACAAACTGAAAAAAATCTAAGTGCGAAAGTATGGTGCCAAGCGATTCCACCTGGTGAATAAACAGACCCCAGAGATGACTTGGGTTTCGCTACATGCAATTGAATTCTGAAACGCCTGGTCTTCAGGATAGATAGATACATATTTTATTTGATGACAGGAAGTCTATGCAGATTTATGCGTCATTAAAAATAAACAGTATAAAATATATATGTACATGTTTATAACAACAGGATTGATTCCATAAAATCACATGAAAATTAATATATGCATGATATGTAAGCTTAAAACCAAATGATATTCTGTGAAACTCAATGACTCCGACCTCCTTTGTTTTCACCGAGCTGGCTAATACAATGAAGTATGGGGGAGGGATCTTATATAACCTTGTTTTCACCCAGTGACGTCACTGCGTTTCACAGAATTACATACTAAAACAAGTACAGGGTAGTTAAAATATGCATCATCTTAACAAATTAAAATACGGTTGTCTGTTTCCCGCACCAAGGTATACTCAGGTGGGTTAGTCCTCATAGTACTTTAACACTTTCAACTCGGGGACCGACTTTATACGTCAGATTCAGACGCATTTTATTTATGAGAAACTTTGATCAGAACCCCCGCCCCCCCATTCTCGTCAATTAAGTCACTCTTTATCAGAACACAAAGACGCTACTACATCTTCATAACAATCTGCAAAAAGTTTTTGATTTATGAAGTTTTTTTGACAAAATATAAAAAATTGAAATATTTTCCTTCCACCTTGAATATTTCTAAAAATTTACTTCCACCTTAAATATTCTCAAAATTATTTCGCTAGGGACGGGATGTTGGACTCACTGCAATAGAGATGACTTTTTTAATTAGAAACTTTACCACGCATATATTAGCTAAATTATTCACCTGTTTTTAATACAACGATTGTGATATATCCTATCTGTGATACTATTGTATGTATGTAATATGTATGTTTTCCCTACTTGTGGGGGTTTTAACCCTTTGAACCATCACGATGCATTAAATCATCAACTTACATCCCTGAAAACAGACTCAATTTCCCTAAAACAAAGGGTTTTAGAATGAACATTTCTATTAAACTAGTTTACCAATACATGGTAATTTTCTTTAATTTTTCCCCCACTTCAAATCATCTTCATCCACTGCAAGTCGAGAATTGCGACAGCAATTCGCGGCTTGTGGTGGATGAAGATGACAATGTAAAGTCAGGCTTGAAAGGGTTAATGAATAAATAATAATAATATACTTGAACTAGAAAATATACTAAGTATATGTGATCCGTGCTTGAACAAGCGAGAAGGTATTTTATCACACTTAAAGTTGTGGGTCGAGTCAAGAGACAGAGTTAGATCATTGTTGGTTGCAGCACACATGATTTTTAATGGTCAAACTAAGAGTTGCATTGGTTTTGTTGTTGACTGGGACATCTGTTCATTATACAGCTAATTTCTTTATTCCACAACCAGCTAATTTGACTTGGTTTCTTGTTGCTCTGAAAGGCCAAAAACCTACTCAGCTCCTTGTTGCTCCAGACAGACGGAATATTACTGCGAAGAGAGTGAGAATATATCGAGTTTTGTACTTAATTGAGAAATTAAATTTGTGTGACTCTATTTTTAGAAAACTTTTGATCACGTTCACGCAAGTGAAATAAAAAAATACTTTGCGTCTACGTTTGGCAAGAGTATATATAATCTTAGCGCTCACCAAACATATATCATCGAATAAGATCACTGTATATTACAGGGGCAAATTAAAGACACGACCACTTATAACATAAATGTCAGCTTATTGTACACTAACACACTCTCAGCATTATGAGTAATATAATCAGGAACTGTTGAATAATAATATATCATAAGTACTATAATGACAAATTTATTGCACAAAATGAGCAACCATGGGGTCCTTCTGTTGGACACTGTGGCGCTAATCTCAGATTGATTGGCTCTCCCATCAATCCAGAATTAGGTTATGTCATAGAAATGTGGGATTGAACGGCGTACCTTAATGATAAGACCCCTTCAACGCTAGGTTAAATAACTCAGATCTTCACCCACTTAAAGTTGTGTCTCGTCACAGCGAAAAAACCTCCTGATTTGTTTAATTGTAACAAATTAGTCACACATACTGGCAGAAAGCGTTAGTTGATATGATAAAAAAAGACTAAAAACGATTGAACTCGGGATTGGCGTTCAAAGGGTTAGTTACCCCTTCAAGCCCTCACGATGCATTAAAGCATCATTTTACATTCCTGAAAACAGACTTAACTTTCCTACAACTTAGGGTTTTAGAACGAAAATTCCCATGAAACTGGTTTGCCAATACATGGTGATTTTCTTTAATTTTTAAACCACATCAAGTCATCTTCATCCACTACAAGTCGAGAATTGCGACAACAATTCGCGGCTTGTAGTGGATGAAGATGACAATGGTAAATTTAGGCTTGAAAGGGTTAACTATTAAAGTGCTGAAATCATTTTTACCTAAATCATGGAGACCAAAGGGTTTTTTCAATTTAAAATAATCAACTTTAGACATCAGAATCAGTCAGATTATGACGCCAAAATCGATCCCCGCGCTCAAAGAGTAACATATTTATAATGGCCAAAGACCCATAACATAATGTATTCAAATGAAGCGGAAAGAGCAACTAAGACATTTATGATGATTTTAAATTTGGTCGCTATGGTTTACAAAAAACTATTCCAGCGCTTTAAGGGTTAAATTTCGTCGCGTCCTGATTTTTCAAGATTTTTACATTATCTTGAAACAATTTATTTAAAATTTCGTCGCGTTGTGCATTTTTGCGACAAAGGTGCGACAAAGGTGCGACAAGGTTGAACTAAGGGTTAAAACATCAATCGACTCCAGAAAAGATATTGAGTTTGTTTGACAACAAATCTATTATTAGATCCATATCCAGATCCAATTGCTGGCACTAGATCAATAAAGCCGGCTCATGTCCTGTCTATTATTGCTCAGACAGAAAGGTTAATGTTATTATGGGTGACCATTACCTGCTTTTCTGTACCTAATACTAGACTAAGTGTAACCAGGCAACAGAGGGATTCTATAAGTGGTGATAATAATAGAAATACAAAAATGCGATAAAACATCGAATTAGGGTAGCTTAGGTTCATGCCAGTTTCGAATTGAAAACGAATGGAAAAGTACGCGTATCGTCGTAATATTTAGTACTATATTAGTTGGCAATATCGGCACGCGAGAATCTCCAACTTTTTGCGAGGTTGAATATATATGGCATGGGTGGGTGAAAGCTTTTCTAACAAAAATGCTGCATTTGTGGTGATTTTTTAAATTTATTAGATATCCTCTCAGCGTAGCCTACCGTGTCGGTGGAGTATAAATTACTTTTGAACTTTCTCTTGATATAGGGAAACTTCAAGAAAGTGCATTGCCAAGAGTTGTCATGTATTTGCGAACTCAGTGTAACACTTTATGCTACTGGAAATGTGAAAATGACAAGTTAGGGCCCATGTGACATACTTGGCTGTTGATTGGAAATGTACATCGCGTAGCCTAAAATACCGTCCGTCAAAACAAACACAATGTCATAGAAATTGACAATATGTTCTTATGGTGGACGCTTTAACCCTTTAAGCCCTCACGATGCATTAAAGCATCATTTTACATCATGAAAACAGACTTAATTTTCCCAAAACCAAGGATTTTAGAACGAAAATTTCCATGAAACTGGTTTACCTACACATTGCAATTTTCTTTAATTTTTCAACCACTTCAAATCATCTTCATCCACTACAAGTCGAGAATTGCGACAGCAATTCGCGGCTTGTAGTGGATGAAGATGACAATGTAAAGTCAGGCTTGAAAGGGTTAATATGACAACTCAATTTGTCTGGGGGTTTTCAAATATAATTAAAGCTAGCAATTCCAGCTTCAAAAATATGAGACATACTGGATGATAATTCAGCTGAAAAAGGGTTAATCCTTAAAGAGCTAAATTATGGATTTAAATGTTTCACCCACTTGAAGTTGTTTCTCGCTACCGCGACCCATAACTCAGGAGTGGGTTAAAATTACTCATGTTGATTTAATTTGAGACGAAAATTGGGCCAATCTTGACGTTTAAACACTCATTTCATTCCCCAATCACTGTGATTTAAACTGTTAATAAAACATATTAAAAACGACTATAGCCGTGGTCAGCGGTGAAAGGGTTAAATTGACGACTGTGGTGACATATCTGACCCTACATCTAGGATTGGGCTTCTGTCAGCGACCCTGGCACCTGTTTATGAATACACGGTGCATTATAGTACACCTGACAATACTTAGGCTACTCAGCTTACAGAATCTATATCTTATCAGGTGGAGTTCACCACTGGAGTACAGAGGGAAAGGACCCACCGTGAAGATAATGAAAGGAACCGCCGGGAATCTAATAAGAATAGACAGGACACTGCCCAGCAAACACAAAACATTTGTATAAAGTTGGGTCGACGTTGTACAAATGTTATAAAAATGTTTTATGTTTGCTGGGTCCCGGCCACCATCCAATACCACAAAATAGAAGACGTTCACATTGTGTATATATAACCCTTACAGCGCGGGGAACGACTTTAGACGTCAGAATCTGACGTCCGTAGACGTCAGATTCTGACGTGTAAGGTCGATCCCAGCACTGAAAGAATTAATATATTTCTAATGGCCGAAGACCCATAACATAGGCATTCAAATGAAACAGAGAGAGCTAAAGAAGATATTTATGATGATTTCAAGTTGAAAAAATATAAATTTGGGGATCCATGGTTTTTACAAAAATATTTCAGGGTTGTAAGGGTTAATGTTAGCCACCGTCTGCGACCCTGACCCAATATTAGGCCGACATGGGGTCAGTCTCTTATTTTCTGTAATACCCAGCAAATACGAGACGTCCATCCCTTGTAAGGTACTGGGTCAACGTCTGTGAGGTTAACCCTTACAACGCTGAAATATTTCTTTGTATAAACCCGTTTTTTTTTATTTGAAATCATCATAAATGTCTTAGTTAGCTTTTTCCGCTTCATTTGAATACCTATGTTATGGGTCTACGGCCATTATAAATATGTGTAATCTTTCAGCGCGAGGATCTATTTTAGAAATCAAAATCTGACGTCTATAGACGTCAGAATCTGACGTATAAAATCGGTCGCCGTGCTGAAAGGGTTAAACCAACAATAAGTTAAGGGGTCACCGTCTGCGAGGTTGGCCCAACATTAAACCAACAATAAATGGCTCCAACGTATTTTGTTTTTTTTTGTGATATACTGGATATTATGTTTACATGGATGTCTCACACAAAGCTGGATGCCGTCCAAGGAGTCAATGCACTCTATTGTACCCAGCGGTCAGGTAATCCAGGTATATCAAACAATAGTCACAGAAACAATGTTGTTCTAATGCTGGTCCACCGTATACGTCGCTGGCCCAGCATTAGAACATGATTGGATACACGTCTCGTGTTTGCTCCAGGGTATTTCAATGAGGACCGTCCCGACGCCACACATTTTCAGACCTGTTCTTCGATTCAAGGCTGGCCCCGATGGCTCATTCGTATCGACTGGGGCTTGTAACCTGCATGGAGGAACCAGGTTCGAATCCCGGTCGGGACGGATATTGCATATATGCATATACAGTACTCCAAACTGTTTAAAGGCATGGAGTGTACAGTGCTGCCTATGGCACTGTGCACTATAAAGAACCATTGAAGTCATTCGAAATAAGATTAGGGTATAGTCCCTTTCTTCGGGCTTCCTTTTGTCTCGATATTGCCATGATTGTGCAGAAAGCGACGTAAAGCAATATTCACTCAATCTTCGATTCAAACCAAATACTAGAACGTGCCCAGGCCGAAACAGTACGTGGCCCAAGAATCGATCAATGATATACTAATACAGTTATATGCCTGGGATTGTGTAGGAGAGTGTGTTGAATAATTATTTTATGAAATTATTGTTAGCCCTCTGAAATATAATATTGAAATGTGATACATTTGTCAACCTGTATAATGTCGCAATTCAAGTGCTGTCAATAGTAGGGTACTAGCAGGGATACTAGTAGGCATATGTATTTATTCAATAGACCTTTTGCTAGTTTGCTCGTAACGAGCATACTAGCAAAAGAACTATTGAATGAATGAACGACCAATGAGTGAACTAATGAACGAAAGAATAAACGGATGTTGGATCCATGGCAAATGAATGAATTTGTCTATAAACACGAGGGGTTGATGGTGAAGCGATGCTGGTTTTGCTGTTGAATTACACAGTTACCTATATAAAATGTGCACTTTTCTCAATAGATTTAGATAAGCTTGACTAGTTGTACTTATTAATTGTGAGAATTTACAAAGGATTGTAAACATATATAATTTTATGGAATAATTCATTACTTAACCCTTAAAGCGCTGAAATATTTTTGTATAAACTATAGAGATCAAAGGGTTTTTTTCCATTTCAAATCATCATAAATGTCTTAGTTGGTTCCTTCCGCTTCATTTGAATACCTATGTTATGGATATACGGCCATTATCAGATCGTAAATATTTTACTCTTTCGGTGATACTGACGCCTAAAGTCGGTCCTCGCGCTGTAAGGGTAAAGTTAGTAAAGAAGAGACAATTCAAAATATATTGAAAAACTGTTCCTAGATGGGTTTTTACAGGTTGTGGTTTAGACAGGCTGGGAAATTTAGCCACAATACATTATATCTCTCTTGAGCATTAACTCTTACACCACCAAGCGCGACTATAGTCGTTTTAATCCATTTCATTAACCGATAAAATCACTGTTATTGGGAACGAAAAGGGTGTTTAAACGGGAAGATTTGCAAATGTTTGGCCTCAAATTAAACAAATTCGAGTAATTTTCCCCCATTCGAGGTTGTGGGTCGCGGTAGCGATACACAGCTTCAAGTGGGTGAAAATTTATCTTTTAATGTAGCGCATTAAGGGTTAATATATCATATCATTTCGTCACTTTACAAGGTAACAGATGCACCCTTTGAGCTTCAAAGGGGTGCTTTATCAGTCAGATACCTTCTGTGATTTGAGATAACTTGCTGATATAGTGATTGACCTTTCACGGGAATCAGGCGGATATTAATGTCTAATCACACTGTGTGACATCCGGCCTGCAGTCGTGGAGTGCTAATCTAATGATTTATTGACCACCTAATCCTGGTAATCCCACATCTCACATCATTAATACCATAACTTATTGACCTCTAAAGCTCCAGAGGTTACAGAGCAGCTGCGCGACCAAATAGCAGTGGAATAGCAGTCAGCACCAACGAGCAATTTATTGAAAAAAGCAAAATTGTAGAAAACACCGACTCAATAACTCTTAAAAGGAAAAATATCAAGCGCCCAGGTGGCGGCCATTTTGAATCTTATCCGTGTCATTTTTAATCCGGCAAGTTCTTAGGGTGGGCATTTGTGCAAAGTTTCAGAACATTGCCATAATAATCTGCAGTTAAATTCACTTACAATGAAACAGTTTATGTCATGAGCAGCGGCCATTTTGAATCTGATCCGTGCTATTTTCGAAATCGTCTGGTGGGTTAGTCTGGTGAACAATCCAATAAAAAAACACGCGAATCAGTCGTCGTTAATCGTGCTTTCATACACAGTGTATACAAGTAAAGGGAACGCGGACGGACAGACAGACTGACGATGGACAGACTGCATGACAGACGGGCAAAGAGACGTCACGGGGACGGTAATAGTCTTCAGTAAAATTGGCTTGGGAATAAAAAACACAGATGTAATATATCAAATTGAAGCTTCAAACGTTCCAATAATAATATCTTATGATACTGGGCCCGCACTCTCGTACAAGTTACGATATATCGTAGGCTTAAGGACGGTCGAGATAGTCAAACCGAAGCTTACAAAATAACGTAAATTGTACGAGAATACCATACACTCTAAACAATATAGAAAGAAACCTTAAAAATAACCCTTCAGTACTATTACACTGCAACCCCAGGAAAACCCTGCAAGGGTTTTCAAGGGGCTGCATGGTAATAGTACTGAAGGGTTCCTTCTAAAGAATCTATATTGTTTAGAGTGTACTGGCTGTTAGATCACTCATATGAGTGACACATATCACAGTCTGGCATATATCACTATGTTGGCCATCTCGACCAATCCGAAACCTACGATAGGCATAATATCGTAACTTAAAAATAAGGGACGTGGCCCGATGCCGTGGGAGACGAGCAAATATAAACTAAAATGAGATGATTTTATATGATACCCAGGTATAACATATGTATCAAACGAAACCTCAGAACCTCCTCATCAGATAATCACAAATGTCATCCACTTAAAGTTGTGCCTCCCATCTGCGATCGATAAATTCAACTGGGTGAAATTTAGTTAAGATTCTAAATTAAACAGAGGAGAAAAAATTTGAATCATGTTGATTTATGACATTTTCTTTATTCCCAAGTAAGGATGTGATAAGATCAAGAATGAAGCAGACAGCTAAAATCGGGATTAGCACTCAAGTCAGACAAATTTCGTGCGTATTTTCTAGATTTTTGTTGTAGAAACTCCTGCATAAGTGATACCAGATGTTGGCTGAATGCTGGGCCACCGTCTCCGACGCTGAGCCAACATCAAACCAACATCAGGTATCGTCGCTGACGTTAACTGATTCTTAATTACAGTCAAAGTGTTTGCAAAGCTCTGCAAAGTGACGCAGATCAATATAGAGTTTTTGTCTTTACTGAGAAAAAGAATGTAAAACGTTAGCATTAATGGCATAATGTTTTATTTGTCCGCTCACCCGTTTTTTTCCTGTTGTTTTAGTTGGTCTATTGATTCTTTCGGGTGGGGAACAATTCAGGCATCAAAACAAATCGTGCCCACAAGGAAATGTTAAAGCCAACGACGAAACCGAACTTCAATTGCAATAGACCATCAGCTAAAAAAATACCTAGGCCCTGATTTCCGTTCCCAACCGAGACTTCCGGTAATAGCGTCATTATTATTATTATTCCCTCACTCATTACCTTCTGCTCAGACAATATCTCATATTGATCGTGATTCTGTCTGGTGGCAGTGGCTGATATAATAATCCACTTTACAGAGACCAAGAAAACACGGGACATTCACCCAATGTTGGTTTAATGTTGGGCCAGCATCGAAGACGATGGCCCAACATAAACCCAACATTTGGGTCAACGTTTCGATTGCCTTCTGACTAGCCCACGTTCTGTACAGGCTTTGTGGCAAAACTGGTAATGGTCCAATACAAGCTAAGAAGGGAGGTTCGCCCGACAGTTGGGCGGGGGCCCTAGGGTAGTGGTTAGCATCGCTGCCTTTTGAGCCAGAGTTCGGGGTTCGGTTCCCTGTCTCGGCGGTTTGAAAGAAACAAAAATGTTTCTTCCCCATCCACGTGTCAAAATCAGTATTGTGGAGAGCCTCCGTGACCGAGAGGTAGTGTGCTCGGCCTCAGACCACCAGGACTCGAATTTCGAATCATGTGTGTGGAGGACAGTGTTATCTCATTCACCTCACCATCCTCAGGAGGTTCTCCTGGCCCAGTTTAGCCTATATGTGCACAAAGGTGGCCTAAAGCCCGATTCATCTCATTTCATTTCGCCCGACAGTTAGCACCTAACCCTTACAACGCTGAAATATTTTTGCATAAACCATGGAGATCAAAGGTTTTTTTTCAATTTGAAATCATCATACTTGTCTTGGCCTTATTTGAATATCAGTACGTCTAAAAGCGTCATAATCTGACGTCTCTAGACGTCAGATTATGACGCTTTTAGACGCGTCATAATCTGACGTCTCTAGACGTCAGATTATGACGCTTTTAGACGTACTGAAAGGGTTGAATAATGCTTTTTTACCCTCTTTTATTTGTGTCTCGCTACCGTGACCCACAACGTTAAATGTGTAAAAAACAATTAATAAAAAATATCTACATAGGACAATTTGAAAAGATATGCCTATCTAGCAAATTTAAAGTTCATTTGTCCTTGGCATTTATTTGTTTTAAGTACTCAAGTACGTTGACACGATTAAAAGTGCGTTTTCACAGCTTGATATTATACTCGTGAGATATGCAAAACGCTTCCAAGAAAATATAAAAATAACTTTCTACCACACACCACAAGCGCACATACACGAACACACACCTAAATCCACCAATCTGTATGCCACGAATAACTATAGAAGTAAACAGTGAGCGAGATTCTACAAACAAGATAGTTAACCCTTTGACTTCCAGGCCGGGGTGCATGCCAGGATCCAGATATACTGGTGTAGGAGTTCTATTTTTCGTCATTTGAAGCTGGAATTGCTAACGCAATTTCCAGCTTCAAATGACGAAAAATACTTAAATGTAGTATATATTTGACGAAAATTTGTGTCATTTTATGGCTACGTTCATTGACGAATGACGACGGAAATTTCCGTCATGTATGGTAGTGAAAAGGTTAAGTAGGCCTACGCTGACCTGCTTCTGTAATAATAACATGTACTGCCGAATTACCATACGATGTGGACAAAACCACAATGAACAAAGGAATGAATTTGTGGGTCATTTCCGTTAATACAGAGGCTAAACTGGGCCATTATCTGTCTTGACATTGCAAACTTTGACAGACCCGCATTTCCCACAAGTAATACATCATTTGCAAAGTGTTTAGGGAAGAATTGTTTTTATGTGAATCTGAAAGTCAACTGCACAAGCAACACCATAAGAATGATCACCTATGGAATGATTACCTATTCGGGAAGGTAAATTTGATCTAAACTCAGATTTATCCTATATAAACCTTTGATTGGATGAAAATATATTCCATTACATGGCGGGATTAGAAGGCAAACAAAGAGGGTAAATGTGTTTGCTGCCAGAGAAAACAGAAGCGACAAAACAAATTACTCAAGAATATACATCTGATCTCAATATCTAATATTTGCCGTTGATTTCAAATGACAACATTATTTTGACGGGGGTGACACAAGCACGGTACCTAAGAAAACATGCACTGCTTGCGGCAAGAAAAGCTGGATTGATAACAACAAATGTAAACAGGGTGGAGATTTAACAAAACAACCTATTCAAGTACAAAGGGACAAAATAGAGAGGTCTGTGGGTATTATTACGATTAATTAGTTTCTCAAGTGGGCAAAACTGCATTACTTCGCGCGATGAATGAATGAATGAATGGGGCTTTATGCCACTGTTGTGCACACACAGGCTAATCTCCTTTTGATAATAGTTCCCTCCAAACACAGGTTCGAAATTCGGAGCCCTGGCTAATTTCGCGCAGAGCCACGCGCTGCGCCCTCACTCATTCAACAAATTAAAACAATGTTGTTTTACAATTCTGTTTTAATGTTGTACCATGCGACGCTGAGACAACATCTTGACTTGGAGAGTCGCCGAACAAACACGAGACATAGATCCAATGTTGGCGCATGGTTGGTTCAACGTGGCAGACGATGGCAAAATATTATACCAGCATTGGGTCAATGTCTGTTACAGAGACAACTGAAGAAGCAAAAGAGCGCACGAGATACACCAAGCAGACACAATAACATGTGTACAATGTTGGACGAACGTCGAAGATGTGGGCCGACGTTGTACAAAATGTTATACAAATGTTTTGTGTTTGCTGGGTACAACAAACAAAACTGTTGTACATAACAATGACGTGCGAAGCCAAAAGGCTGTATCTGTTTATTTGTGAAGTAAGCAGATACAGCATTTTGGTTTTGCACGGCTTTACTGTGACCTGGATGTGTAAGTCTAGATCTGAAGTGTGGATTTCTGTCACGTCGCTGTCCTTGACAAAATAAACCGTAATCCCTACACCCAATACTGTTTTCGATGTTGGCTCACCGTCTTCGACGCTGGACCAACATCGAAACAGCACTGGGTGAATGCCCCGTGTTTGCTGGATAGGCCTCAAGCTAACTCTTCCATGACCAAAAAAAAAAAATTCACCATTCAAATGGAAGTGTACAAAATGTAATTTGAATCCCTTCTATTGAGTATTGTTTTCATATCTTAGCACCTCAGCTACCTGATTTTGAAGTGATATTTCGATCAACAACATCGTCAAATATATAACATCAATTCCAAGTGGGTGAACAAATATTGCCCATCGCCCGAACCTGTTCAAACCTAAATTAATATCAAAAGCCAAAAAATAGCATAGAAGATAACACTTTAAAAATAGAACTTTTGAGAGGCATCATGCTACTCGGGCGTGCGCCATGTGACGGCATAACATGTCACTTTGAATCTACAATTTTTGCAGTTCTGTTCTTGATAAACAGAGCGCTATCGGATGGTATATGAATAACGATCCTTATCAAAACACAAGTAAAGAGATGTCAGCAAAAAATCTACTCATGAATTTAAAGTGATTTGCATATATGTAATGTTATTAGTCTTTAACCATTAAAACGCTAAAATATATAATTTTAATTATCACCCACTTGAAGTTGTGTCTCACCACTGCGACCCACAACTTCAAGTGGTTTATAATTACTCATATCTGTAGAATTTGAAAAGAAATATTTGCAAATCTTGACGTTTAAACACTCAGACATTTATTCCCACTAATGGCCTTGTCCTCTTTAGTCAGCTCCCTAATTTCCAGCATCAAAAACAAAACTAAATTGAATTACTTGATTGAGTATTTTCACAATATTTTGTCTATTCCAGCGGCATTGTATAAAATTCAAAACACACTAACGCGATTATCAAATAAACTATCTTGTCATTCCCAAAACACACCAATGCGAAGGCGAACGTGAACGCCAACGCGTTTCTGGTCGGTTTTGCTTCGGAAATCCCAGAAATCAAATTTTCATCCAATTTCGCTTCTGTTGGTGTGCGGTCGTTTCATGCATGTTTAGACCTTACAGCGCGGGGATCGACTTTAGACGTCAGATTCTGACGTCTAAAGTCGATCCCCGCGCTGTAAGAGTAAAATATTTATAATTGCCGTAGACCCATAGCATATAATAGGTATTCAAATGAATCAGAAAAAGCTAACTAAGACATTTAAGATGATTTAAAAAAACCATTGGTCTCCATGGTTTATAGAAACATATTTCAGCGCTGTAAGGGTTAATTGAATGAGATTATAGACCATGGTACGACACAAAAGAGAAAATTTGTTCACTAGCAATAACAACAAGAAACAAGGAAGTGCATTTTATCAATCAACCTATCTAAAGAATGTAAATGGGATCTGAGCAGATCTCGATTTGTTATTGATATCAATTGACACAATAACAAAACAAGTTACCAAAAGAACTATAATGTATTGATGGTGGGAATACAGTTTTGTAACCCTATGATTCCAAATATCAGAAACTTAAGAAAGGTGCTGCAGGCTGGCAGAGGGAAAAAAATCAATCGTGTGTACAATTACAGCTATTTTATAAATGAGAAGTATTTTTTTACATATATATATATATATATATATATGCATCTCTATATGCGTAAAGGGTTAAACCTTAACCCTTACAGTGCGGGAATCGTCTTTATGTGTCAAAATCTGACGTCTGTAGACGTCAGATTCTGACGTATAAAGACGGTCCCCGCACTGAAATTGAAATTGAAAAAAAATTGGTCTCCATGGTTTGCATCAAATACTTCAGCGCTTTAAACAAGGGTTAATTGAATGAGATTATAGTCCATGGTAGAACACAAAAGAACAAATTTGTTTACTAGCAATAACAACAAACAAGGGAGTAGATTGCATCAATCAACCTATCAAGAATGTAAATGGAATCTAAACAGATCTAGATATGTTATATTGATATCAATTGACACCATAACAAACCATATATCAAAATAACTAATAATGGAAGGAATGGCGTTTTGTACTCGTTGGATTCCAAATATCAGGAACTAGAAATGTGTTTCGACACATGTCTCGATGTTTAAAATGTCTCTGCAGAAATTATTTACAAGGACGGACGGACAACGCAAATTATTCACAATAAGGTTGCCCCAAGCTTTCATTTGAGATAATATAGGCCTACGTGTACTTGGGTGTTTTATAAAATCAGCTCATTTGCATTCTCCAATGCACACGATACACTGACCCAATGCTGGCGTAATGTTTTGACCAGCGACTCAGACGATGGTCCAACATTAACCCTTGTCCTGCTGAATTGCTTCAATTGTATTTTTCGTCATTTGAAGCTGGAATTGCTAACGCAATTTCCAGCTTAAAATGACGGAAAATATTACTATTTATGAAAAATATACATGTGTGGAAATTAACATTTCGATTAACTGAGTATCTATCACAAACTATTTCATGGATTTCAGTGTCATTTTATTTCCTCTGAATCCGGATATATCCGGGTCCAGCAGCACAAGGGTTAAACCAGCATTGGGTCAGTGTATCGTGCTGACTAGGTCAATAGCCACAGCAATTCACATCTCAAGGTGAATGAAAAAGAGGAGAAATAGCTCTTTTTCTGGTATATGTTCATTACTGAGTAACAAAGAACTGGAACCCTTTCATCTCTAATCAGCACTACAGTAGTCGTTTTTAATCCGTCTTATTAGGCGATCAAATCACTGTTATTGGGAATTAAATTAATATTTAAACATCAATATTTACAAATGCTTGGTCTCAAATTAAACAAATTTGACTATTTTTACACACCTGAAGTAGTGGGTCGCGGTTGTGAGACACAACTTCAAGTGGGTGAAAATTTAAATTGTCAATGTAGTGCTTTCATTAAATATCAAAGGGTAAACAAACAAAACTAGAGTAGGCCTACAAAACACAGACTATGACCCACATGTCTAAAACTTGATCTCAAGTAGGGATTTCTCTCACGTCGCTGTCCTTGATAAATAAGACAGTAATCCGTACAAACTATAGCCAGACCTACATTGTAAGTATTCCACACGTCAACCCTTCCATCACCAAACACCACAAACCGTAATCCTTACAAACTAAAGCCAGTATTCAAAATGTAGTTAACGCTTTCATCACCAAACACGACATAAGCCTGAGCCCTTTATAAATGTTCCAGGGTAAAGAATTGCATTCTGGATTAGTGCAATCAGTGAAAATCTTATGGTAAACTCCTGAAAGGTAACTCGACAATTTTGCACAATAATTATTGTTGTATAATTTATGGAATTGGCACTTTGTGGGGCAATGTCTTTTGACTCGATGAAAATATTAAAGCAACATCGGGCAATATGCAACATACTTTTTTGTTCCTTTATTTTGTCTTTTGCACTGTTAGACAAATCAAAAGACAAAATAAAGAAACGTAAATTCTTCTACGAACGTAATAAAACGCATCCTGAAATCAATGAGTAAACAAGTTATGGTACATAAACGGCTAAGGATAAGCACGCTAACCCTATTAGCGCCGGGACCGGCTTTAGACGTCTGATTCTGACGTCTATAGACGTCAGATTCTGACGTCTAAAGTCAATCCTCGCAATAAAGAATTTAAAAACTCTAAGCGTATATAGATCAATAACATAGGTATTTAAATGAAGTGGAAAGAGGTAACTAAGACATTTATGATGATTTAAAATTGAAAAAAAACTTGGTGTGTTGGATTATATAAAAATATTTCAGCGCTTTAGGGGTTAAGGATACACACGCTAAGTAAGAACACTCTTGGAAGAAGAAGACATCAAATGGACGCACGAGACGAGACCAAGGACCGACAAGTTGAATTTACATGTGAATAGATTCCTCCTGGCTTTGATATGGAATACCCAGTCATGATAATGTGTTTATGGCTATGGTACTGTTATTAGAAATCGATTTGTTATACATACATGGATTACCTTATGAAAGGCCAGACGGCGATCATGAAATACGGAGACATGTATTATGGTTTCTAAATGTTAGATTAATGTTGGATGACCGCCTGTGACGCTGATCTAACATTAACCCTTTCAGCACGCGGACCGACTTTAGACGTCAAAAGCTGACGTACTGTATAAATAATTATTATGGCCTTATACCCATAATATAGGTATTCAAATGAAGCGGAAGCGGTGTCATTCGGTAGTTTGTAAAGAAAAAAATTCAGAACGGGGACCAATTTGTCACGTTTGAATCTGACGCACTGTTAAAATAATAGTCGTATATAACTGGTAAAATATTATGCAAACCAAGCTATTTTTATTTATAAATCTCTTTAAGAAAAGCTAACATTTTTGCCGTAATTACAACAACTTCAATTATTTGGATAAAAATGATTTACAATCAATTTGAATCGGAACATGTCAATCCAGCAAGTTTAACCCTTTCACTGCGGGAACCGACTTTATTATACAGACGTCAGATTCTGACGTCTCAAGTCGATCCCCGCACTGAAAGAGTAAAATATTTATAACGGCCGCAGACCCATAACACAGGTATTCAAATGAAGAAGAAAGAGCTGACTAAGTCATTTATGATGATTTCAAATTGATAAAACCATTTGTTCCCCATGGTTTATACAAAATATTTGTTTAAAGGACAAATAAAAAGACGTTATTCTCTAACCATGCTAACCCTGTCATTAGAGAAGGGGACGTGGCGCAATAGCTAGAGCGCCTAGGCGACTGCCTCGTCAGTCATGCATGCGTCCCGGTTTTGAACCCCGCTGTTCCCGTGTGGGGTTTTCAGAGAAACAGCATTGTTTCTCCCTTCTCAATGTGACTAGGCGATCACGTTATTGGCGGCCTCGTCGAGTTAAGGTTGAGATCAGTGTATCGACGGTAATTTCGCACAGGGCCCCGCGCTGCGCGCTACCCACCCCGTCATTAGCTTATGATATCTGCATTTACAACCATGGTGATCTTCCTGCGTTTAAATAAAATTTGTGTAGCTAGGTCATCTCCATAATCTGACGCAAGTCATTTACAGTCACCTGAATTTTTGGGTGACGGTGGCGAGGCACAACTTCAATTGATAGAAAATTTAAATTTAATGGCTCAGATATATGACTGAGGGTTAAATGCAGCTTGAAGGTTTTCAGAAGTCTCGCCGAATTGAAAGGGTTACTCATGGCTCGTACGTAATCTGATCAGCTCTGATCCCGTCATTAGACTCTGTAAACTGTTATTGATGATCGTGTAGAGGTGAACTTAACGGCCACAGTATTATTATATACTTTAACCCTAACAAGGCTGAATTCTTTTGTTCAAACCATGGGGACTAAAGGGGTTTTTTTAATTTAAAATCATAATAAATGTCTTAGTCAGCTCTTTCCGCTTCATTTGAATACCTATGTTATGGGTCTACGGCCATTATAAATATTTTAATTCTTTCAGTGCGGGGACCGTCTTTATACGACAGAATCTGACGTCTGTAGACGTCAGATTCTGACGTATAAAGACGATCACGTTATTATTTCGTACACAGTCACGTTCTTCACCAGCAAATATTTAGCTTAATTTCGAGCGCCAACCACGAATGGTAAGTAATCCTCGTTTTTTAAATTAAAATAACACATCTTGAAGGAATAATGTGTGTTTAATCACAAATATTTGGGCCCTATAGGTACACATAGCTTGCGACCATGTTTCGTCCTTGATGCTGCGACCAAATATATGTTTCTAGATATCTAATTATTTTCTTCACTTGAAGCATTTTCATACTAGAACTGAAAGCCTATTTCCTTTACAAAACGCACACATTTAGTACTATTTCAGACGGTAGCTCCCAGCAGGTATGCACGATCCCAGAAAACATTGAACCAATGCTGGTTTAATGTTGGGCCAGCGTCGTAGACGCTGGACCAACATTAAACCAACATTGGTTTATTGCCTCGTGCTTACTGGGATGTGGTTTTATTGTTGGGCCGTCGGCGTATACGTTTGACCAGCTTTACAACAAGATTTAGTCAAAAGATTGAGTCAATACATCGGGCAGAGGCACTCGCTGCGCGCTGCTTTATAAACTGTTGAATGGTGACAAATTTCACGCAGACACAACACATTCCAACCACTTACCTGATAGCTCTGTCCGTTCTCTCGTCCCAGAACTGAAAAATACAAATATTATATTTAGTAAAAAATTCATTAATTTGCTGATAACTGAAGGCAGTTAAATATATTTATAAAACAACAGTTACTGATTTAAAACGAATCAATTACGGTTTCTAATAAAAGAGAAAACTTCAGAATAATTGGCCAGTGTAACCCTTGTCCTGCTACGGTCGTATATTAGCATTTCCAGCTTCAAATGAATGAAAAATAAAAGCAAACAATTCAGCAGCACAAGGGTTAACAGTTGTCAACGTGATTATGGCACTATATGCAGCTTTGTGGCGTTAGTATATTTCTCAGGGATGTTCTGGTGATATGTATCATAATTTCATCTCAGACTAAACAAATACATGTTTGGCGGACACGGTCAGGCACGTCCAAGTAATCACGAGGATTCGAACCTAAGCTGATTCACTGTCACTAGACTTCGTTCAGTGTTTAACGTTGAGGAAACCACCTCTTAGATTACCGATGCCGATATCCAACTGCTGTGTACCATTAGTATCTCCATTCAGCAGCGGTGCGAATAACGTTCGCCTATATGATATCGACATGATTAGTGTGATCATTTCTGATGCCCCAGTAGGACATAAAGCAAGTTACTATTCAGAGACATCGATATTAACACTTTAAGGTCCCATATCGCATTTATCTACCACCTTCACATATATTTAGAAGTATGGGGGCGAAAAGAGTGGTGTAAAGAGGGCTAACTAAACGATTGTAAAGAATGGGGTCACTCCTAGACTGTTGTATATCGTTGACTACTCCTCTATGAACTTGCTTCCTCGATAGACCTAATAGTTGTCTGATTGTGTACTGTAATCATCTGATGGTCCTGTCATTAATTTATTTACAAATCAATTACATACGGTACTTGCTGTCTTAACTCAGATATACATGATATAACTTACACAGCACAATCATTTTTATTAAATAAAAAATCAGCTTTTATTAGACCCTCCACAATAAACAGGTCTGTTCTCTATTTGTTATTTCTCTCACCTGTATTGTGTCGTCCCAGCCTCCAGAGATAAACAGGTTATTGTCTAGGGGATGATACTTGACGACAAACACTCGCTGCTTATGGCCGTTCATCACGTCACGATTATCACTGTCACACAAAAAAACAGCATCTAGTTAGACTTTATGAAACATTAGCAATCTTATTAGTAGTGGCGAATTTAGGATCTGAAGAAAGTGGCGCCGGGGGTTTTGAGGGCTTGTCCCCATGAATTTTCTGATATATGTAGGCATTACGTCAATTTGGAGACACTATAATGACAGGAGAAGCTTAGCATTGGAATATATCCCACACTTTATCTAATTATTTCAATGTGCACAATATCATAGGTGTAAAATATCAATGTAATTGCACTTGCGATTGCAATGCAAGGCTAAGCTAGGTTAGGCGATGGAATGCAGTGCAATGCAATGCAATGCAATGCAATGCAATGCAATGCAATGCAGTGCAATGCACTGCAATGCAATGCAATGCAATGCAATGCAATGCAGTGCAATGCAATGCAATGCAATGCAATGCAGTGCAATGCAATGCAATGCAATGCAATGCAATGCAGTGCAATGCAATGCAATGCAATGCAATGCAATGCAATGCATAGGGATACTTCGTGATACAATTCGAAGGCAAGCAGCTTACTTCTCAAGTTTGTGATTACCATTGTTTGCATCTATTTGTTGGGTAGAATGTATTTCTTGTAACTTCTTACCTGGATTGCATGGTACGTTTTAGTGTTCGTGTGTTGACGTCATATAGATGTAGTTTGCTGTCGGCCCCGCCAGTTACCAGTCTATTCCCAAGGGGGCTGTATGTACCACACATGGTCTGCCGCTTCTCATCCATCGTGTGTAGACACGTGTTAGACGTGTAGTGCCAGAACTTCACCAGGCCGGACGCATCTGTGAGGAGAAAGGAATGAATGAATGAATGAATGAATGAATGAATGAATGAACAAATGAACGAACGAATGAATGAGTGAGTGAATGCATGAATTAATGAATGAATACATGAATGAATGAATGAATGAATGAATGAATGAATGAATGAATGAATGAATGAATGAATGAATGAATGAATGAATGAATGAATGAATGAAGTGTTGGACATGTAGTGCTACTGCTAGAACTTCACCAAATCTGACGCATCTGTGAGAGAAGAAAAGGAATGAATGAATGAATGAATGAATTATTAAATGAAATAATGGATGAATAAATGAATGAATGAAGAAATGAATGAAAGAATGAATGAATTGATTTATGTACATAAGACTAAACTGGACCAGGAGAACACCCTGAGGATAGTGAGATGACAATCGGGTGACAATGTAATTTGAAATTCGAGTCCTTACTGGCTGAGGCCGAGCATGATTCTCTGTCGCGGAGGCTCCACACAATAATCAATTTTTGACATGAACATTTTCTTTAGGAATGCGAGAGGACAAAAATATGCAGTAATGGGAACGACTGACTCTCTGAATGTTTTTTTTATCAGGGTGGATGATTTTCGCTGATTTCACGTATCAATCAATTTTCATGAAATTTGACACACACTAGGCATGCGGCTATCTGTGGCTATGGTTTTATCATTGCTTTATTAGGTATTTCAGAAGTAAATGTAATGACATTTTGTGACGACGCTGATGGGTTTATAGAGGGGCGACATTTGTTTGCATCACTCGAAAATAGTGCTTGTAAAATGTCATGAAAATAAAGAACTTATAGCGGGCAAAGGGTTAAGACCTAAAAACAATGATCCAGAAAACAAACAATTTTGATTTAATTTTGGTCCATTTTGTGGGAAGAATGTCTAAGAGTAACATCACACCACTAATGGTTCAAAGTCTGGTGTATTATGTGTATAATATCATGTGTTCTTGAATGAGAGCCTAACCTACTATTATTGTGAACGGCGGCGGCAGCACCTATATATTGTTAAAATGCACCCGTGACGTCAGTTTATTGTTAAAACACTTAACAGTAGATTCGGATCTACCAATCTACTGTTATTTTATACTGGTCAGGTGGGGCACAATATAAGGGCCTAATCATGAAACTGCGTGTGTATGGTTAAGCAATACTGACAATGCAATTGAGGTTTTCTATGTCAAATCTCGGAACATCAGCACATATTCTGTGTATTTTAAGTCGAAGAGAAAACTCAATTACAATAGATTCGTAGATCCGAATATACTCCGCGCTTCGCGCCTCGTACAGTCGGATTTTCGAATCTATGGAATTTCGTTTTTTCTCCTTGACAGAACATACCTGTACATGCATCCCAGGGATGTATATTTATCAGTCAGATTGTGGGCACGCGTGGCAGTGTATGTGTTTCACCTATAACCCTTAAAGCGCTGAAATGTGTTTATATAAACCATAAAGACCAAAGGTTTTCTTTTCATTTTGAAATCATTATAAAAGTCTTAGTAAGCTCTTTCCGCTTCATTTGAATAGCTACATGTATGCTATGGGTCCATAAATATACTCTTTCAGAGCGGGGGTCGACTTTAGACGTCAGAATCTGAACTCATCAGATTCTGACGTCTAAAGTCGGTCCTCGCGCTGAAATGGCCAAATGTACAGCATATTATACAGCTTGTGTATGATATCATGATCACAGCTCGGGTTGCTATGTACATACGATACAAGCATCCCAGAGATGGTACAATGGTAGACTGGATATATTGATTGCGTCTGATTAATTAAAGGTGTATGTCACTGTAGCTAATCAATGAGACCTAGTCAACAACCGCGAGATGTACATGACAACAAAGTCAATGTGAAGTTGTCAACACAAAAAATAGTGTAGGCCATAATTCAATGCAAAACACGATTGAATGAAATTGAATGAATGCACATAAAGGGATGAATGAATGAGTGAATGACTGAATGAATATCACAACATGACTATAAACATGACTGACTGACTGACTGACTGACTGACTGACTGACTGAAAAAATGAATGAATGAATGAATGAATGAATAAATGAAGGAATGAATGAATGAATGAATGAATGAATAAATGAATGAATGAATGAATGAATGAATAAAAGACGAAATTCTTCGTCAACGTTCAGAAATCCAATGACTACTGACGAGGTTGTTGAGTATTAACAAGTAGCCGGTAATGAGATGACAGAGATAGGAGCTGCGGCTCACATATATACCGCCATATACCGCCAGCGCGGGTTCAATGTTGGGTCAACGTCGCAGACGATGGCTAAACATTAAAACAACGCTTTGGCTATGTCGCAGACGATGGCCAAACATTGAAACAACGCTTGGACGGCCTGTCGCGCGTTAGACTGCACATTGGTAGCAGGGACCTGAGTGCTTTGAGTTATTGACAGATACTTCATTTGTGAATTATATGACACGCCATCAAAACCTGGGCCTCAATTAATTCTAACAACGCTGAAATATATTTGCATAAACCATGGAGACCCAAGGGGTTTTTTCGATTTGAAATCATGATAAATGTGTTAGTTAGCATTTGAATACCTTTGTTATCGGTCCACAGCCATTAAAAATATTTTACTCTTTCAGTGCGGGGATCGACTGTAGACGTCAGATTCTGACGTCTAAAGTCGATCGCCGCACTGAAAGGGTTAAGGCGTGATAATGGCTCAGTTATGGCGTGAGAGTGGCTGAATAACGGTGCATGGAACCATCGATCTAGAAAAACACAGCAACAGCAATGTTTTATCATCGTTTTGTACGACATATCTTTATTTCGGACCAAGTGCAGCGATTGGTCAATGGCAAACTATCATGCTTGGAGTGCTAATCACTGCCCGTCATTCAGGTGTTATTTAAATAGCCTAAGGCGGTGGAATTGGCCCATTATTTCTTAGCTATTTGTTTTATTATTTGTGAAATATTAATTTTCTTATGAAATTGCCGTGTGGCACATATATTTTCACGTTTTAGCAAAAACAAAGTATTTCAACACGAAATCATCAATTTTTATAACAACTCACAACCGCGATGAAAACATAAATATTTTACGAAATTTTGTTCAGTACAAGGTTCTTGTTTCTCAGTATAATGCTCGCATTTCAAATCGATTCCACAATTCAAAAAAGTGTTAAAAGTTATGCAGATTACACCCAAAAGACAGCTGGAAATAAATGCAGTTTTTCACTGGTTTATTTGTACATGTACCTGTGTACCTTGATCAGAAATTACACAGGTTAATTTATGGTGAATTTTAAATAAACTCGTGCAGCCATAGAGGTTATATACATCGTTCTGTGTGTATAGTGGGGACCAATCACATTTACTTAATACTTGACGAATTTCACCCTTTAATCGCCAAGTTATCCAAATTAATTTTTCATCCGTTTACATTTGAGCCTAGCCGATAAAAAAACATGGAGACGAAATGTGTTTTTCATTTTGAAATCATCATAAATGTCTTAGGTCTTTCCGCTTCACTTGAATACCTACATTCATGTTATGGTCATTATAAATAGTTTACTCTTTCAGTGTGGAGATCGACTTTAGACGTCAGATTCTGACGTCTACATACGTCAGAACGTCTAAAGTCGATCAGCCGCTGAAAGGGTTAAGGCGTGATAATGGCTCAGTTATGGCATGAGAGTGGCTGAATAACGGTGCATAGAACCATCGATCTAGAAAAACACAACGTCAAAAGCAATGTTTTATCATCGTGAATTCCTATTTATAAGTATAGCAATTGGTCAATGGCAAACTACTATGCTTGGAGTGATAATATTTGCCCGTCATTCAGTTGTTATTTAAATAACATGGGTAGAATACGATAGTTGCGACATTATTTCTTAGAAATTAGTTTTCGTATTTGAGAAATAATAATTTTATAATAAAATTGCTGTGTGGCACATGTATTTCACGTGTTAGCATAAACTCAAATCAATAGTCTTATGAATTTCAGCGCGAACTTAATCAATTTGTATCACAACCGAGATGAAAACGTAAATATTTTACGAAATTTTATTCAGTACAAGGTTTTTGTTTCTCAGAATAAGGCTCGCAATTCAAATCGATTCCACAAATCGAAAAAATTGTTAAAAGTTATACATATTACACCCGAAGGAGATGATATTACAGCTGGAAATAATAAAATCACTTTGTAGCTGGTTTACTTGTAGCATGATCTGAAATTAAACAGGTTAATTTATGGTTGTGTGTGTATAGTGGGGACCAATCACATTTACATAATACTTGACGAATTTCACCCTTTAATCGCCAAGTTATCAAAATTATTTTTTCATCCGTTTATATTTGGGTCTAGCCGACACCATCAGCAAATTCAAGCGGCTGAAAATTATGTAGATTTGCCCGATCGGAAGACAATTATTTTTAAATTTAAAAATGAATTATTCGATTAACTGAACATCTACCTCAACATGTCTCATCAATAATTTTTTCCTTGGCATTTTTTTCGTTTGAAAAGTAACGTGCTTGAGAAGATAAATCACCCGCAGTTCAAGATTCAACCCTTATCCTGCTAAGGTAATTTATTTAAATTTTCACCCACTTGAAGTTGTATCTAGCTACTGCGACCCACAACTTCAAGTTACTCATGTTTATTTAATTTGAGACCGGCAAACATTTGCAAAACTTGATGTCTAAACACACATTTCATTCCCAATAACAGTGATTTAATCGGCTAAGGGAATGGATTAGAAAACGACTGTACTCGGGATCAGCGCTCAAATGCTTAACAGACGACATGTATTGGGCTTGGACGAACTATTGTCAAGTGGTGAAATCCACATCACAACACAATTAAATACGAAGTATATTATCGCCCTTCACGTCATTGACAATCCAGGATTACCACTTACAGCGCGGGGATCGCCTGTAGACGTCAGAATCTGACGTCTCTAGACTTCAGATTTCGACGTCTAAATCGATCCCCGCACTGAAAGAGGAAAACATTTATAATTGTCCTAGACCCATAACATAGGTATTCAAAAGAAGTAGAAAGAGGTAACCAAGACATTTATTATGACTTCAAATTGAACTAAAACTTCAGCGCTTTAAGGATTAACCCGTGGTTTACTGAATTAGCCTACTGCAATTGATAATATACTCTTCAATTAACAAAAAAATATATTCATCAGTTTATAGTAAATGACATAGATCCGCAATTGATTTACTTGAACAACCAATTACATGTACATGTACTTACCACAAAATGCTTAATTAATTTCAATGACGGAAAATTGAAAAAGTACAGTGTATATACATGTATGGACATAGGAGGACAATGGTCAACACTTCAAATGTAAATGAGCCTGGTATGACCTGGATTTACACTGAAGTAGGTCATTCGGTGCGGTGACCTCGTGGATTGTTCAGCACAAAGCAGAGAGCGTTAAACGTTACCTGGAATAATTGTGTCCTTTGAATATTGCTGACAAACGATCAAAGTGAGCAGAGAATGACAAAGATAGGTTCACTCACTGAACTCAATCGTTTGACGAAATATTGAGCAGTGGTCATCGTTCCCAAATATAACCCTTTCAAGCCTGAATTAACCATTGTCATCTTCATCCACTGCAAGCCGCGAATTGCTGTCGCAATTATCGACTTGCAGTGAATGAACATGACTTGAAATGGGTGGAAAATAAAAAAAATATATCGTTATTGATAAAACAGTTCAATGAAAATTTTCGTTCTAAACCCATTATAGAAGTAGAAACTTTCTTCGGATACACGATATGATGCTTTAATGCATCGTGATGCTTTAACTTAATTTTTAGACTCTGACGACTAAAGTCGATCCCCGCACTGTAAGAGTAAAAATATTTCAAATTGAAAAAATCCTTTGGTTGCGACATTTTTTACAAATTAATTCAGCGCTTTAAGGGTTAAACACTAATTCCAGGCCCAATAACTGTTATTTGATAGGCTAGTAAAACGGAATTAAACCACTATAGTCGCCCTTAGCGGTTTAAGGGTTAACCCTTTTCCTGCTAGACCCGTGAACTCTTTTCCTGCCAGGTACTTTTTCAGGCAAGTTTCAAACCAAATAAAATATCCTGATAAACATGATAAAATAGTGTGTGACAGATGATTAGGTAATCAAATATTCAGGGGTCAGGTGGGTGATTTCAATTTTTCGTACATGTAGAAATATTTTCGTTATTTGAAGCTGGAAATTGCTATACTTCTTATACGTTTTATAAAAATATTAGATTTATTATAAACGATTTCACGAACTATTGTTATTTGTGTCAAACTACAAGGGGATTGTATTTGTTTGGAAACGTGCTTGAAAAGTATACACGCTTCTATCAGCACCATCAGTGATATGTATGAACTTAGATGTGGCCATGATAATGTGTTTTAACTTACATGTGGCCATGATGATGTGTTTTAACTTACATGTGGCCATGATGATGTGTTTGTGTTCTATTTTATCAGTGTCCGTTGAGGGCTGGAAGTTAAGGCTGGTGACAGGTAGACGGGCACACTGTGTGTCGTCATCACTGAGGCTGAACAGGCACTGGGCAGAGTCCGGGTTGTAAATCTGAAACACATTATTATATCATCACCATGGAGTTTAAACATGGTAAAGGTTTAGCCACAACAAAGATCCCACATAACATTACATCGTCACCATGAAGTTTAAAACTTTCCGCGCGGGGACCGTCTTTATACGTCCGAATCTGACGTATAAAGAGGGTCTCCGCACTGAAAAAATTAAAATATATTTAATGGCCTTACACCCATAACATAGGTATTCAAATTAAGCGGAAAAAGCTACCTAAAACATTTATTATGACTCCAAATTATACAAAAATATTTCAGCGTTGTGAGGGTTAAAGGTCGTATCTGTTACTTTGTAAAGTGGCAAATGCAACCATTTAACCCCAACGGGATCCCACATTTTCATCACTCAGGCTTAAAAATGTTCAACAGCATCGGTCAAATGCACAATGCAAACTATAAATGACCGATACAAGGAACTACTTTGCATGGTAGATGATGCCACATTAAATGATGCATGATGTCTTACGGCTGGTGCCACATTGCATAAAGCACTTGTGTGACAAACCATAATGAAATGTACTTCAAAGCAAAATGTAATGTACCAAAAAGCATCTCGGGACAGAAGAGAATCAATTCAGATCAACTTCTGGAGACACGTTCAAACTAAACCATTCTGCTTTACGAGTGCTCCTAGATTAAATTTGTATACTTCATCATTTAACTCAACTATTGAAACACAAAATATTTATCGCCAAATAAATATGTGTGATAATCATGATAATTAGAGAAAAAAAATAGAAAATATTCCACTTTTAGACATTTATTTGAATTACAATTCTTTTATTTTCCAAATTCTTGAACTATATTTATATTTAGTTATAATTCAACTCCAATTCCGTAATTGACCACATGTCTGATCCATGCTTTGGTAACGAAAATGTATATGCCCGTCAACCCATTGTCATGCGCAGCCGTAATTAAACTTTATTTTTCATCTGTCACATCCGGAAAATAAACATTTTGAAATAATCAATACAAAATATCTACAAATTAAATACATATATTTAATATACCGTAATTCATGATATCTACATTATATTACTTTAGTACTTAAGAGGTCAACATACAGATATAGATATAATTCTCTTAACGTGCAGATAAGAGGTGGCAGGTTATTAATAAATCACTTACAGTCAATGTAATACAATGACTTAGAAAACACTTCTCAATACCTAAGTGTGACATATATATAACTGATGGCTTCTCAACTGGTTAACACCCACATTTATCATGTTTATTAACTGCCAGTTTTCATTCATTTGAAGCTGTAATTGCTGACGCAATTGACAGCTTCAAATCAAAGCTTTTTGTTGAAGTAACAATGAAGTAAGAATATTTTGTCTCTCAAGCATGTCAAGTGTGAGGCGAGAATTAGGTGATCATTGGCTCTCAAGACCGCCGAGTCACGATAATGGAACATTAATAATAAATATAATAAAAATAAAAAATAAAATCAATTTGTAAAATTTCGTCTTTTCAAGGCGCTACCACGGCGACACCAGTACCTGCACCGATGAGGGAGGTGCATTGGCACTGCTGTTGAGCAGAGGAACCAGGGTAAGTCGCTGGCAATCCGCCTGGAGATTAAAGTCAGACACCTGGATGCTGCAGCTTCCCTTGGATGATCGCTATAAACTAGTGCTTCCGTACTATGCCGTACAGCATGCAACAGACGGAGCAGCAGATCCATATATGGGCAAAACCATGGAATTGCGACATAAAAGCTATTTTTTTTAAAGCATGCAAACACAAGATCAACTCTGTTGTTAGACAAATAACAACTTTGCTCAAAATTTTTTGTATGAATTTATTTATTCTTGCTAATATTAATTATATATATTCACAGCGCCACCTAGTGGTAAATTTTTACTATTTTTTCCTACAAAATGATAGGTATTTTCAATGTTGATGAAAAATTATTATTTGAATTATTTTACTTAGTTTAAGGATACTAGGTGACCATGGGAAGGTATGGTTTATTCTGAGATTTAAATGTCGTGATGTATGCAACGTTACGTACATCACAAAAAAAATGTAATTTATTTTGTTATGAAAAATTTTCGGTGAATATTCTCAATATATTTTTATTAAAGTAACAAGTTTCCTATAACCCATATTATGTACAAATGCTTTAACATTTGTATAATTAGTTAAGCTGGGAACTACCGCACAAAGATGAATTCGTGATGTACGCAACAGGATTGTGATGTACGCAGCATGTAATTTCATTGAAAAGTATTAAACATAACAAACGTTTACAATGTTACTTAGGAGCGTCATAAAATTTGTGTGATTCTCTTTAGAAATATATTTGATTGCATAGACGTGTTAGAATATATTTTATTAGTGATAGAAGGTCTTTTAAATTATATTTTATATTTCAAAAGATTTTTGATATAATTTAATAACACATGTTAATCTGGGGTGAAGCATGTGAAATGGCTAGATTTGATAAAAAATTCGTTTTATAGATTAATTGCATGTTAAATATTATGTTTGATAATTATGGTGTTATTAGAAGACCATAGAATATCTTAAATATATTTCCAGCAAAGACAAGTCATTTTGATGAACCTCCAAACGCCCCCCCCCCCCCTCCAAAGAAAAAGAAAAAAATAGATTCAATATTAGCTAGCTTACATCTATATATATTGTAAACATCAATTTATGTTGCAAAAAATTCACCCAACTATGAACTGTGTGTAATATAAGTATTATATTACACCAGATGGGTTTAATTATCACAAACATGATTGCTGCTGTCTGTGAGTGTGATGGTGGCGGAAAATCTTTAACAATTCTTTTGCAGGGGTGATATGTAATTTAAACAGCGACCGATAGTTAACAGAATGCTGTTCTAGATATTGTCTAAACTGGTATCACAGAGAGCTCTATGTATTTCTATTAAAAGTTATCATTACTATTGATCATACAAATATTTTACATAATTTGAATGTTGAAAGGAGACATTGATTTCTAACCAATTTAACAACACAGAAGATAATATATCGGGAATCTGGCCATTTATTTATGTAAACATTTATATAAATTTATGTTATACTATTATAATATATATATAATTTTGAAATGTGCTGTAAATGTTATGGTGACATAACCATGTGCTAAATGTATGGCAGTGTTTCCCGTTTTAACTTCATAACTATCATACATAATTTCAAATTAAAAGTGCATGAAAATATTCTACATTTCCAATTTAATTGCTCCTTCTTTTTGACATGTTAACAGACCGTTGCATACATCACGGTAAATATGTTGCATACATCACGCTTGTATCAACAGTTTCCAGAAAAAAAAGAAGCTAGCGGATAAAAATTATTCTACTTTTGAAGATAAATTGAGGGCACTAACTTGATAGAATAGAGAGTATATTAAAAAATATATTTACTGACAGGATAGAGGCTAAAGTTTTTCTAAAGTTCAAAACTAGTGTCACAACGATGCTGCATACATCACGATTGAATATTGCCGCCTGGCTACATTCCATGAATAGATTTTTCCACAATATGACCAATAGATACACCTAGAGTCAATGTGTGATTGTATGCATGGATCATATTAGGGGTTTCACTTTATATTTTATATTGGCAGCCAACACAAAAAAATAAAACTGTCACAATGTTGCATACATCACGATGGTCTTGCCCATATATAGTGACCCAGGTGGGGCAGGGCGGGGGCCCTGGTGCAGTGGTTAAAGCTGTCTGCTTGGAAAGTCGGAGATCGCGGGTTCGTCTCCCGCTCAGATTTCAAAGAAACAAATGTTTATTCCCCGCTCACTGGTATATATTCAGTTTTGTGGGGAGGTAGCGTGGGGAGGTAGCGTGCTCGGCCTCTGACCACCAGGGCTCGAATTTCGAATTCTATGTCTGGAGGGCAGTGTCATCTCACCATCTCAGGAGATTCTCCTGGCCCAGCTTAGCCTACATCATGTACATGTGCACAAATGTGGTTTAAATCTAACTCATTTCATTTCATTTGCCCAGGCGGTCTGATTGGGAGTGTCTATTCGATTTGAAACAAATGGGAACGGATAAAAAGACAGTCCTGGAATTCAATCCTGCAACACGGTAGATCTTCAGTCACACAGCCCAGCTAACACGAGACGTTCACCAATGTTGGTTTAATGTTGGGCCAGCGTCGCAGCCGGTGGGCCAGAATTAAATCAGTATTGGCTGAACGTTTCGTGTTTGCTGGAAACATATCGGACAAACCCTTGTCTTGCTGGACCCTATATACAGATAAACAAGACTACATAAGTCCAGGAGCTCCCGCGACGAATTAGAATTTGATTTAAGCAATTTTGTGTAGGGTTTTTAATGTTGTCCTAAGCTAGGTCAACAAGACGCAAGACAACTAGGTCTAAGAAGCCCAGTCTAAGAGTAAGATAAGAACTAAACAGTCTGTCAGAGATTGCAAACATCCATTGAAATTAATAATCCTAATCAGTATCCCAGTAATGGTCTACCTATCTGGCACGGTTTACCCGATATCAGGCCAATCGAGGTAACTAATAGCTGATTTACGGTCATTTTGAGTTCGATATAAATTAGTCAAAAACTTAGGGTGCATCCTCCCCCGAAACCTCAAATTTTGTTTTATAGTAATGGACTAACATCTAACACAGTTTGCAAAATATTGTGCATGTGAAAGTAAATAATGGCCGATAGGGGGCCATTTTGAATTTGATCGAGTCAGAATTTTTCAAGCTGCATCCTCAGCTGAAATCTCACATTTCATTCTATAGTAATCGTTTAGCTATCTAGCACGGTTTACCAAATATCGGCCATGTGGAAGTGAATAATGGCCTAAAGGCGGCCATTTTGAATTTGATCAAGTCGAAATTTTCCAAGATGCATCCTCAGCTGAAATCTCACATTTCATTCTATAGTAATGGTCTAGCCATCAAGTACGGTTTACCAAAAAACGGCTATGTGAAAGTGAATAATGGCCGATAGGCGGCCATTTTGAATTTGATCTAGTCATTTTTTTTCAAGATGCATCCTCTCTTGTAATCTCACATTTTGTTTTATAGTAATAGTCCAGCTATCTAACACAGTTTACCAAATATCAGCAATGTGAAAGTAAATAGTGGCGATAGGCGGCCATTTTGAATTCGATTGAGTCGAAAGTTTTTGAAAGGCATCCTCTCTCAAAACGTCACATTTTGTTTTATAGTAATGGTCTAGCTATCTAGCACGGTTTACCTGATATCAGGCCTATCGAGGTAAATAATGCTGATTGTCGGCCATTTTGAATTTGTAAGTTAAAAATTTTCAGGGTGCATCCTCCCCCGAAAACTCACACTTTGTTTTATAGTAATCAGGTAATGGTCTAGCCATCTAGCACGGTTTACCAAATATCAGCCATGTGAAAATGAATAATGGCCGAAAAGGCGGCCATTTTAAATTTGATCAAGTCAAACTTTTTCAAGATGCATCCTCATCTGAAATCTCACATTTCGATTTATAGTAATGGTCCAGCCATCTAGCACGGTTGACCAAATATCGGCCATGTGAAAGTGAATAATGGCCGATAAGCGGCCATTTTGAATTTTATCGAGTCAAATTTTTTCAAGATGCATCCTCTCCTGAAATCACACATTTTGTTTTATAGTAATGGTCTAGCCATCTAGCACGGTTTACCAAATAACTGCCATGTGAAAGTGAATAATGGCCGATTGGCGGCCATTTTGAACTTGGACAAAATGAATTTTTTCAAAATGCATCCTCTCCTGAAACCTTACAATTTGTTTTATAGTAATGGTGTAGATATCTTGAGCAGTTTTCATGATATTCCACAATATCAGGCCTGTCGAGGTGAATAATGGCCGATAGGCGGCCATTTTGAATTTTATCAACTTGAAATTTTTCAAGATGCATCCTCTCCTGAAACCTTACAATTTATTTGTTATTAATGGAGTAGCTATCTTGAGCGGTGTTCATGATATTCCGCAATATCAGGCCTGTCAAGGTGAATAATGGCCGATAGGCGGCCATTTTTGATTTTATCAACTTGAAATTTTTCAAGATGCATCCTCTCCTGGAACCTCACAATTTGTTTTATAGTAATGGTGTAGCTATCTTGAGCGGTTTCCATGATATTCCGCAAAATCTTTCAGTCGGATTTACCGATGTTATAAATTAGGTCAAAGTGCTGGGTCAACTTCCAGGTCAAGGTCCAAAAACCTGAAAAGGCACAACTAGGGACCTTAGAGAACATGTATGTGCAATATGACTGTCATCGGCCCAGTACTTTTCGAGATCTGCTCCGGAAACGAAGTGCGCGTCAAAACGTCTAAATAGGTCATAGTTCTGAACCAGAAGTAGGTCAAAGTTCAAATACCCCAAAAGGCACAACTAGACCCCCTAGGGGTGTTGTGTGTAAAATTTGAAGACTATCGGACAAGTACTTTCAGAGATATGCTCCGGAAACGAATTGTTTACGGACGGCCCAACGGCCCAACGGCCCAACGGCCCAACGGCCCAACGCCGTCACATCATCATTTTCTCCTCTGCAACCTTGCGTATTGAATTCAGATTAAAAATATTTTAACCCGTCCATTAGCCACCTGGAAGTAACCCACATACCAAAAATTGTTATCCTAGCTTATTTTCTCACAAAGTTATAGGCAAAAGAAGAGGCCAAAAAAAAACGGAGGTAGAATCCATAGCTCCCTTCGCTCACCTACGGTGACGGCGGGAGCTAATAAGTTTACAAAAAAAGTTTTACCTGAATAAAATGCGACCGAAATCGATAAAATAGTTTGTGTTACATACAAACTTGATAATTGAATTTGAGAGATGTTTGTTTTTCATAATCCTGATGAATAGAAATATTTGTTATCATTTGAAGCAGGGAATGGCGTTAGTAATCTGGGCTCAGATGAGTGAAATATACTGGATTACCACTCAACACGACATGAGCTGAAAGGGAATATTATAATATAAAGCAATCCTTGATGGAATGATAACACCTTAGATTTGACACACTGCTTCATCGAGAGTCTCTTATAATTGATTTATTGGTATTTCATCGATCACTCCAATGATATGAAGGATCTCAGTAAACACAAAACATGTGTATAACATTTTTACAATGTTGGACCAACGTCTTCGACGTTGGTCTAACATTGTAAAAATGTTATACACATGTTTTGCGTTTGCTGGGATGGTTGACAACCGTGACTGTAGTCCACTCAGGACACACTTATGTTACTGACAGGCCATGTCTGCTATGACTGAGTGCAACAGATTACGTGGCTTCAAAGATTCCTGTTAGAAATGTACGGCGGATGAATGAATGAATGAATGAATGAATGAATGAATGAATGAATGAATGAATGAATGAATGAATGAATGAATAATTGAATGAATGAATGAATGAATGAATGAATGAATGAATGAATGAATGAATGAATGAATGAATGAATGAATGAATGAATAAGTAAATGAAGGAATGATGAATGAATGAATACAAATACGAATCATTTATTTGATAGGCCTATGGCCCGTACAAAAATGTGAATGTAATACAAAAAATACAATAAGTACACATAGTAAGCACAATGCATATAACGTTACAATTTTTTTGCAATGCATCACAATATGTTTTTGAATGAATGAATGAATGAATGAATGAATGAATGAATGAATGAATGAATGAATGAATGAATGAACAGATGAATGGGATTTTAGGCCACCGTTGTGTACATATACATAATTATATGACACACAACTTCAAGTGGCTAAAAATGTATGTTAATGGTTAAATTTAAGTCCGATATATATCAGTGTTTCAAGATTAAAGGCATATTTTATTGTGAACAGCTCGTTATCTGGGGTCATACAAGTGCTAATGAACACACATAATGTCTACTGCAGTCGACATCAGTGCTCTAAGGGTACAGCGTACCGATGAAGTCCTCTCACCATTAAAACTTTACATAAAATGGAATGGAGAATGACTTTGTGTAGAGTAGTTCTAGGGACTCTTCATCCGGCCTTTAATTATTAAGCAGTCGTGAAAAGCTTTTCACGTGTGATAAAAAATGCTTAATAGTCAAAAATGAGACAACAACAATGTCACATTTTGATCTCCAAGGTTTATACAAAAACATTTCAGCGTTGTAAGGGTTAGGGTATTATTTATAACATTTGCCAGTAGCCTACGTTGTCAGGTTATGGACACACCTAGCCATCGCCATTGTCATCATAAACATGATAAATGTCTTAATTAGGCGCTTCATTTGAATACCTATGTTATGGGTCTGCGGCCATTATATATATTTTACTCTTCAGTGCAAAGACGACTAGACGTATAAAGTGCACCCCCCCCCCCCCCCCCGATGAAAGGGCTTAATATAAAAAAACCGGATCGACATGAAGTATTACGAAACTGAAGTGTTTACGTAACTTGTTTATAAGTCATCTAGATAAGAAATCAAATCTGAAAAACATCGTCTGAATACGGGGCCAATGCCTTCAACGGTGGTACCGCATTGTACCGATATTTATGGCGTAAGGTGTGGTGCTGAGCCATACAAGAGTCAGATGACCCAATAATGGCTAGATGTTGGGCCAACGTCGCAGACGGTGGACCAGCATTTAACCATCATTGGAATCATTGGGACAATGTAATCGTGTTTGCTGGGTGGGAAATATGAGTGATATAAGCTGTAAGCAATCAAAGGGTCAGACACGGTGACAATGCTGATGGGAAAGTGACGCACTTCAAAACTCGTAGACCATTTGTGTGCTAGCGGCAATATTACCTACTTAGCTACACCGGAATTTAAGTAGCATGCGGAATGTCACTCCATGGTTTTGTAACATTTTTTGTCAGCTGAAATATCTCCAGCTACAGATACAAAACTCAATGTCGCTGAAACAATCTATCAGTGTCTAGACTATATAGGGAACAATTTGATGCAGAAAAATTTCAGAGAGGCCAATTTAGAACGGAGGAAGAAAGGAAGATAAGAAGAAAAAAATAGTAAGATGACAGAAGATTGGCACAAATGTCGCTGAGCCCCTTGGCAGACTTTCCACTAAAATGTATGACTGCGCAGCCCATAAATAATTTTAATACAAGTTTGAAGTAAGAGTGTAACATGTGTAATGTTGTAAATTCGGCAGAGTAACTCAGATTGGGCAATTCGGACGACTGGGATTCAGGTTGAAAATTGAGAAAATTCCTTGAAAATCCGAAGACTTGGGGTCTCTGAAATTGTGTAGCAGTTTGGAAGCTGTGCATATGTCGAGATATTGTCCATGACAACACCTGCTACAAAAACGTATTATTATGTAGCATTTGCTCCCAATTGCGTAGCAAACTGCACCGCTACACTTCCCTGCACTCAACTTCAAAAAACATTATTTTCAATTTTTTTGGATAAATGGCAATGGATGAATCTTCTTCTTATTACTGTCTCAATTCTGATCACAAGGCGAATGACAGTAAATTGAGTTTAAAAATGTATACTCAAGTGTGATCTGTTACATTAACCCCTAAAACGCTGAATTATTTTTTTAAAAAAAACCTTGGAGACCAAAGGGTGTTTTCAATTTGAAATCATCATAAATGTCTTAGTTAGCTCTTTCTGATTCATTTGAATACCTATGCTATTGGTCTACAGCCATTAGAAATATGTTTACCCTTACAGTGCGGGAATCGTCTTTTGTCGTCAGAATCTACAGACGTCAGATTCTGACGACTAAAGACGATCCCGTCGATGGGTTGAAGTTCAGAAAGCTATGGGAGCGAAAATGATTATCAGTTAACCAATACAGTGAATATTTCATCCTATTAATACTAATAGACAAATGATTGTTTCAAATATCTATGAATGCGAATTGCTGTGAAATGTCAGTACAATATACAGACCACTGTAGTGTTGCTAAGCCATCTACTCAGTGGTATGTTATTAAAGACGTATCGAATTATTTACAACCACAGTCAATCACCAAAGATAAGGTATCAGATTGATAGGAGATGACATGCATGGTTTCCACTTGGGATAAGTCAGTAATAATTAGAGAATTAGTGACAGTGATCTGATATAGCCTAATTCTTCTTGTTGATAGGAGTTGACATACATGGTTTCCACCTGGGATAAGTCACTGATATTTAGAGAATCGGTGACAGTGATATGTATAGCTTAATTCTTGTTTTACATGTTACATAAATAGCATGTAACACCCTTTCAGCACCAAGGACCGAATAGGATATTTTGAATCAAATTCATTAATAGGTTCAACCCTTTCAGCGCGGGGACCGACATTAAACGTCAGAGTCTGACGTCCAGACATCTAAAGTCGATCCCCGCACTGAAAAAATAAAATATTTCTAATGGTCATATAGACCCATACCATAGGTATTTAAATGAAGCGGAAAAAGCTAACAAAGACATTTATGACAATTTCAAAATGGAAAAGACCATTTGGTCTCCTTGTTTATACAAAACATTGTCAGGGTTGCGAGGATTAAATGATAATATCCATCAAAATACTGATGTTCATGATACATCAGATATATACTCTATCATTTTGTCCTCACACAAACAGCCCAGCAAACACGGCCCAATGCTGTTTCAATATTGGCCCATCGTCTTCGACGCTGGCCCAACATTGAAACAGCATTGGGCGAATGTTCTGTGTGTTATGGGAGGGCATATTTAACCCTTTATGCGCTACGCGCGACTATAATCGTTTGTAATCCGTTTTATTAGCAGATTAAAATAAATCACAGTTATTTAGAATGAAATGACTTTGAGTGCTTATATTAACCCTTCAAGCGCTGAATTAATTTGTAAAAAACATCGCAACCGAAGTGGTTTTTTCACCTTGAAATTATTATAAATGTTTTAGTTAGCTCTTTCCGATTCATTTGAATACCTATGTTATGGGTCTACGGCCATTAGAAATATTTCAACACTTACAATGCGGGAATCGACTTAGTCCGTCAGAATCTGACGTCAGGTTCTGACGACTAAAATCGATCCATGTGCTGTAAGGGTTAAACAACAAGATTTGTAAATGTTTGGTCTCAAATTAAACAAATACAATGAAATATGGTCAATTTTCACCCACTTGAAGTTGTGGGTCGCGATGGCGAGACACAACTTCAAGTGGCTGAAAATTTAAATAAGATAACTTAGGGTTAAAGTCACTTTGAGAGCAATGGGAATTACGTCAGCAATTCACACGTCTTGGGGCTGAGAGGGTTATGACCAGCATGAGACATATATATCTGTACACACAGGCGGCTTACAGTCTGACACGGCTTAACTGAGGATCGGTCAAGGTCAAGTCAGACAAAGACGGATTTATTGGCTACCATTTGATCTGTGTATATAGATGTATTGGTCAGCTGAGCATGTAAGGATCACGCATAAATTATGTTAAACATGCCAATGCTTTGTCATATATTTCTTTCACCAGTGTGTTAGAGGAGACAATTTACAGTCGCTGACCTGAGGAAGGTTTGATGAACAGAAAACTCAGCCAAAAATAAAAAATAAAAAAAAAAAACTCAGAAAAATACAGCCCTAACCCTTTGCCTGCGGATACGACAATAGTCGTTTTTATTCTGTTTTATTAGCCGATGAAATCACTGTTATTGGGAATAAAATGACTGTTTAAACATCAAGATTTGTAAATGTTCTTCTCAAATTAAACAAATATGAGTAATTTTCAGCCACTTGAGGTGTGGATCGCGGTAGCGAGACACACCTCAAGTGGCTGGAATTTTAAATAAAATAACTTAGCAGGATAAGGGCTAACATATACATCATTTATTTATTCATTCTCATTCCTTGATTTACTAATTCATACATTTATTCATTTGTCATTAGTTTATTCATTCATTCATTTGTGTCATTGACGAATGTACTCATTCATCCATTGCTCCATTTTTTCAATCTATCCTTTTTCATGTTCATTCGCTCGTTATTTAATAAATTCATTATAATCAATCAATCAATCAATCAATCAATCAATCAATCAATCAATCAATCAATCAATCAATCAATCAAGCAATCAAGCAATCAAGCAATCAATCAATCAATCAATCAATCAATCAATCAATCAATCAATCAATCAATCAATCAATCAATCAAACAATCAAGCATTCAACTCAATTCATTCGTTTGCTGATCACCATCTTCAACCGAAGTGTTAATAAAAAGGATTGAAGCGTATAGACTTGATCGGCTGTCAGCTCTTTTAAGTCTAAATTGACTTTGAGATCTTCACCCAATTATACAAACCGCGAATTGCTGTCGTAATTCTCGGTTTGTATTGGATAAAAGTAACTTGAAGTAGATGGTGTGATGTTTAAGGTAAAGGCAAAGAAGCAAATAAAACTAATATGATGGCGTTGTTGCGACGTTGAATCAACGTCAATGACGTTGAATCAACGTCAATTCAACGTCGCAACAACGTCGTATGCCCGGTGGGTTGTCGCTTAAGAGAGAATGCTGCTCATTACGGGTGGGCTCTGATGACAAGTGACCGCTTGAAGATGTTGAATGAATGAACTATAGAGGCAATCAGCCGTTCATAGTTCTGGGTTCTGATTACGTGTTGCGGTTATGAACAAAAGGTCGCTATATCAGGGAATATAATTATGAGTATTAAACTGAGGTTAACAGTCTCAAAATAACATATGAATCACCAGATTGTAGACAAAACTTTTAGTTTACGCGTACACTCTTGAATTATACTGTTATATAAGCTTCAATTTCTACATGTATGTAAATCCGTGGGTTTCAGAAAAGAACAAATCTGTCTGTGATTGTTTGATTACGGCTTACATGCTTATCCGTCTTCACCCACAATCAAGCAATATCAACAGCAAGCACGATACATTGATCGAATGTTTTTTTAATGTTGGGTCGGCGTCGTGGACGATGACACAACATTAAAACAGCATTGGATCAAACGTCTTGTGCTTGTTGGGTAGGCACCAGCACAATGCTGCCATAATGTCGGACTCCGTCAGCAAGGTCGGCCCAACATTGAATAACAGCTTAGCCAGCGTAGCATACAACAAGTACAAGTATTTAGAGCTACTGACTTCAGGTAAATTATGTGCTAAGGGTCAACACGGCTCTGATTGTCGGCGAAGGCAAGCAAATGTTCCTCAGCCTGAGCGATAAACGGAGCAAATAGAGTGCGACAAATCAGCCAGACTTGACAAACACAAATAAAGCCTTGGATTTCGTCTCGGGTTACTGTTACATAAAATGTAAGCCCCCTATAGATTATTAGTGGTTACGATGTCATCACGGTACACTTTGGTACCTCAGTGGCTACGATGTCATTAAGGTACACATTTGGTACCCCAGTAGCGGCTACGATGTCATCACGATGCACATTTGGTACCTCAGTGTCGGCTATGAGGTCATCACGGTATATCATGTGGTACCTCGGTAGCGGCTACGATGTTATCACGGTACACATTTGGTACCTCAGTAGCGGCTACGATGTCATCACGATGCACATTTGGTACCTCACTAGCGGCTATGAGGTCATCACGGTATATCATGTGGTACCTCGGTAGCGGCTACGATGTTATCACGGTACACATTCGGTATCTCAGTAGCTGCTACGAGGTCATCAAATACACATTTGGTACCTCAGTAGCGGCTACGATGTCATCACGGTACACATTCGGTATCTCAGTAGCTGCTACGATGTCATCAAATATACATTTGGTACCTCAGTAGCCGCTACGATGTCATCACGATTCACATTTGGTACCTCACTAGCGGCTATGAGGTCATCACGGTATATCATGTGGTACCTCGGTAGCGGCTACGATGTTATCACGGTACACATTTGGTACCTCAGTAGCGGCTACGATGTCATCACGGTACATATTTGGTACCTCAGTAGCGGCTACGATGTCATCACGGTGCACATTTGGTACCTCATCAATGTCCACATTTTTACCATCGCAGCGGCGGCTACCATGTCATTGGGGCAGTACACAGCATTGAAAAAGCACCAATCACTAATACAATCGATTATAAAACGTTTTTTATCAGTCGGATCCACAAGATTTGAAAATCCTTGTCCTACAACTGACACAGATCACATAATTTTCTCCCACTCATAGTTGTGGTAGCGACAGCGAGACACAACTATAAGTGGGTGGAAATTGTAATTGTATAACTGTAATTGTATAGCGTTTTGAAGGTTAATTTACTTTATTTCAAAATATGCTCCTTGCCTATACGTCACGTGCAAGTAAAGGCTAAAATGTTACTCTATTTGGTCGTGTGATCAATCTTACCCTGATGGTTCCCTCTGAGAGGCCTGCCGCCAGTATAGCCCCGTCAGGACTGTACTTAATACACATCACCTCACTGCTAGTCTCTCTGAAAAAATACAATACAATACAATACAATACAATACAATACAATACAATACAATACAATACAATACAATACAATACAATACAATACAATACAATACAATACAATACAATACAATACAATACAATACAATACAATACAATACAATACAATACAATACAATACAATACAATACAATGTAATGCAATACAATGTAATGCAATGCAATGCAATGCAATACAATGTAATACAAAGACACATCACCATGATCACCTACCTCACTGCTAGTCTCTCTGAAAAAAAAAATATAAAAAATAACACAATACAACAACACCCCACTGCTAGTCTCTCTGAAATAATACAATTGTACAGCACTAGAAAGGCGTGCTGCATTTTAATACATCGCCTCAATGTTAGTGTTTCTGAAAAAAACCCACAAATAACACAAAAAAAACAAAAACATGGAACTATAGTCACTCAAAACTTTAGGCAATTGTGTATGTTGCGGTTTTTTTATCAGCTCGTAAACATTTAAAATAAAAGCTGCTGAAAATGAAACTCTGTTTAATCATGCTAATTGGCATAGATAATTACACCTTTAAAATTTATCATCATCATAATTGTATCCATTTCCTTGTAAATAATGTCATACAGTGTGACAGTGTTCATACATTGTATACAAACATAAACAATCTGCGCTGATTGGTTTCTGGTTGAGACCCGCTGCAAAAATAACAACGGTGAGTCGTGTTAATATATTACAGATTAAATGATTGTATAAAAATGCACATGTAGTGTACAACGGGGACGTGATTGGTGGTAACGTTACGTACGGTGAGTGACAGGCTTTGAATGCTAAGTTGCAAGATATGTGTACTATTTCTGCTGATCAGTGAGTTTGCTAAATAATGATAATGACTACGTTAATACAATAATTTCTCAGGTGGAAGATGTGGATTCAACCCTTCGTGTACCCTTGCCACGTATGATAAAGGCGCCTTGCAGAGGCATATCCAGGGGGTACCCAGGATGCTGAAGCACCGCCCCCCCCCCACCCCACCTTGATTTGCAGAGTGAAGCTGAACATGATTTTACATCGAATTTGATGTATTTAAGCCAGGCTCGCATATCTTTATTATACAGCAACATAGAGTACCACGAAATTAGGTTAATGATAACGAGAAGAAATACCCAGGGGCTAGCCCTTAACCCTTTCAAGCCTGAATTGACCATTGTCATCTTCATCTAATACAAGCCGCAAATTGCTGTCGCAATTCTCGACTTGTAGTAGATGAAGATGACTGGAAGTGGGTGATAAATTAAAGAAAATTACCATGTATTCGTAGAACAGTTTCATCGAAATTTGCCTTCTAAAACCCTTAGTTGTGAAAAAATACAGTATGTTTTCAATGATGTAAAAAGATGATTCAATGCATCGTGAGGGTATAAAGGGTTAAAACGCTGTTCTTTTAAAAAAAAAAAAATTTACGTACCGGTAGTTGAAGTAAGTTGTGTCCCATGCACTATTGCGATCCACCACGTCAACTGAGTGAAAATTCCTTACATTTGTATAATTTTAATCAAAACGTACCATATTTATTCAATAATATTAATAAACACCCAGGACATAATTAGAATACTCCCTGAGATTACAGGGGGGGAGGGGGCGCAGGGGGGGGGGGGGGGGCTAATTAGGGTCGTTTCTAATGGTCATATAGTGTACATGTACATGATCGTGGCTTTTATAAATATCCAAATCAGGGGGTGGGCCTTGATTGGAATAAATACGGTATGTTAATTTAAATAGCAAACTCAATGCCAATTTTACCTTTTAATTTTCTTGTTTGAAGGAATAATAAAAAGGTTAAAACGACTATATCTATGTGACTACCTGTACATAGCATAGGTTAATATAAAGGTGGTATTCACAAGTGGCTGTATCACATAATAACCACGGTCGTATCTGCCACTTCACAGTGTAATATACCACCCTTTAACCCTTAAAGCGCGAGATGGACTTTAGTCGTCAGGGGGATAGACTTTAGTCGTCAGAATCTGACGACGGGATAGACTTTAGTCGTCAGAATCTGACGTCTGTAGACGTCAGATTCTGACGACTAAAGTCTATCCCCGCACTGTAAAAGTAAAAATATTTGTAATGGTCCTACACCCATAATAGGTATTTATATGAATCAGAAAGAGCTAACTGAGACGTTTATGATGATTTCAAATTGAAAAAACCCTTTGGTCTCCATGGTTTTAATAAAAATTAATTCAGCGCTTTAAGGGTTAACCTTTAAAGCGCTGACAATTTTTGTATAAACCATGGCGTCCAAAGAGTTTTTTCATATTGCAATCATTATAAATGTCTTGGTTAGCTCTTTCTGATTCATTTGAATACCTGTGTTATGGGTCTACTGTCAGTAGAAATATTTTTTACTCTTACAGCGCGGGGACTGACTTTAGTCGTCTGAATCTGACGTCTGCAGACGTCAGATTCAGACGACTAAAGTCGGTTCCCGCACTGTAAGGGTTAATTATTGTTCAAAGGGATGAAATATCAGTATATGAACCAAGAAATCAAAGGAGGTCTTCAACTTTAAATCATCATAAATAATTTGTTAGCTCTTTCTGATTTTTTTGAATAACTATGTTGCGGGTCTACTGCCATTATAAATAGTTTACTCTTTCAGTGCGGGGGCTGACTTTAGAGTTCAGATTATGACGTCTAAAGTCAGCCCCCGCACTGAAAGGGTTAAACCAAGGCAACACATGCCCAGCAAACACCGAACGCTGAAACAAAGTCGGTATAATGTTGGGCTGCATTGCAAACGATGGGTTAACAATGAACATACATACTCGAATCAATGTCTCCTGTTTGCCGTGTTGCTATATTTATTATCATAATTACAATTTCATCATTTACTCAACCCATATTGAGGGCGATAACCTGATAACCTGCTAATGTTTAGGCCGTTCGCAACCCTCTACAATAAAACACTATCTACACCGATCTGCATAAACATGGTAAAGTATTTTTGTTCAAAGCTATGGAACAACACAATGACAATGAAGAAGCATCTAAATACATGAATTACAATGAATTTCTCAGATATTTTGCCTTTTAATTGTGACAATCAGTCAGAACATTATCTGAGTGTGAATGTAAGATAGCATTAATGGCGACTTTTAAAATGTTGACAATCAGACTAATGGCCACTAATGTTGACTGCAATTCGTCAAGGTGTAATACAACCATGATCATTGGTGATAGTGAACTATTATCTCACGCAATTGATCGGCCGCGCACCTGATTTTTGGGGCCTTTACGAAAGATACATTTGATCACAGACCCTGTATCGCATGTGAGTTGGTTATTACGGACACATTCAGAGGAGGAAATAGGAGGACATCAGTTATCTATTTATCACACTTGTTAGAATGTCATTATTATTTATATTATCACTATAATCTGGTCATTGGCAACAAATCAGTGACATAGGTGATCATTGCAATTAATTTCCGTGGCCTATCAGTGAGCAGCTCCAATGCCGGAAATAATACTGGGATAACATCTGACCAACGCTTGGCGAACGAGACGTCAGCCTTTTTTCTCTGGGTAGAGTTGTTGGGGCACAAATGTCAAAGGAAGATCAATATAATAACTGGTTTTATTTCACAATGAACACACTCTATGAAATATTAGTTAAGTGCACCGCAAATATTTTCTCGCTCGTTTTTGTTTGACAGTAAATACTCAAAAAGAAATCGATTCCCCTTTTATTTTTTAGATCAGATGTTGAACATTGCCTTGTCGTCATCACCACAACATGAAGACCTTATTCAGAAGCTATTTTCTAACCCTTTAAGCGCTGAGCACGACTAAAATCATTCTAATCCATTTTATTAGCAGAATAAATGACGGTTATTTGGTATTAAAATGTGTGTGAACATTTTCACCGTTTTGGTCTCAAGCTAAACAAATATGAGTAATTTTCACCCACTTGAAGTTTTTGGTCGCGGTAGCGAGACACAACTTCAAACTTCTGATTTTATATGTATGTGCCATTTTAATCTTTCGGCTACATATAAATGGCCCTTGCAGGACATCGATTAACCACATACGAGGCTACGTATAAATAAGTCCGGCAGGACATTCACTAAAAACATGTGGAGGCCACATATAAATGGGCCTGGCAGGACATTCACTAATCACATATGGAGGCTACATGTTTATAAATGGCCAGGACAACCATTAATCACATGCAGAGGTTAATGTGTTTATAAATGGGCCTGGCAGGACATTAATTAACCATGTGTGGAGGTTATGTATAAAGGGGCCCAGCAGGACATCCACTAACCACATGCGGAGGTTAATGTGTTTATAAATTGGCCTGACAGGACATTCATTAACATGATTAATCACATGCAGAGGCTACATATAAATGGACCTGGCATGACATCCATTAACCACATGCGCAGGCTACGTGTAAATGGGCCTGGCAGGAAATCCACTTGTAGAGGCTACCCCTAACTATGGTCAACATATATATATGTAAATATATTGTCTGCATGCATATATCATGTATATAGTATCAGAATCTGTGTGTTAGTACGTACAAACAAATATTGTTTGTGTGCTGTACCATGTGTAGGCTACTGCTCTGCAAAGCCAAAAAGGTCAGCATCTACTTTCTTGTAAAGTAAGCAGGTACTGGTACTGCTAAGTTAGCTTTGCAAGACAGTGTATAAACTGCATATTTAAACAGCATCAGAGATGTTTCCCAGAATAGGCACTGTGCCTACATGCTGTTTGGTTTGGAAATCAGCCCAGTATTGACAGTTAATGGTGTATGAAATTAAGCATGTCAGGTGAAACATAAATGTGGGCTATACATATATGGTTCCCCTTGGATATGCAGGGTGTACAGTGTAGGCCTATCTTCCATTTCTGATGTGGCAGATCCACCTTTTCATATCCAATCAAACATTATGTAAACATTTCAGACAATCAAGTCATGCACTATGGTGGTGTGAGGTGCACTTTTGTCATTGTACAATGTACTGGTATATATATGGAACAGACTCACCTTTTAATATGTCTATTATTTCCATGGGTGCAAAATTAACACGAAAATATTTTTATAATATAAATACATTAGGCCACTATGTTTTTTTTCTCTGTTTTAGATTGTGGCCGATTTACGAAAAAAAACTGTCAATTTCGTCAGATAAAAAAACATTCCGAAAAAAAACAAGTTCATTTCAGGAGATAAAAAATATTTTAGCAGCTATGTTTTTTTTTGCATGTTTTTTCCGTCGCCCTCATTAGGCCAAAACACAATATATGTTTGTTTCCGATTTGTTGTCAGTTTAACCAGTGGGTAGGTAGGAAATTTATTTTATTTTATTTTTTATTTTATTTTTTGTCACTTTAACCAATCGGTAGGTAAGAATTTTATTTCATTTTATTTGGTGCCAAATTCACTTTCATGCATGTCTTATCTGTACATTACTTAACGATTTTTTGTTTTTTTTAAATCTTTTTGACCCCACTATCATTTTCGTAACGTTTTTCAGAGTTACTTTGACTCATCCCTGAACTTATTGATTTCTTAAAAAAAAATTGATTTCCTAAAAAAAAAAAAAAAAAAAAATTTTTTTTTTTTTTTTTTGGGGGGGAAATCCATAAAATAAATTTGGGTTGCACATGTTTTGATAGGGTCGGTCGGAAATCGAAAACAAACGATATTTTTTTTTAGGCCTTACCTGTCCTTAAAAAAAGTCTGAAGTTTTTTTTATTTTGTCGCCCTCATTAACTTTTCAAGAAATTTGTCCAATGTTTTTTTTATTTGGGCGCAGTCAATAACTTTTCCTAAAATAGGTTAAATGTTTCTTTTTTTCTAAAAAATTTTTTCGCCCTCATCATTAAATTTTGGATTTTTTTCTGATCTAAAACAGAGAAATTAAAAATAGTGGCCTTAACTGCCATATTTTGCAGTTAAAACTACAGCATGAGTGTGATAATGGGGTGACACAGATACTTCTCATATTGAAAACCACTGTAGGCCTACAGAGTGTGAGAAAATAAAATATTTCTTCCTTTAAGTTCAATATAATTAAATTTTTATTGGACATGAAAACATTTCATGGTTGTGTTACAAGAGCTAAACCATTCATTATTAACTGATACACATTTAGTGTACCGGTGTGTGGTTAATTTGTTGAAAAAAAATACAGTGTGATACATTTTGGATTTTAATCAGTAAAATAAACAATTTTGGCCTTCCTGTTATCAGGTTATAGAGCATCCATGCTCAAATAATAACCAAAACACTTACATTGTAGGTTGGCATAATCAATATTTTAACTTAATGCTTACACAGTTTACAGTTACATCTGATCCTGAAAGTAGATTATATTTCTAAACCTAAAAGTAAAGCACTACTTACATTGTGCTGAGAATCTTAAGATTTCCTTCCACATATTCCTGTCTCTTGCTGCCATTTACTCCATCGGGACCTTCTCCACTTGCCGCAGAGATATCTGATGTACGTCTTTGTGGCGGAGGATGAGTTTTGTTTTGACTTGTCACATAAGAGCTGAACATTTTTGCAATATTCAGAGCACCAATCAATAAATTAGAAGTCTGTCAAAGTGCTTTAAACCTACAAAAAAGTATTGTATTTTTTATGGCTTGGTTAAAAAAGGAATAACTGGACTCCTTTTTATAAATATTTGCATTACCTACACATGTATGTTACCATGGCTACATACTGTAGATCTGGTAATTTTCGCCTATTTAACAGTGTTTAAATTTTCGGAAATTTTTATATTATTATATTCAGTATTTCAAAAGTAAGACCATTTGACATGTAGTAAATTCAAATTATGACGTCCCTCTTTAACCCCATTAAACTAACCCTAAAATTTTACTACATGTAGGCCTATGTCAAATGGTCTAACTTTTGCAATAGGCCTATTAAATATAATTTTGCAAAATGTACGTTATAGTCTTTTCGGAATCCAGTCAATTCTCAAGCGATTTTCATGAAATTATGTAAACCCTATTTTCTAGTAATTTGGCATCGATCCTGAAAAAAAATATTGTATATACTCGCCGTCAAATTAACCAGGATCGCATGATTTTCGGCGATTTCTCCGTCAATTTCGAACCGATTTTCTTGAAATTTCGCAGAGGCCATTTTCTATTAAAATCCTAACGGGGGTAAAAAAATCCCAAAATTATATTTAATATTTCAAAAGTTGGATCATTTGTCATGTAATAAAATTCTAGAATTAGTTTAATATGGTTATAGAGGGACGTCGTAATTTCAATTTACTACATGTCAAATGGTCTAATTTTTTTAATACGCTATATATAATTTTGAGAAATTTTCAGGGATGTTAGGAATGTTAGGATTTGAATAGAAAATGGCAAATGTGGCATTTGCAAAATTTGAAGGAAATCGGTTAAGAATTGTCGGAGAAATCGCCGAAAATCATGCGATCCTGGTTGAACATTTTTAATTTGAAAGAGGGTATACATGGTATAGTTCAAAAGTTAAATCATTTGACATGTAGTAAATGTCAATTTATGACGCTCCTCTATAACATGTATAGCCCATTAACTTCCATTCCGGTTTATTATTCTCAAAATTGCGTTACATGTCAAATGGTCTAACTTTTGAAATACTGTACTCTTTGAAATTTTCAAGGTTGTTGCCAAATGACTAGATAATGATAATGGTTACAAAATTTCGTGACAATCCCTTGATAATTGACTGACTGGATATCGAAAAGATAAATTTCATTTTGGACCATCCAGGACCAGGCATCCTCCACCATCTGTAGTAGCCAGTAGGTCAATGGAGGGGGAGACTATGCCTAGTACTAGTACTAGTATACTATGCAGTATGGCCCTATGGGCCTGTTTCACCAGAGCCTGGGAGTAGCTTTTTTCAATTTGCTCGATCGCAGTTTAAAATTTTCTACTAAAATTTTTCTCAGATCATTTTTTCATCTTCCCCCAACATCCCTAAAAATTTGAAGGATTTTTTTTGTGTATTATCGAAGTTAGACCATTTGGCATGTAATAAATTTTCAAAATTACAGCTCTCTTTAACACCATTAACATGAAACAAGAATTTTATTACATGCCAAATGGTCTAACTTACAAAATACGCAACAAATTTCCACCAAATTTTCAGCGATGTTAGCATGGTTAGGGGAAGATGAAGAAATGATCCGAGGAAAAATTTTGTTGAAAAATTTTAAACAGCGCCTGAGTAAATTGAAAAAAGGCTACCCCCAGGATCTGGTGAAACAGACTGTACTGTAGTCTGTAGTCTAACGTGTTATTGGCTACAGAAAATTATATTTTCTAGATTTCTAAAGAAGTTTCCTAAAGCCTAGTAAAGGGGCATCCTGGAAGTCGGTCAGTTACTGAAGGGAGTGCATGGAGTAAGGACCGCCGTGGGAATAAGTATTCTCACCAGGAAACTTTTCGGTGTTTTATTCCCTGGTGACCATGATTGGCGACCCATGATTTTTATGTATTGTAGACTAGGCCATTTGCACTATTGATCATGTTTTTGTCCTATGACTATGTCAATGGTTACTGAATAAATCTAATCTAATCTAAACGACTGGGTGAGTGAGCCTGTGACCAGGTGACTGTGAGTGTGAATATGAGGGCCGCCAGGGCGGGGCCTCTCGCATGTCTCGACGACTGAGACTTGACAGTTGAGTCCTCCGACCGCTTTCCGCGGCGTCGTCGCTTCACTGCTTCACACAAACCTCGTTAAACGGTTAATCCATTAACAGCCAATTATTTTAGTTAATCCAGTTCACAAAGTTTGAATCGGTAAATACGTGTAATTTACAAAGCTGTATGGAGATGACTTACTGTAAAATAAAAGACTTTACGCAGTCATTCAGCCGGTTGCCTTGAGAATTATGACAACTAAACTTGGTGAACTTGGTGTCACAGGTCATGGTCACTGCTGCCTGATGCTCACCCTCTAATACATTTACAATTACACTCTAAAATATAACTATAGAAAGTTTAAATTGTGAAGTGAAAATAAGAAGATGGAAGAAAATATTGTAGGGCATTATTGTTATTTCTATCAACAGATATCAGCAAAACGATTCTTTTCTTCTTTGAGAACAGAGCGGAACAAGCAAGTTGCTCTGGTGTGTGATTTGCGCTGGCGATTTAGTGCATAAGCTGATAAGCCTACATCACAAATCAAAGAAATTGTGACGGAGAATATTCCAGATTATACTGCCTAGTTTGTTTGTTTTGTTTGAAATAAACACATATTGTAGTTTGCCAAATTGTGCAGGGTGAAATGATAATACAAAAATAAAAATTATAATGATTGAGTGACTGCGGGTACGGAATCGAGGCTCAACATCGTTAGATTATTTTTTCGATCCTAAAGTTGTAAATTTTTGGTCTTTATTGAGACGTTTTCGCTAGCTCATTTACCTGTACACTGTCACATGACATCTTAAATCAAAATGGCGGCTCACTTTCAAAACAATCTGCGATGCTTCGCCGTCATCAAGCACTTTCTGGTTGTTTTAGCAGCCAGTTTAGTCCTCACTCGAACTGAGTCAGAGGACGTTAGAGGTGTGAATTACCCTCACGAAATTCCCTTTCATGATTACACTCTGTACAGGGAACATATGATATACTTTTTACCTCACCGGCATTTTATTTCGGCCCGCCGGCTATACATAATCATGTTCTTCTAAATTCTCGAATTTTGCTTGGGGTAAAACCGATTTTCAGGCTATGTCCTAGTCTTGTGTCAAGTCAGCCCAGCCCACCTAAATTGGATTTTGGTTCAGCCTTATTTTTAATTTTACTTTCTGGCCAGGTTGAATTAAATCCAGGTCCCCCCATGTCTGGAAGCCTAAATTTGTCATCGATCTTCCCATGTGGCTATTGCGAAGACCCGGTCACATGGGAGCAGCATGGAATTTGCTGTGATAGTTGTGATATGTGGTTTCACAAAGATTGCGTCGACATGGGATCTTTCACCTTCCTAGCGTATTCCACAACTAACGTCTCGTGGATATGCTGTCGATGCAATCATTCAAATTTTGATAGAAATTTATTCCATTCGTTTGAAATCGAAACCACAAATAATTTTGACAATCTAAATTCTAGTGGCTCTGAGAACGTAGTCAATTGACCAAATTCAGATTTTGCTCCTACACAGCACAGTAGTCCGATTCCCCCCTTTAGGCCTAAAAACCGTCAAAGAAACTGGCGTACTTTATTGATAAATTGTAGAAGCCTAAAGGGGAAACTAGCAAATTTTTTAGCATCTCTAAATTATTACCAACCTGATTGCATCCTCGGCACTGAATCTTGGCTTGACAAGCATACCACTACCAGCGAAATTTTCCCTCCTGAATACCAAGTTTTACGTAGAGATAGAAATTCAAAAGCCCGTGGAGGAGGAGTCTTTATTGCTGTCAAAAAACATTATGACATGACCCTCCTCCCTGATTTACAAACTAACTGCGAAATTTTATGGGCTAAAGTTCAGATATCGGCATCAAAATCATTAACCCTCGGTTGTTTTTATAGACCTCCTGACTCCAAAATTAAGACTTCAGAAGAACTTGTGAAATCTTTAGACCTGATGCCAAAAAATTCAAATAAGACCATTGTCCTGGGAGGTGATTTCAACCTACCTGGAATTGACTGGGACAATGGGTGGTAAATCCTAAAGCGGCAAACAAATCCCAATGCGAGCTGCTTCTGTCAAGCCTAGATACACATGCCTTGGCCCAAATTCACAAAGAACCTACTAGAGAAGAAAATATTTTGGACCTCCTGATCACAAATAAACCTGGTTTAATTAAATCTTCTCATAGTGTACCTGGAATCTCAGATCACTGTGCTGTGGTGAACAAACTGGATATTGACCCACCCTACCGCCGTACAAAACCCCGCCCAGTGCGTCAGTTCAAAAATGCTAATTGGGAAGCTATCAGGCAACAAATTAGGAGCTGCTGGACCTCCTTTTCAAAAAAAAGTCGTAGCCGTTCTGTCAATGAAAATTGGTTGAAACTGAAATCCATCCTAAATCAATGCCTGGACAAATTTATACCAACCAAAATGGCTTCCCCTCTGGAAAATCTACCTTGGCTATCCAAATCACTTCTCGCATCTATTCGGAAAAAAACATCTCTATATAATAAAGCCAAGCGTACGAATAAAGCTGACCTTTTGGCAAAGTACAAATTATGTAAACGGCAGACCCAGCGTGCCATCAGGTCTGCGGGGTGGTCTTTTTTGAAAAACAATTTTTCTGAATCTTTAGAACAAAAAAGCTTCTAACGAAATATCTCCCTTTCTTAAAATTATTTTTGAACACATCATTTGTAAACAAATTATGTCCCATTTTTCGGAAAACAAAATTTTAACACCTGTACAACATGGCTTTCGCTCAAAACACTCATGTGAAAGCCAGCTTTTGATTACAACTGATGAATTTATTCAAAATTTTGAAGGCAAGACACAAACAGATGTTGTTGTCTTAGATTTTAGTAAGGCCTTTGACATTGTCCCCCACCAACGCCTCTCACACAAACTCGACCACTATGGAATTCGGGAAACAACTCTTAATTGGATTCAAAATTTCTTGACCAATAGAACCCGAAAAGTTGTAGTTGATGGCATCTCTTCAGAATCAGCCCGTGTAAAGTCTGGTGTGCCCCAGGGTACTGTTCTCAGACCCCTACTTTTCTTGACCTACATTAATGACCTCCCATCCACGGTCTCGTCGCAGGTTCGTCTCTTTGCAGATGACTGTCTCCTGTATCGCCCGATAAAATGTCGGGCAGATCAGGAGAAACTGCAGAGAGACCTATCTGCGTTACAGGACTGGGCAGATCGATGGGAGATGTGCTTCAACCCCTCGAAATGCTCGGTCCTGATGGTGTCCAGGCCGAAATAAAAAAACCTGAAATTCCAGTACACCCTGGAAGACGAAACATTAGAAAATGTTTCATCAACACCATAGCTTGGTGTTTGCCTTAGCGAGACTCTGGAATGGGAGGCCCACATTAACAAAATTACAAGTAAAGCGAATTCCACCCTGGGCTTCCTTCGGAGGAACCTGAAGGCATGTCCCTCTAAATTAAGGAAACTGCCTATTTCTCCCTGGTCAGATCATCCTTAGAATATTCTTCAGCAGTTTGGGAACCCTTTATACAAAAAGACATTGATAAATTAGAAAAAATTTAAAGAGCAGCAGCAAGATTTGTCACCCAAAATTATAGACAAACAGCCAGTGTGACATCTCTCATTCAGAACTTGGGCTGGACTGACTTGGAAACAAGACGTAAAAATTCTAGGCTTTTATGTATGTTCAAAATTTTAAATGAGTTAGTTGAAATTCCTATCAATGACCGTTTAATCCCAGCAGATAGAAGAACACGTGGTGGGCACAATCAGGCTTATAAACACATCAGAGCTGGGAAAAATTCTTTTTGGCATCGAACTATCCCTGATTGGAATTCTCTTCCGGCAGCTGCCATAGAATCGAAAACTGTGGCAGCATTCAAGAGTCAGCTGATCGACTAGATCTGCCAGCCTCTTCCCCCCCCCCCCTCTAGCCTGATACTCCACAATGGAGGGCTGCTGGAGTATTTACTCAAAGTCAAAGTCTAAGTCAAAGTGCTGTTAAAATCATGCAGATTGGAGACTGCAGATGTGTTGAGCAACAGCAGTTTTGAAACTATTTTTGGGATGGGGAGAGAACTATTGAACTTGTAGGTTATTCCAGAGTGGTATATTGTTCTTGGGAATAAACTGAAATTTAAGGGTTCTGTGTTACATCTGTATGGAAGGAAAGAATAACAATATGTTTTAGTGACATAATGTATCGGCTTGAGGTAGGGAGAACGATTAATTGCAACAGTGTTTTTTTAAATTTTGTATAGCATATGGGGCAGGCGAACGTAGCACAGTTTCTATGTGGATACCACACACTAGCACAGTCTTCCAGGCAGCGTCGTACGAGAGCTTTGTATGCTTTTGTTTTCATATGTTGCGACCGTGTTTTGATGTTGCGTTTTACGAAGCCCAACATCTGGTTTGCCTTGCCTATGATACATGGCTGATATGGGTTTTTTTCAATTTAGATCAGATGTTGTAGGAATGCGAAGGTATTCAGTATCTTTGCCTCCCAGACAACATCACTCCAGTGGTCCACCAGTGGCTATAAGCGAAAAAAAAGCCACTGGTGGACCACCACTGGCACGCAGGCGGCAATTGGAGGGTGAGATTTGCCACTCATGGACCACTGGTGCCTCACCACCGGTAAACAATGTAGCTAGTGGGCTACCCACTATCAGCTGGACATCTGTGCGGTGTGCCACCACTGGCAACCGGTGGCATTCAAAATCATTACGTTGCTGTCTGGGTATTGAGTGTTTGTTTGTGCATGGTTTAATTAAATACAATTGGTAGTCTTTTGCGGGTGACTGTCAAAACCTCACACTTACTCTGCTCAAAGTGCATTAGCCATACATCTTCCCATGGTGTTAGTTTAGCTATATCATTCTGTAGTATCTGAAAGTCATCCACAAAATTTATTTCTTTACATACAATCGCATCATCTGGAAAGAGTCTAACCTTAGAGGTCAGTGATTTGGGTTGGTTATTTTTATGTATTAAAAACAGTATTGGCCCAAAGGCAGAGCCCTGTGGGACACCGGATGTGACATTTACGGTTCCAGAAGCAACCCCCTCAAGGACAACCTGCTGTGTATGGTTTGACAAATAATAATTCATAGCAGCCTACTTTAATCGCCAAATGTGTTTGAGAAACTTTATCAAATCCTTTACTAAAAAAAGACAAAGACAGCTATGTCTTCATGCTTTTTTCAGTCTAAGCTATTCAGATAGCTCATGTACCATTCTTAGTAGCTTGCTTCTGAAACTGTGTTGCCATTCAAATAGGACATTTTCGGATACAAGGTGTTTCATTACATTGCTGGAGATGACATACTCCATTATTTTGCAGCAATATACATGTAAGCAAGACTGGTCTGTAATTTGATTGCTTATCTCTTTCCCTTTTTTTAAATATCCGTACAAAATTTGCTGTCGCCAGTCACGGGGTACTGTTGATGTTTCTATGATTTGTTGAGGATGTCAGCCAGAGGTTCAGCCAGAAGATTTGCAAAGTCATCTAAGATTCTTGGTACAATTTTGTCTGGTCCCAGAGTGTAATAATCGTGTATATTTGATTATTAAATAAAGAAGTAAAATATCCAGGTTTCCAAGCGTATTCACAGCGTTTATTTTAAAGGAGATATATATATATAGTTGGTATATGTAAAATATACAATCCAGTAAAACAGGTAGGTTGGATTAGTCACGAATGACTTCAATCAGACTATAACAGAGTACACAGACTAAAGATATTCAGAATGTCTGAACTGGTCAGTTTACAGGGCAGAAAGCGCGCACAATTGCAAGTGTGCCGCGACTTAATCCCTGAACTCTACATGTAAAAATACTGATAACACATTCCAGCAGCGCGCATAGTTACGGCAATGGTGGGGCACTGCTGGCCAACGTCAAGACGCTGGACCAACAGAGATCCAACATTGGGGTAGAGAGCATGCTACTCACAATGCCAGTACAGTGCTGGCCAGTATCAAAGACACCGTCACAGCACTGACTCAACATTGCACTGGGGCGCTGTGAATGACATAATACAGCTTGCTCATTATAGCGGACGCTGTTAGGAAGAAATGTAACAATAGCTGATAACAAGTAAGTTTATGAGGTGAGAAAACAATGGAGGACTAACCCGTGTAGATTGTTAATGTTAACAATAAAATGGCGGCGAGAATAACAACTAGCCTAATTGTGATTAATGAAGGTTATACAATAGCAAGAACTACTGGTGATTAATAAGATATAAAACAAGTACTACATACTTGTACACAGAGCCTTTTGAATTTTGAGATTTTGTAGTTGTTTCAGAATACCGGGAACTGAATTTTTTAATTTGTTCATTGAAGGAAAATGGCTTGGCCCCATGTCTGGCAGACTTTCATGTATTGCTGGGCTGAACAATGATTTGAATTGGTTGTTTGATGCCTTATCTTTTTCATACATATCTGAGAATAATTTGCAATTAACTGTGTTCCTTTTTAATCTTTTCACCATGCCCCACAATTTTGTATTGCCCTTATCTAAATCTGGATCAATGATGTTCTCCATGTAACTATTGTAGTTTTTTCCTATCTCTCGCTGTACTGTTCTTTTGAGATTATAAAATACTTTTGCATATTCAACTGAGTTACTCTCATCTTGCGATAAGTATCTTTCTCTGTCTAATAATTGTTTTTTATTTGTTACTTACCCATGGTAGATCGTACCTTTTCTTACCGGTAACGGTTTTAACTAGTACAAATGTTTCCACCCCTTTCTCTAAAGCTGTTTTGAAATCATTCCACAATATTCTTTTATTGTAACTTGGTGTTTTTTATTTTAAAATTCCTCCTTGCATAATTTCAGGTATTTTTTTCAAATTTGTCCGTCTCCATTCTGCTATATACTTATGTTTTTTATCTAGTTTTTTCTGTGTCCTGCAAGCTGATGGAAAAAACTTAGCAAGGATAACATCATGATCTAAGAGACCCGGTAGTACTTTGATTCTGTTTACTAGACTGGGTGAATTTGTGATAAATAAATCGAATATGGTATTTTCCAGTGATAGTTTTGAATTTGACTGGTGCAGGCTGAAATCATCCGAAATTGCTTATAGTTTTTGAGCTTTTTTTGGAGTGATTGTAGCTGTTAGAACTGCGTTGGTCTCCCAGTCTATCCCCAAGAGGTTGAAATCTCCTGCTAGAATGTTATGTCTACTGGACTTATTGGTCATGCGTGATATAGTGATGTCTCCAACTGTGCTAGCAATTCAGCATTACCAGGGCTCGTATTCTCATACAAGTTGCGATATATCGTAGGCTTCGGATTGGTCGAGATGGCCATCTCGACCAATCAGAAGCCTACGATATATCGTAACTTGTACGAGAAAACGGCTCCAGGCGGTCTATTTGTAAGTGCCAATGTATAGGTTTTTGTGTTCTCTAATTTTCACCCACAGTAGCTCACAGTCGGTTACAAGATCAGTATCAGCTGTACTCGTGAATTTCAAATGGATAGCAAAGAAAACCCCTCCACCCCTTTCACTAGTACGGTCCTTTCTGTGAAAATCAAATTCTAAAGGGCAAAATTCAAGGTTGAAGTGTTTTGGCTTCAGCCAAGATTCAGTGGCCGTTAGACTTATTAGTTGATTTATTACTGTTATTGTAGCTTTCACTATGCTTGCCATAGGTGTAGGTCTACGTTTTTGCGTGGTTGTTGCTATCTTCTAAGAGGATATATAAACGGCAACATTATAGATGACTGGAACATGAGGAAGGTGGGCCTTAGCCCTAACACGTGAGACTAGTCCATCAGAGAGTTGGTTAAACATGAGACGCTGACACGTCTACCTAGGACGGAGCTCTCTACAAAACTAACAAACTCGCGCTTTCAGCTGCCGGTTGATGCATATGCGCCAGCGTTTTGTAAACCGGTCAATCACAAGCGTACTACGATAGGCTGAAAATGAGAGTGGGTAAAATATGATGTAAGCCCATCTGCACAATTTAGCCCGCGGGAATCTGTATCTGTATGTTACATGGCAGTACGTACTATTGTGCTATCGCGCCACGGGCGCTATCACGCCACATTGTGTATTTTCTTGGGTCTCGCCTGATGGAAACTGCGCCTACGTCCATTGAGGTTCTTTTAAGTCCAACACTAGGTCAGTCAGACCAGCCATCTGATTTACGTGGTTTTCTGAGCCCCATGACACAACCTCGCTGCACGCATGTCCCAGTGTATACAGCACCTTGAAGGCCCAGGCGGTCACCCATCCAATTATGGACCGTGCCAGGCATTGCTTAACTTCAGTGATCGAGCTGACACCAATCAGTGTCTATGGGTGGCAGTATAGAAAATTGATTGTATCAACAATACTGAGGCTGAAGAATATTACAGTGTTGAAGTTCAAAATGTATGATTAGTCTATAGGCCTATGCCATAAACCTATCAGATGAAGATTATATGTGACGCAGCATGCCAAAACCAGGCTCTTCTCGAAAATTAAATATTTTTAAAAAAATCCACCATCTGATAGCGCTTTTTGTTCTGTGCATTTTAAAACAAACTGTATGAAAATCGGACGAGTATTTCCAAAGATACAGCTCCTCAAAACAAAAAAGTCAAACCCAATTTTCTGGCATAGTACTATTGAGAAAACTGTCTTTAAAGGTAACCATTAAAAATAAGATAACTTGTAAACTTGTACAAGAAATCACAAAATTTGTCAAATTTAGATATAAGAAAAACAGTTTCGTAGAACATAAAAAATGAAATCGGATGGAGCCCAACCCAATTACACATGGTGACATGGGTTGGAGTTGGGCTTAAGAGGGGTGTTACCCCACGGTCATCTCAAGGTCATCCCAAGGTGATCTCAAGGTCACATCAAGGTCAAATCAACTAAAAAGAGCAAAAAATAAGTTTTTTTTACCATTTCTGTTAACTTGAAGTGTATGTGATGGTAGAACCCCGCCTAGACCCCAACATGGAGTTATACTGAACATAAACAAGAGGTTAAAGGGGAAATATAGGGGTTGGGGGGTGATACCCCATTAAATCACCCTGATGTCGACCCTGTCTGAAATGGCATAAGTGGACCAAATAACACAATGATTGTCATGTTTGGACTAATGGTACGTACTTTAATTAAATCTGATAAAGCCCAATCCAAATATGCATGATGACATGGGTTGGAGTTGAGCTTCATAGAGCTGTTACCCCAAGGTCATGGCAAGGTCATCTGAAGGTCACATCAAGGTCAAATCAACACAAAGGGGTGAAAATAGCTTATTTTTGCTGTTTTCGTTCAAATTTAGTTCAATTGAGATATCTAAGATTGTTTAAACCCATCTAGACACCAACAATGAGTTATACCAAACATACCCTAACAGGTTACAAGGGTGATATAGGGTTTGGAGAGGTTATACCCCAGCAAATCACCCATATGTCCCCCCTGTCTGAAATAGCAGAAATGGACCAAATAACAAAATGATTGCCATGTTTAGACCAATGGTGAATACTTCAATTTTATGTGATGAAGTCCAAACCGTGTACACACGTGGTCCAAAGGGTTGGGGTTGGGCTTTATAAAGCTGCTACCCCAAGGTCATGCAAGGTCATCTCAAGGTCACAGCAAGGTCACAGCAAAGTCAAATCAATACAAAAGTGTTGAATAAAGCATATTTTTGTTGTTTCTGCTCCAATTTTGTTCACTTGAGATGCCCATGATGGCTAAAACCCAGCCGGACCCCAACATGGATGTAAACCAAGCATACCCAAGAGGTTACAGGGGTATTTTTGAGTTGAAGAGGTCATACCCTGTCAATTCATGCTTATGTCATCCCTGTCTGAAATGGGCCAAATAACAAAATGATGGCCGTGCTTAGACCAATGGCCAATACTTCAATTTCATGTGAAGAAATCCAACCGAAGTACACATGTGGACACGGGTTGGGGTTGTACTTCTGAGGGGTGTTACCACAAGGCCCTAGCAAGGTCATCTCAAGGTCACAGCAGGTCAAATCAACAGAAAAGAGGGGAAAATAGCATAATTGAGTTGTTTTTGCTACAATTTTGTACACTTGAGATGCCTTTGAAAGTGGAAACCCACCTGGACCCTAACATGGATGTATTATCAAGCATACCCCAAGATGTTAAAAGGGTAATAAAGCGGTTAGAGGGGTAATACCCCATTGAATCACCTTGATGTGCTCCCTGTTTGAAATGGAAAAAAAGGACCAAGTAACACAATAATTGCCTGGTTACACATGATTAACTGGGTTGGAATTAGGCTTCATGGGTGTTACTCCAAGGTCATGGCAAGGTCATCTCAAGGTAATTTTAAGGTCAAATCGAAGAAAACTGAAAAGTAACATTTTTTAGCATAAAGGTGCACTGATATGCTTATATTATACTGTAGGAAATTTGCGCCAGGATAGCACTAATTTTATTTTTACCAACTTAAACTTGTGTCTGGCAGGCTACCGCGATCTACAACTTCAAGCGGATAAAATTGCTCATAATTTGAATAAAAATATAGTCCTATGCCAATCAACACACTTAAAAAAAAATCAAAACAACATTACATTTATGAGATAATACTTGTCAATTTAGATATTTATTGTTGATCACACCAAGGCCACATGAAGGTCATGTCAAGGTCAAATTTTGCTAAAATATGTTAAGTAGACTTTGGTGTTTTTCTAATGAATTATTCAAGATATATTTGTACACAAATTAAGAATACAATTATTCAGCATCTGGTTATTCGGTGATTTTGAGGTATCAAATGTTTTATTATACACCAGTGACCACAACATTATAGGCCTACTATAGTCTAGCATAGCCCAGAGAATGGACAAGCTTTCCCCCACAATGTCACAGTTGTGTACTTTAACAAATAGTCACATAGCCATCCAAAATTGACCTCATCCATTTCAATGAATTATTCAGGATACAAGTGCACTGAGACTTAGAAAATCTTCCTTCAGTCAGCCTCGGATTATTCTGTGATTTGATGTACGAAAAGTTATATCATACGCCAGTGACCACAAAATTATACTATAGTCTGTCCACAATTTTACACTCCTGTGCACTGCAGCAAATAGAAGTCATGTAGATCTGGTCATCCAAATCGACACTATCCATTCTTTTCTTCTACAATATCTACAATTCCAGGTATCATTTTCTGAAACATACATTACACACAATAATGAAAAGGCTATTACATCCAACATAATAATTCCAGATATAAAAATATTTAACTTTTTTTAATGTTGGGAAATTCTAATCAGTTGTTAATAGCACTTGATAGTTAATAACTTGTAAATTTGCTGATATAGCTATTTGAAACATATACTCTAATACTAGCCTGTAACTTTAAGATACAACAGTACTGGTGATCACACAGGATGAGGATACAAATTTTAAAAATTACATACCTAATGTTCAGACTGAACAATTCACTTACTTATCTCACTGAATAAATATGTTAAGGTTACAAAGAATGTTGGTTCAACGCTGGTCCGATGTTGTATACAGTGGACCAACATTGATTCAACATCTTGTGTCTGCTGGGATATGACAGACAATACAAATTATGGAACAATATAACTGTATAACATGTATAAAGACCATTATTTTGGTAATCAATGTTTGTAGTGTCTATTTTAAACAAAGGAAGGACAGTGAATAACAAAAAAATAAGAAATGAAGAAAAGAAAAAAATGTGACTTGCTTGGTTTTTATATAGTGGTTATTTCCTGATTCCAACTTGCGGGATATATCAGACAATTTAACAAGAGTGTATGACAAAAATCAGATATTTTTTGTGGTGGGCTATGAAATGGGAAAATGGTTAGGTCTACAGTTAAACCTGTGCTAATGATACTAACCTTACTGTACATATTTAGTGACTTTTTTGTTTTCTAGTCTGGAATGTTAGATTGCTAGCAGCTGCACATATTTACTATCATGCCATTTTGCAGTGAGAATTTGATCTTTTCTGAACAAAATCACCATATTCTTTGGTACCTGCCAAATGTAAAAACAAAAGACATTTGACATTTTGAACCATAATTTTTATCCACCTGTTTATTCATATCTTATAATCTAGGCATACATATTATACACTAGTCTATATCTTTACAATTCATATGAATTTTAAATAATGTAGGCCTACTTAGCTCAAATGAAGTTCATATCATAAATGTGCTATAATAATTTTACTAAAATGTATCTATTGGAATAATGAAGCATTACATGTGACTTAAATTACATTATATTGTGAAATGTCTTACATATTACCGGTAGTGTCTTGCTGTCAGTAGAAATATATTTTATGAATAGGTGAAAGTTTAAGAATTACATGTCTGTTAAAAAAGGTTTAAAACAAAAAATACCTAACTAGTCTTCTTCGTCAAATTGAGTCAAGCAAGACTTGCCAAGATTTAAGGAGCACTTCCAGTGACAATTTCCGCATGCAGCCTCAACTCAATTGAAGTTGCTGTATCAACTTGCAAAGCTGTTTCAACCTGAAAATGATAAGTAGCAAAAAATTAAAAATAGCAAAAAGTAATTTCAAGATTATTTTATTTTATTTATAATTTTCGCACATTAATCCATATTCAAGCTATAATAAAAGAAATATGTTTTCAAACTGAAAATCAAAAATGGAAGTTCGCTTTCAATTTTCATTTTTGGACAAAATCCATCGATAGTAGCCTAGCCTACTGTTGGACAGACAATGACATGAATGATAAGTTCATAACGTTAGTCTAGACTAGGCTAACATAATTAATTATGCCCAGATACCTATGATATTCGGGTTCATATTAACCAAGGAAGAGTGAATGTATTTCGCTGATGTCTCAGTCAACTCTAAACTAATTTTCATTCAGTAGGCCTAGGGCCTACTATTTTCAGTGATGCAGTGACTACCCTTAAGAAAAATGTCAGCAATTATAGGGGAGCAGTCGCAGCATAACTTGGGTGAAATTTTTTTTTTTTAGTGAAGTCTAAATATTTTTTAAATATCAAAACACATGGTTCGTGATGAGGTATGAACTATAGTCTAGTAGGCCTACTAGCTTATTATATACTAAAAAAAATTGCACAATATTCAAAGTAACGTTAGTCGCCACATTCATGACTAGAAGTAGAACATTTGAATAAATATTGTGTGAAACTTAGGCATTGGCCTAAAATGTAAAATCCATTTCCATTGCCATTGCCCCCCGCATTGGTTGATAGACCTACTGATACTGATAGGTGTAGACTGTAGCCTGTAGGCCTAGGTCTAGGCCTAATTGACAGACTCTGAGTGAGAAAACAGCAAAATTCATTCAAACTTGACGTGGTTAGGGCCTAATCACTAGCCTATAATATACTGACTAGTCTATAGCTGATGTGAATCTAAATTATATTTTCACTCACATTCAGCGTCTCTGAGAGAGCAGGGACAGTGTGCCACTGATGTGACTGTCACTGTCAGACTGAGTCTGAGTCAGTGAGTCAATTACTGACGTGACAGTGACACCGGAAAAACTGTGAGAAGTTTAGGGCGCCTTTAGGCTTTAGGCCCCTATGGCTATGCTATAGTCTTTACTTTAGACTGTGTCAGTGTGTTAGACTGTGAGCCAGTGCAGTGCCAGTGGCTGGCAGTGTCCGCGAATCAAGTGTCACTGTGACTGTCAGTCAGTGAGTCACTCACTGCCGAGCCGGAGTCATATTCACCATAGATTTAGAGATCTCTATGATATTCACATCATCCATGACAATGTGGATTTTCAATTTTGGCTTGGCACGGGCGATATTTGAGTAGACTAACGTATGCTTACCTGTGACTGTGTCAGTTTTCTTATCGGCAGGATTAGTTTCAGGAAATGTGCATCAACGATGATATATTCTGTTTTCAGGTTCAGCAAGTGAACTTTCAAACACATTTTCTTGTAAAATTACCCAAAACGTGGACGTAGTCCTAGAAATGGCGCGGAAAAAATGTAAACAATCGACCAGTGAACTGTTTCCGGTAGAGTCGTTGTCAGTCATGTCAAAGGTTGCCGGCAAAAATCGTCTTAAAAACCTTCGAATCAGATAAAAAAGGTTGAAATAACTTTAATAATGTGTTAAAAACATATTATTCAACGTCAAACTACTTAATTTGAAAAAAGCATAGACAAAAAATTATTCAGTATTTGGCAGTTTCAAATCTGTTTTATACAAATCAACACTTTGCGAGAAGCGCCTGGTTTTGCTGTGGCGCGTCACATATTATATTATCGAGCCAACCATGTTTGAGTTTGACTTGTGCCTACGACGTACGTCAGTCCTGCCCCAGAACTATTGCAACGTCCGTTCACCTTGGGTATTATTGAACATTGGATATTATACAGATCAGGGCAACTCCCCCCACTCGCTCTTTCACAAGTCAATGATTTTAAACAAAATATAATATTTTAAAAAATCTAGACGGTAATTGGGCGAGAACAACCAGGGACTGACAGATGTCAATTCAAGTAAAAATATAAATATACATTTCAATTAAGTTACCGCCAAATGATATAAAAGGACTATTTTAACCCGTGTAATGTGATTTATAATGAAAATACAATTTATATTTACATTACCATTTGTAAAATATCCGTTGACACGTATAGCTAATGCAGTTTTTATTGCTTATTTTTAGTTTTTATGTGAGCGATAGCTGGAGTTTTTACGGTCATGCTGGTACTAAAATTAATTCTCGCGCCAGATAGCCACTTTGTTTGCCAAAATATTATTTGTCTATAATACACTACCCAAAGGCAAAGTCACATTCAAAGTGATCATCCAGGATCGCATGTTTTTAGTCGATTTCTCGGTCAATTGTCAACCGATTTTCATAAAATTTGGTAACAATCATATTTCAGCAGAATCCTAACTGTTAATAATAATAATATATCCCTGAAAATTTCGTAAAATTATATATCGTATTTCAAAAGCTAGACCATTTGACATGTAATAAATTGAAATTACGACATCCCTCTATAAACCCATCAAACTAATTCTAGAATTTTATTACATGTCAAATAGTCTAACTTTTGTAATATTAAATTTAATTTTGCGAAATTTTTGCCGCTGTTAGGATTTGAATAAAAAATGGCCTTTGCAAAATTTCAAGAAAATCGGTTCAGAATTGACGGAGAAATCACCGAAAATCATGCGATCCTGGTTAATTTGACTACGAGTATAATTTATGTACGGAAAGATATGGTGTATGGGGCCGTTCAACAATTACGTAACGCCTAGAGGGGGGAGGGGGGTTAAGCGATGCGTTACGGACCGTAGTCAACACAATGTTAAAAAGCGTTACGAAAGGGGGAGGGGGGTTAAAAATCTCTCAAAAAAACGTTAAGTAATTGTTGAACAGCCCCTATTATTGTATCGTTCGAATTATCAAAAACAATGTAAATTTAGTGAGCAGCACTCTCAGTCACTGCTGAGAGTGAGCACGAATGGCGTTCATCTTTTTTGGACGTTGCGGGCCATTTAGGCTGGCATCAATAGCAGACAAGCCGTTCAAAATAAATCTGATTCAAACACATCATACATTACAGAAATATCTTACCTCTACATACACCTATTTAGTGTACCGTATGCAGTCCATTGAAATGTAGTAGATGCTTTTAATTCTGACCACCTCTCAAAGTAATCTGACACTGTTTACAATATGGCTAACTTATCGTTAGAACTGTTAACAACTGGGCGAGGTTTTTCACCAATACAGGTCAAAGGTGAGAATATGACCCATCTAGTTACTGCATACCGAAAATGTGTACATCTAATCACTTTTAATGCTATTACATCTCGCCACAGCACAGCTAGGGCAAGACGCGATATGGCAAGCATTGGTCAACTTATTCTCAATTCAGTTCAACCACAATTGCAACCCACACACGTGGTTTGAGAACGAGAGCTCACAGAAACAAAAATGTAAACAAGAACCTGCGACAAGACATTTTATCAATCCGAGTTTATATTTGCTTCAATTTTGATTCAGAATAAATTATTATTTCTGGTATTAATATAATATTGGACCAGAGAGTGTAAGCTACGCCGTGACACCAGATAAATCACTGAGGTATCAATCACTAGAATGTTATTTATGAAAAACCGCCAATCTAAAATTTACAGGCATCTCCGGTGCTGACTTCCATCCTGGAAGTCGTTCTATTGCTGACTATGTAAATTAGCAAATTTTGGTTAAATAAATATATCTTATGTTAGATAACTTTCAAAATGTTGTTGTTTTATTTTGAAAATGTGTTAAAATAAGAAATAAAATACATTCAAAATCAGTATTAAATAATGAATAATTGTGGTATTATGCTAACCATCACATTTCAGTACTGGGTATTATTTTAATTTTTTTTTATATACAACTTCACGTAGGCCTACCTATATGAAGATAGGCCTGCTTTTATTTATTTATTTTTGTTATAATATATGTTTTTGTACACAATGCTCCATCTTTGGGGTCTTGAGTGTAATAAAGAATTCAGTTCAGAGTCATCATGGTCATAGGGACGTCAAACATTACCCAAATTCAACCGCAAAAGTCTGTCAAATTTGAGGTATTCCCTTTTGTGAAAAATACTTTTTGGGTTATGCAATTAAGTGACGGAGAAAGGTGGAGGTAGGCCTACACTACACACAGATTTGTGTGAAATTATTGTTGATTTTAAAAATTCCCTTTATTTGCGTGTATGAGTGGAGCACAAAGGAGCACAAATAGGTTAAACTCAGCTAGGCCTACCCCCGTCTGAAAAAAATGACTTTTTACAATCAGAATTTTCTTCATCATGTGCATAAAAATTTATATTGCAAAAAAAGTATAGATTTGTTTTTTGTATTTTTTTTTAAATTCTCGAAAATGTTTAATTCAACAGATTCAACAGAATTCAACAGATGAAAAAAATGGTCTTACCTCACTACTAGTCAGTGAGTAGTCTAGTGAGTAGGCCTAGTGGTTGCAGGCCTATGGCTATGGCTATGCTATGCCTAGGCTAGCCTATGGTCCATGGACTGGTGGAGGCCATGCCATACTATGCATAGTTGGCCTATCCAGTAGAGACGAATGTCAAAAACCTTAGAAAACTTACAACCAGATCGAAAAAACAACGTTTTTTAAATTTTAGCTAGTTGAGATTTTCACTGACACAGTGACTCACTATGCTATTTAAAGCTACGACTACACATACACTTGATGCGTGATGCATAATGTGTGAAGTGTGATGTGTGCTCATCAAAATCATTAAAAATATAGATTGACTGGTTGAAATACAAAATTTGAAATTATTGATAAACCACAAGATTTGAATCTCAAATAATGATTCAGGCGCGAGTGATCTATGCTCAATATTAGAACTGTGATTACTAAACATATTATGATCTACGGACGAACCCATGAACACTTCTAATGATTTTCTAAATTCCAACAGTTGAAATTTAGAGACCATTAAAAGAAATGTTAGAAGTGACACAAGAATTTAACTAATTTAACATTTTTTTGAACTGACTATCTGGCTAACTATAATTTATTGTTGTTTTGTAATATGAAGTTAGTCTGCACTGAGAGCAAAATCAATGACCACATGTTATTTGCAGGCTTTAAGGAAATGATGTCATGGTATGCAGTGAAGATGACAAGTGGACTACTGGTCAGACGTGGGTGCAGGAGCCTGCAGCAGTGTATCAGAGCTTTCAGTGGGGTCGCTGACAGACGCAGAGTTGTAGTGACTGGTATGGGTTTAGTGACACCCCTGGGATGTGGTGTACCATATGTCTGGAATAAGATTATAAACGGTCAATCCGGCATTACAAAACTCACTGATGAATGTAAGTATTCCACCTAGATAATCTCAGAAAATTAGATGATGCACCTTAGCCATGTTAACACTGTGAACTCTCAACCTTTCCAGTGTAGCATGTGTAGGGGAGAGGCGGGTTACTTGAGCCACTTTTTACAATATTTTGTGTGTTTTTTTCCCAGTTGATCAGTTGGGATAGTTTTAAAACATGGCTATATATTACATATATATATCCAACACCAATGAAAGATGGAAAGAACAATTAAAAAAAAGTTATGGATGTACAACTGAGAGTGGTGAAAGTGGCTCAACTAACCTGCTGTATGGGGTAAGTTGTGCCAAGCAAGGGGGGTAGGTTGATCACATATGGTAAAAATTCACAATTGACAAATGGACATGCCAAAATGTTTTTTTTTGTCCAGAAAATGTAAAAATAAAAAAATTAACACTTCTGTACATCACATAAGGATCAAATTTGTTGACAAATCTCTTCCAAGTCCCAAGTAATACAATCGGCATTATAGCCTCTATTGATGCATGGATCATTGTTTTCTTGTATTTATTGAGAAGATATATACTATTATTATGTGTCTTCATCATATTAACCTATTATATAATGTCATTTGTTACACTATATCACATTCTATAATAATATATTATATTCCCACTGGGGTATGATGAGCCATGTCGAGTCACAACAACCATATTGTATAAAATGGAAAATTTTGTGACATTTCAATGATATAAGTTGAGTGTTACATTGACATAGGCTATCTTTATATATTTGACTACCTAACCCTATATGAATTTACAGAATCCCTATTGCTTCCGTAATATTAATGCAAACATTATAATATCTGAATTGTACTGACTACAGCGCAAAATGCATTTTTGAACCTGCAAAATGATCTGTGCTCACAGTGTGGCCATGTAAGTAATATCACAGTTAATCACCAGGTGGTGTTGAAACTTCCTTAAAATCCAATGTGTAGAAAATGCAAGGGGGTGGATCAACTTAAATCCTGTGGCTCAACTAACATGACTAACCCAACTCTCCCCTAAGGACCTGAAACATTCAGTTCCTACCAGTAATCAAAATCTATTTATTATAAAAATGATTACCGGTAATTAGAATATTGTAGTTGATACTGACCAGGGAAAAAATTGTTCAGTATTGCATAGCAAAATGCTAGGCTATTCTGCCCATTTGATAATCAAATTTGTAATTGATTAGCAAAATATTTTCACATCAATGATAAGGATGTCTAGCAAGTTACAACTTGGATGAGAAAATTTATCAAACTAATTTTTCCCTGCTGATAGCTCTACTGATTTCAGGAAGCATCTATCAGTCCTCCTATCCATCCATTTTATGAGGTCATACATACATCTTACATACATCATACATACATGTAATTTTGTCTCTATAACAACCTCTTGGACCTTTATCTTCACTCTTGTGATGACCCCTCAAGTGATGTTTTTTAGAAATAATAATTAAGAAATTAACCTGCAATGTTCTAACTTACTAGATTAGCCTCTACACAATTCCATTGATTCACCAGGGGAGTAAACAACCCGTCAAGTAGAATGATTTTAAGCCTTGTTCTTCTAGACTCGTATATAGATATACTGTTCCAATCATGTTTCAAATGAAATAAAATGTCACTAAGATTGATAAACTATTCTGTGATAGATTATAATTTTTAATAATTAATCAAATAATTCAATTTTGAAGATGCCTATTTTTTTTAAATATAAATATTTTTTGTCATTTGAAGCTGGAAATCAGTAGCAATAAACATGTTAAAGGAACGAAAAATAGAAACAAACAATTCACCAGAACAAGGATAAAAAACTGCTTTGTGCTGTCATATATTCAGAGAAAATTTACCATTCATCTTCATAAGAAATGTTGTAAATAATGTTTGCAAGCATAGTAATGTTGAATAATTAGAGTATTTTTTCACTTTTATTGATACAGCATACGCAGCAATGCCAAGCCATATAGCTGGAGTTGTACCACGTGGATCAGACGAGGGTCAGTTTAACGCTGCAGACTGGATACCTAAAGGAAGAAGTAACGAGTTCTCTCCGGCCACATTATATGCTTTTGCTGCAGCGAATGAGGCTCTGATACAAGCCGGCCTGACGGACATGTCTGACAGTGATAAACTACGTGCAGGTGGACCCTTTAACACTCAGAGCACTGAAATATTTTTCTATAAACCATGGAGACCAAAAGGTTTTGTTCAATTTGAAGTCATCATAAATGTCTTAGTTAGCCCTTTCCACTTCATTTGAATCCTTATGTTATGGGTCCACAACCTTTAGAATTTTTTTCATTCTTTCAGTGCGGGGACTGACTTTAGACGTCAGAATGTGACGTCTGAAGACACTCCCCGCACTGAAAGAATTACAACATTTATAATCAAATGGCTGTAGACCATTTAGACCCATAACATATATATTCAAATGAAGTTGAAAGAGCCAACTAAGCCATTTATGATCATTTCAAATTGAAAAATCTTTTGATCTCCATGGTTTATACAAAGATATTTAAGCGCTTCAATTAACCCTTTCAAGCCTGAATTTACCATTGTCATTTTCATTCACTACAAGCAGTGAATTGCTGTCGCAAATCTTGACTTGTAATGGATGAAGATGACTTCAACAAAGTCGTAACAAATGAAAAAATATACTGTTATTTTTAAAACAGTTCCATAAAAATTTCCGTTCTAAAACCACTAGATTTGTGGAAATTAAGTCATTCTTCAGAGATGCAAAATGATGCTTTAATGCATCGTGAGGGTTTAAAGGGTCAAGCGTTAATCCCCAGGGCTCTGATGCCGACTATAGTGTTATTTCTGTGGGTTTATTAGCAACAACTTTCTAGAAGTGAAAATAGCCTAAATCTGTGAAATTTTACAAAGGATGTAATTTTGTGTCACTGAATCTGTAGAGGGACAAAATTTCAGGTGACTTAACACATGTGCGGCTGAATTGTTTGCTGCTGTTTTTCATTCATTTAAAGCTGGAATTGCTGACACAATTTCCAACTTCAAATGATGGAAAATATTTCTAATTTTGAATAATAGACATCTGCAAAATCCAATAATTTAATTAACTGAGCATGTACAAAAAAGTATTTTTTTAATTTCTGTGGTATTTTAGTTATAACATAAATGAAACCGTATTTATTTATGGGCGTAGCATCACAAGGGTTAATATTTAAATTTAATTTTCTCAGAGCTCAAGGGGTTAAGCTTTCATGTACAATGAGGGATATCATGAATATTGGCTTTATTTTTTTCCTAAATTAAACACCACAACATTGTTTTTTTTGGGATGAACAAGATCTCAACTGTCAGAAAGTTTTACAATTAAATGTCTGGATGGTGGGGCTACAAACATTTTATGACTACATGTACAGGGTATGATCATTGTACCTCAGACTTCACGAGGAATACATCATATTACAATGTATATCATTCAATTTTTTTCTTAATTGCTGTAGGTGTTGCGCTTGGAATGTCAATTCTTGAGCTGGATCACGCTGTAGAGACTGGTCTGACATTCCAGGAAAAGGGATATAAGAAAGTCAGTCCGCACTTCATAACTCGTATTCTTCTGAACATGGCGGCTGGACAGATTAGTTTAAAATATGGATTTCAGGTAAATATCAAACACAATGAGCGCATGTTACACCAAATCTATCTGGTATGCCATGGCTCTTTGTTAACCCTTGTGCTGCTAAGACCGTATATATATGTTTTCAACTCATTTCAGATTGAGTAAAATACCACTAATATTTGTCGTAGATGCTTAATGCTTAGATGCTTAATCAAATTATTAAATTTAGGAGATATCTATTTTTCATAAATAATATTTTTCATTCATTTGAGGCTTCAAATGAATAAAAAATACTCACAAACCATTCATGAGGACAAGGGTTAATCCTAACAGCTCTGGTGTTGATTATAGTAATATCTTTCTATTGTATTAGCACTTGTAGAATGTAAACAGGTGAAGGGGGAATATGTCTGACATTTGTGACCTTGTGAAATATAATAATAATAAGTTACGTGAAATTGTGGATCGCAGTAGTGAGACACAAATTCATGTGACTGAAGATTCAAGTTTAAATATTATAATTTTTTTTATAAAAGTGGCACAAAATCTCTATACAGAATTTGCAAACTTAGTTACACATACGTATATATCACTTAGCATGCTAGTTCTTTACCAACAAGTATAACATACAGTAAAAGCGGTTAAGCCTAACAAACCAATAGTATGGTAGTTATGTATGTATGTATGTACACTGTATATACCATATTTATTCTAATAAACGCCCATATTCCAATAAACGCCCACTCCTCTGATTTGAAAATAAAAACTATGATCATGTACTCTATAACCTTTAAAAAACTACTCTAATAACATGAATAAGCGTCCACTCCCCCTCTACTCTCGAGGGGCTATTCTAATTGACGCCCATATACATTATGGTACATATAATATACATGTATGTACCGTATTTATTCTACTTTAACGCCCTGGGCAATAATTATAAATATTATATATCAATTAAATTATATATATTTTTTACCTGGCAAATATATTCAAATGTATTTATCTATTCATTCATTAGTGTTATATTTCTTTCACAGGGACCTAACCATGCCGTATCCACAGCCTGCGCAACAGGACTTCACAGTGTCGGTGACGCTTCTCGTTTTATAAAGTATGGTGACGCTGACGTGATGGTGTGTGGAGCGACTGATGCATGTGTCACTCCCCTCATTATGGCATCATTCTCTCGAATCAGAGCGCTTACCACTAAATATGAAGACTCACCTGAGCAGGCATCAAGGCCTTTTGATAGCGCTAGATGCGGTTTTGTGATGGCCGAAGGAGCTGGTGTTATAGTGCTGGAGGAATTAGAACATGCGAGGGCACGAGGCGCTGAGATTCACGGTGAGATTCTGGGCTACGGGCTGTCGTCAGATTCTAACCATGTAACAGCTCCGGCTGAGGACGGGGATGGTGCCTATAGGAGTATGTATGCCGCGATCGCTGATGCCCGTGTAGATCCGGCAGACTTACAGCATGTTAACGCTCATGCCACATCTACACCTAGAGGTGACATGGCAGAGAGTATAGCTATATCCCGCCTCCTCGGCATCCATGCCCCGTCTGTAGCTGTTTGCTCCACAAAGGGCGCCACAGGACATCTAATGGGGGCGGCCGGAACTGTAGAATCCATATTCACACTCCTGGCTTGTAAACACTCCATTGTACCCCCCACTCTGAACCTAGAAAACCCCGACACTGACAAAAACCTAAATTATATTGTAGACAAATCACACCATTTACAGAGTGATGGTAATAGGAACGTTGGACTTTGTAATTCTTTTGGATTTGGTGGAACAAATGCATCTCTTTGTGTGGCAAGTGTGTCATAGATTTAGCTTCCTAGAAACTAGGGGAAACGTAGGCATGATATTTAAACCTGAAAACAAAATTAACAAATTTAATTTACTTGTATTTATCTTATGTTTCCCTGCTATAACACAACCTTTTCAGTTGCATGAAGTTACGCAGATCTGTGGAACTTGATTTTGAAGATATCGGTGCCTTCGTAAAATATATGCTAAATGCTGAATTGTTAGTGAGTATTTTTCATTCATGAAGCTGGAATTGCTAACGCAATTTCCAGCTTCAAATGAATGAAAAATAATATTATTTATGAAAAAAAGACATCACACAGATTGCATTATTTGACTAGCTGAGCATCTACCAAAAGATATGCTACACATTTTTGTTGTCTTTTATTTAAAACTGGCATTTACCACATTCCAATGCCTAATTAACTGTCAAATACTTCATATAGCTGTTTAACCCTTTCCCTTCTAGGTGTCATATGTCAAACAATTTTCATATCGATAAATAGTTTATATTTACATTATTTTTTCCCTTAAAATTGTGAATCTAACAAATACAAATTGCCATCTTTATCATGTTTATCACCAAATTAAAATTTTTACCCACTACCGCGACACACATTTTAAGGATTAATAGCTGCTCATGTCAGCTCTGGGTATGATGTGGCCTGAGCTAAGCTGAATGTATATCTAAATAATTATTGTTCAATATTAACCCTTTGCCTGCTGATCACGTCTTTTGTTGTTTGTAATCTGTTTTATTAGCTGATTGAATCGCAATTATTGTGAAAAGAAATGAATGTTTAAACAATGTTTGAAAAATGTGTAAATTAAAACAAATATAAGTAATTTTCAGCCTCTTGAAGTTATAGGTCGCTGTAGCGAGACACAACTTCAAGTGGCTGAAAATTTAAATTATTTAATTTAGCAGGAGAAGGGTCAACCCTTTCAGTGCCGGGACTGACATTAGAGTAGACGTCAGAATCTGTCGTCTATAGACTTCAGATGTCAGAAACTGACGTCTATAAACGTCAGATTCTGACATCTAAGGTTGATCCCACACTGAACGAATTAACTATTTATAATGGCTGTAGACCCATAACATAGGTATTCAAATTAAACGGAAAGAGCTAACTAAGACATTTATGGTGATTTCAAATTGAAAAATACCTTTAGTCTCCATGGTTTATACAAAAATATTGCAGCATTGTAAGAGTTAAACACGAATCATAGTGACTGCATGGGCTGGGAAATGGTTAAAATCATGATAAACCATAAATTGTACTTGAGAAATGGGATTTTCTAATTTATGACAGAAATGTTTTAGGCTGACTTGATCTAAAGTGGCCTAAAAATGGTGTGATGTTTTTGCTGCACCTCTTATTTAAGAAAAAAGTTTGTAGGCCTACCATGATTCCACTCTGTCATTATTTTTTCAGAATTATTCTTTAGTATTTGTTATGTTACTGTTGAACTTGTGTTAAGAATGATGAAGTGTAGGCCCATTTTTGAAGTGTTATCCTATTCATCTGTTCTCTGAATAATTGATCATGACATTTGTAGATGACATGTACTCCTAAAAGTATCTTTTGTCATTTGATGTCAATGAAAAAATATATTTCAAAGTGATGTACTAGGTGAAAAATAAATGTTATTATTTGAAATGGGATGATGTCTTTATCACATGGGTTGTTTGTGATGAAGCACTGCGAACTAATATTGTGGGATTCAACATAGTAAATTAGGATATATAATGTTACTTATACATGTATAAGTTATGATATATATACTGGTATATATATGTGAACTGGTGACTTGTTGCTTTGAAAATCGAGATGGCATTGCTCATGAATTAGCTTTGATGTACCTTAGAGCTTGGGATTCTCCTGGTGAGTTGGCCCCGCTAGAAGCTAAATAATTTATTGTCTCATAATATTTATTAGGAAAGACAGGGTTGCCACTGAATTTTCTAGGAACAACATGAACTTGAATTGTCATTAAAAAGTCATGATTTAGCAAATTTCACTGGAAGACAAGAAAAAATTATGATTGTTTCCTTTGACCATCATGCCAACAACATGATTGTCACATACATATGTGTAGCACACATGCTGATTTTTTCAATTTTGTCATGTGAGAGTCATGATAAATATTCGGTCATGAGAATTCATAAAAGGTCATAATTCTTCAATTTTAGTGGCAGCCCTGGCCTGTTGTTTTTGTTTTCATTTTATTTTTTGAAAATATTATTATCCAATGTTGTTATTAAATAAATGTTTTTGCATATTTTTGTTTTTGAAATCACACTCCAATTAATAACTAAATGTTGCTTTTGAAAATTAAAATAGCAGTGACCTTTTAAATGTTGCATTTGACAATTAAAATAGCAGTTGTAATTCCATCAAACAGGAAACAATGACCCAATTTTGTTTCAATGTTGGGCCATCATCACATACATTGATACAGCATTAAACCAACAGTTAGTCTAGTCAATGTGTATAGTGGACAGTGACCTAGAGATTAAATCTATGGCCCTTAATATGACCTTGCATCATAAACATAACACAAAAAATGGATTTTCCAGTGAAAATTACACAAAAAAGATGTATAGTAGTGGAAAACGGGGAACAGTGAATCTTCATCACCATTATATACCACCATCCACATTCACCTCCCATAATCACCACCACCATGCACCACTAATCACATTCACCACATCACCTCCCACAATCACCACCGATAAACACGAAATAACTTAAAGTACCCCATGTGTACTCAGTCCTTAGCACACTCACGTAACACCGAGCAAGGTCATTGTCTGTAAGACACAAAAGAGAGACATTGATTCAATGTTGTTTAAATGCTGTTCCAGCGTCGTAGACAATGGCACAACATTAGAACAACAATACCAGAACATGTTGTGTTTGCTTGGCGCCTTAATAATTCAGGGCAGGTAAGGTCATTTTTCGTATTTGTTTTGACATCCACGGATCAGAATCTGGGGTCCACTGAACGTGAATATACAATTTAGATGCATTTAGTGTCTTTTGGCTATTCTGAGCGAATTTATGCATTGTGTGAGTCCGATTTTTTTAAATATTGTCCTATGGGCAATACGATAAACTGAGAAAAAAAAATAATTCAATATCTTTGACGAATATTTTTTTATTCAACATACAATGTGCTAAAATACACGAATTTGTACACAAATGCAATGTCTCCCAATATCTAACACCTGAAACATAGACTGTTTTAACATGGAAGATCTCTTGGAAATAACTTAACCCCGAGTTATTTTGTAGCGCAATTGTTATGTTCAACGGAATTTATTCATATACAGACATGAACTCAATATAAAAAGTTGCCAAAGATACATTTACTGAGGCTTTTTAGCTGTCTCACGCAAACCGGTCAACTCAGCAACGCCAGTGTTATCTAAACTTCTCAAATTGTGGTGTGATACCATTCAATTACTTTGATATATGCAGAGACAGCTGCAAAGTCCCATTATTTTGAGGTAGGTGAAATATTTGTTAACATTCAATCTGAACTGCTATTTTATAACCAAAACAATCACCCTTGAAGTGTATTCAATTTCTGTGTCAACTCAGAAACGCTCTTAATTTAGCAAAAAATCATTGAAAACATGTTGAACTGAACAAAGTGCTTGATAATGATGGCCACCCCCCTACCGCATCGGTGGGCAATGATACATCTATTTTAAATACATTAAAGATCGTTTTATGTTGTCCGTATTCAACTCAGCAACATTATTATTTCGATCAACTCAGCAACGTTTATGAGTTGATCACTCAACTCAGAAACGTTGCTGAGTTGACCAAATTTAGCTTTCTGTCTCACTAATGTAATTAAGACTAAAAACGTAGCTCTATTAATGTAAAATGCATTAAAAATATATGTTTTTAATTAAATTAGACTGAGAGAGTATTCGCTTATGTAGACATTTTTACAACAATGAAAAAACGTTTCTGAGTTGAAAACAAAAACGTTGCTGAGTTTACTGAATTCTGCTTCCTGTCCCCCTTTTTGTAATTAAAACTGAAATTTTAACTCCGTCAATGTGAAATGCAGTTGAAAAGAGGCTGCTTCTGATTGAATTAGAGTGAGAGAGTATTTTAGAAGTTGTTTACATAAATAAAAATACAAATAACACTTAGTTAAATTTCTAAATCAAATTTACCCTCATTATATTGGCATGTATGTATTGCACAATGGCCTCCGAAATACATTTTCAAATTAGGCTTGTTATGATCCCATTTCTTTTTTGTTTTTATAATGATGAACCAATTTTTTTTTCAGAAAATGGGGCTCAAGTGTTTAGAGATCTCGTAGATGCGCTTAAAACATTACTTTTATGTGCAATTATCGTGCTTTGTCAACTCAGAAACGATAATGTCAACTTAGCAACTATATAATTTCACAATAAAATCACTGTTCTGTCTTAGCAATTTTTATTTCAAAAAGTGTTATAACTACTAACATATCACTAAACTATCATACAAAGCAATTTATGATCTTTGAAATTTGAAAATGATCAAATATATATATATATAATTCGTTGCTGAGTTGACATTTTATTTTTACGGTCCTTCACAAGAATACATACTTTTGTTGAAATCTGTTAAGATTAAGCTCTGATATTTTAATTGTGTATCACATAGACCCTACCCTCAATATCTGACCCTAGTATATATAATTTGAAGCGACTTATTTTTTTTTCAAAAATACAGATTGAAAGACCCCTTAAATTGTATATCCCCATATAGCCCACAACACCAGCACATGGATGATTAAATCAGAATTCTCTAAGATAATTACCTACACATACATACATGTAGGCTAAACTGGACCAGAATAAGCTCATGTATAGATATAGGGATAGGAATTAAATATTGACCTGCAGACACAGGACTCTGTCTGAAGCCGTGTACGATACAACAATTGTAATTCATTTACGTTTTTAAGCGGGGAAGAGATATTTTATTAAATGTTATTTTTATCGTCTGACATTTCTTCCAATTACATATCTTATAAAAATCAAACAGTGCAATGCATCATTTTTTCCGTTTTTAAAAGTAAAACGTTTATGTCACAAAGTTTTGGATTTTGAGAAAGAAAATGGATTAAATACATAAGGGACGCGACAACAGTCAGTTAAAAAATGGGTAGTTGTTCTCTAGCATAATTATGAGGCATACAATTGTCAATCATGTGCCAACTGGTAGCAAACATGTGGGCCCAAGTATGGTATTCTACCCCTTAATTTTAGGCTCACCCTGCCCTCTATTAAATACAAATATTGGTATAAAAGACATTGATAAACATATTTATTTGCGCTGTGTGTACATGTAGATGAGATAAGGATGTTATTTTGATCTATATATTGCCCCCCCCCCTCTCTCCCCCCCCCCAACCTGTACTGTACTTGAACCAAATAACGGAATGTATGTTCTCGTAAACAAGTCATTGGAAATAATTATTAATTAGCCCTTTATCCCTTCCACCGCGGGAATCGACTTTAGACGTCAGAACCAACCTGACGTCTGTAGACGTCAGATTCTGACGTCTAAAGTCGATCCCCGCACTGAAAGAGAAACATATTTATAATGGCCGTAGACCCATAACGTATATAGGTATTCAAAGAAAGCGGAAAGAGCTAACTAAGACATTTATGATGATTTCAAATCGAAAAACGCCCTTTGATGTCTTGGTTTATATAAAAATGACTAACAGTTGACCCTTTCTGTACTAAGCACGACTATATATTAATTTCAAACATTTTTTTGTAATATAAGTTGATGTTCAATCAGTAGGAATTGTAAATGTTTAGTTCCAAATTAGGCAAATATGAGTAATTTTAATCCACTTGACATAATTTTTATTATTTTATATTCAACCAAGTTTCCACTTTAACCCTTTTAACTGGAGGATCATTTTAGACGTCAGAATCTGGCGTTTATGGAGACGTCACATTGATAGCATTTTGTTTCCTTTAGACCTATGTCATGTTTGTTGTTTGTAATGCATATCTTTATTTATTCCTAATAATTAATTGATTCGTTTATCAAACCGCCAAACTTAAAGTAGGCCTACACCATGTGTAGTCAGTCCTTATCACACTCCACTCACATAGCACAATGAATGGCCTCCCATCGAGTGCGCAGCAAGGTCATTGTCTGTAGGATGCACGTGTCATCCCAACAAAAAATACATTGATTTAATGTTGTTTTAATGTTGGGCCAGCAGCGTAGACGATGGCACAACATTAAAACAACAATACGTGAACGTATTTGTGTTTACTGGAAGAGTCCGTCTTATAATCTAAGTCAGGTACATCGAGGGAGGTCATTTTTCGAATCTGTTTTTACATCTTCGGATTTCATTTGGGATCCGCTGAATATGTAGTCTACACGTAGGGCCTACATAGTGCCTACCTGTGGGCTAAACTGAACCAGAAAAAGATCCCAATGGCGGGGACAGGAATCGGACATTAAATATTGACCTCCAGACACAGGACTCTAACGCCGTGCACGATACAACAATTATAATTCATTTATGGTTTTAAAGCGAGGAAGATATATTTCATTAAATGTTATTTTTATCGTCTGTCATTTATTCCAATTACTTATCATGTTGAGCGATATTGTGTTTAAATCAAACAGTGCAATAGGCCCTATCGTGTGCTCGCGTATTTTGTTTTAGTTTTTAAAATAGAAACATTCACGTCTCAAAGTTTTGAATTATGAGAAAGAAAATGGATTAAATGCACAAGGGACGCGACAACAGTCAGTTAAAAAATTGAGCACATGTAGGCCCGTGGGGCCCAGCGACCGGTTTTTGCCGCTTTTTCCACCGAATGACTAGACGTGCTGCTCCGTGACCAGCGGAGCTAGCCACGTGGCAGAGGCATCAACCTATCCGAGAGATAATGTGTGCAGCGAATCCATGAGTGTCAATTGAGATAATAAACCAGAGAAAGGGAGAAAGAGATTTTTAAGATGTTTTATTAATAACCGCCGCCCAGGCGGGGAGTTTGATAATTTTAGATGGTTTTAGACCTGGGCATGTCCCTTTAAATAGAATATTGGCCAGTAGTATAAAAGACAGTGATAAAAATAGTTCTTTGCGCTGTGTGTAGGCCTACATGTAGATGCGATAAGGATGTTATTTGTATCGATGTATTACCTCCTGTAGGTCATTGCACTTGGACCAAATAACGGAAGGCATGTTTTCGTAAACAAGTCATTGAATGACAATGATTAACAACTACCCCTTTAATCCATTCAGTGCGGGGATCGACTTTAGACTTCATAACTTGACGTATGTAGGCGTCAGATTCTGACGTATAATCGATCTCCGCACTGAAAGAGGAAATATTTGCCGTAGACCCTTAACATATATAGGTAGGCCTATTCAAATAAAGCGGAAAGAGCTAACTAAGACATTTATGATGATTTCAAATAAAAAAAAAACACCCTTTGGTCTCTTGGTTTGTATAAAAACAGGTTATTGACATTGATTAACAATACAGAATATGGCGTTAACTCGTCGGTGTTGGCTCTATCACTGAAGTTAAGCAACGTCGGGCCCGGTTCATAATTGGAACTGCCAGGTGCTGTATACACTCGTGGGGCTCAGAGAACCACGTAAATCAGATGGCTCGTCTGACTGACCTAAAGTTGGACGTAAAAGAACCTCAATGGACGTAGGCGCAGTTTCCATTCGGCGAGACACCAGAAAATCCACAGTGTGTGAGTACTTGGCACATCAGGCGAATTTGCTTGGAATGAAAATAGCTTGATGCGCCTCAATGGCAGCTCAGCTGTATATCTCCCAGGAGACTGAGTTGGAATTTGAATGATAATAATGATAATAATAATGATAATAAACATAATATTAACAATAATAATAATAATAATAATAAAAATAATATTAATAATAATAATAATAATAATAATAATAATAATAATAATAATAATAATAATAATAATAATAATAATAATAATAATAATAATGATAATAATAATAATAATAATAATAATAATAATAATAATAATAATAATAATAATAATAATAATAATAATAATAATAATAATAATAATAATAATAATAATAATAATAATAATAATAATAATAATAATAATAATAATAATAATAATAATAATAATATTAATATTAATATTAATATTAATAATAATAATAATAATAATAATAATAATAATAATAATAATAACAAGTCATTGACAATAAATAACAGTTGACTCTTTAACTACTAAGCACGACTAAAAACGTTTTTTTTTAATATTAATCATTTTTTGTAGTAAAAGTTGATGTTCAATCAGTAGGAATTGTAAATGTCTGGTCCCAATGTCGACAAATATGAGTAATTGTCATCAACTTGAAGTTTTGTGTCGCGGTAACTTCAAGTGTGTGGAAATTAAAATTACATAGGGGCCTAACTAATTAGCGGGTATAATGCGCCAGCGTAAATAATTATGATTTTCATCTAATTGTGTCTCGCTGCCGCGACCCACAACTTCAAGTGCATACAAAATAATGTATAAAAAAACATTTTTAAATTATGTAGATTAAACACTGATATTTCTCTTCTCCAAAAAACGTTATCTGTGGTGCTGACAAAAAGAATTAAAGTCGTGATTGCGCCTATATAGCCTCTAAGGCATTTATGTCCACTATAGTATACTTCGGGCGTTTCAGGAAAATACTATTTTTTTAAGTAAAACATGTTCTTAAATCTATGACACTAATATATACTTGTGGCGAACACAATATTACAAATCCGAGTATTTTTTGTGTCTCGCTACCGCGATCCACAACTTCAAGTCACTGAAAATTTAGGTTGGTTATTCCAGACCTTAAAGGTGACATATCACCCCTTATATAGTATGAATAAATTTGTGACAAATAATTCAAAGTCGCCACAAGATGGGGCACAAGTGTTTCCTTATACGGGGTGATTGGCTCGTATTCTCGTACAAGTTACGATACATCGTAGGCTTCGGATTGGTCGAGATGGCCATCTCGACCAATCCGAAGCCTACGATGTATCGTAACTTGTACGAGAACACGGACCCAGAACTCTGGAAAAGAAAAGGTTGAGATAACAGTCACTTGTTGAGAAATCTGAGCTCACTAAGACCACACACTAAGCTTCACCTAACTCCTTGACCTAGGACAGTGTAATCTCTGCACCGGTTGACATCACGTCTTCGATTTCGGAGAAAAAAATACCTGTTTTCTTAGCTTAGGCCTACCTAGAAAGTGAGCACTGCAAAAGTTAGTTAGCAAAAGCCACCCTTCACACCGTATTACACGTGGAGAGCGATATCATTCTAACTAACAATGCAAGAGTGTGATAGGTTGGCGACGTAATGAGATTAGAGACAAAATTTACCAGTAATTATGTAAAGGATTGTGATGTTTCTTTGTACAGTTTTATTTTTACATATGCAAATCTTTGATTTCATTTAATGACATATGGCCTAATTTGGTTTGTTAGAAATTTAAATCCGCCATCAATAGTGTTGTATTTTCATTTTGATGCGATTTTCCATGTCCGAATATTTATCTATTATAATACAAGAACGGAGCATGGATGTCGTGGTTGTGCAGACCATCTTGCCATTGATGGATATACTTCATATTTTCTACGGGCATAGAGAGTGGCCAATAAAAAAATCAGCATTTTTATTTTGGCTAAATTCAGTCTTCTGAATATGTCCGTAATATGTGATGACCATGTCCATAGACTAGAATTGCAGGAGTCTTTTTTTTTGGGTTGCTGTGGCAACGTAGCAAGTATAGGCTACTGAAAACCCCGTTTATCATTTATTCCTGTATTTTCTTATTTTGGACATGCATGTCTGAGAATAAATTTCGTCCTTATTTCTCTTTATTTATTTATTTGCATGCAAAAGAATACAGTTACAATATGTACAATAAAATACACATATAATATACAATTGATGAAAATAGTATAAAAGCGCATAAAAGTATAAAAGTATTTGTGTATAAAAATTTTGCATCCTATGAAGTGGGATATGCAGTATATATGCCCAGTAATTCCACCCCTGTTAGTTTCAACTGGTAAATTCGCAACAGAAAATTTAAAAGTCGTATGCACGCAATTCTAGTCTACAGTGGTCTTGGACATGTTGACATATTATCGTCATAATAATTATTTAGGAGCCAAAATAAAAATGATTTGTCGCTTTAATGTTGGGACAGCGTGGCCTAGCTTATACGTCAGAATCTGACGGCAGGTGTTCAAGGGTTTTGAGTAGGCCTATGATATCGAGGTTGATTTCCAAGCCTACAACACATCGAGCAGTGGCATACATGAATGGTACATTAAATTAAAAGTAATTTTATTTATCATAAAAGCTTTTCCACATAAACTGTATTTCACGAGCTATACGTGGGCACAGTAATGCGTTTTAGATATTTGAGGTGAACAGGCAACAATGCAAACATTGAGAGATTAATGAACTTCGACCCCTCGTGACAATTTGGGTAAGACCGCTTCCTGGAACTGTTTTTTTCAGTGACGCCTCTCAAATTGTATTTTTTTATACGATATATAGGCCTACTGTTAACATCTTAAAACACGACATGTAAAATTTGCTCCTTGAACAACTCTAATTTGTATATGTGTCCGTGCGTGGCATGAACAGAAAGAAGTCATTATTTTCCGTGACTTTAGCATGCAAAGGAACCTAATATGAGTGATATGCGTAGTTTTACTATAAACTGTCGTAAACAAAGTCATTGATCGGGATGATCACCTACATAACGGACGCGATAAAGGTCAATTAAGAAAACAGCAAACACCAGGAGCTGCTGTTTTAATGTTGGGCCAACGTCGCGGTGGCCCAACGGTAAGCCAACATTAGATCAACGACTCTTGTTGTTGGGCTGGACCTGAAACCCAGCAAACCCTCAGCGTTGAACAGGCATGTTGGTTGAGCCCGTAGAGTTCTGATTAAAATTTGCAGTCATTTGAAGTTGTTACTCGCTAGCGCGATACACAACTTCAAATGAGTGCAAATTTGTGATTTTAAATTTAGGACCCAACATATATCAGTGTTTCAAGATTGAAGATATATTTTTCTTTTAACAACTGGTCTTACAGGTGCTGCTAAAAACAGGGAAGTTCTACTGTAACCGACATCAGAGCTCTAGTGGTTAAGGCCTTACCCGGCTAAGTTTCTTTATTTAAATTTTCAGCTACTTGAAGTTATGGCTCGCTACCGCGACCCACAACTCCAAGTGGCTGAAAATTACTCATATTTGTTTCAATTTAGCACAAATATTTGCAAATCTTGGTGTTTAGATACCCATTTCATTCTCAATAACAGCGCTTTAGTCGACCGATAAAAAAGATCGACATCAGAGCTCTAGAGGTTAAACCTTATCCTGTTAAGGTAATTTATTTAAATTTTCAGCCACTTGAAGTTGTGGGTCGCGGTACTCAAGTGGCTGAAAATTACTCATATTTGTTTAATTTAAGCACATATGCAAATCTTGATGTTTAGACACACATTTCATTCCCAATAACAGTACTTTGGTCAACTAATAAAACAGATTAAAAACGGCTATAGTCGTGATCAGCAGGATAAGGGTTGTTAATGCTGGCCAACCATCTGCTACATTGGCCCAACGAAAAAACAACGCCTGTTCAAAGTCTGGCGTCTGTTGGGTAATTGTTTGACTTCTTTTTGACCTCAGAGGTTACTATAAAGGCGGGTTGGTGGAAGGGACAGCTATTAATGAAGAACAAGTTTGATAAAGGATAGCTCGCTTGCCGAAGAATAATTCGAGTTAGAAAAGTCAACTTAAAATAATGGCGAGTTTACAAAGAGTCGTGCAGCGCTCCGTAACAAGTGGACAGTTACTTAGTTTGTTGAGAACAACTGGTGCTAAACCCGTGTGTGAAAAATGTTTATTTAGACACAAGTTAATGTCTTATCCACCAAACCACAGGACACTGTCTGTATCTGCCATAAAGTACAGATATACTGAGAATGGAGTGATAGAGATTGGAGATAGTCAACAAGGCAGCATTGTGTTCACGCCTGAACTGGTGAAGACAATGAGGAACATGTATAAATATGACACGTCTGTAGCGGAGGAAGACGAGGTCTCAGTGGGAATGTTGTTCAGGTAATGTCAAATTTTATTGAATGTCCACACAAAGTTAGATTTAAAATAAACCCATTTTTCCCTCGTTAAATTAGATCTAAATAGATCCAATATGCGATGACAATAAAAGATTGAATTAAAATAAATAAATAAATAAATAAATAAATAAATAAATAAATAAATAAATAAATAAATAAATAAATAAATAAATAAATAAATAAATAAATAAATAAATAAATAAATAAATAAATAAATAAATAAATAAATAAATAAATAAATAAATAAATAAATAAATAAATAAATAAATAAATAAATAAATAAATAAATAAATAAATAAATAAATAAATAAATAAATAAATAAATAAATAAATAAATAAATAAATAAATAAATAAATAAATAAATAAATAAATAAATAAATAAAATAAATAAATAAATAAATAAATAAATAAATAAATAAATAAATAAATAAATAAATAAATAAATAAATAAATAAATAAATAAATAAATAAATAAATAAATAAATAAATAAATAAATGAATGAATGAATGAATGAATGAATGAATGAATGAATGAATGAATGAATGAATGAATGAATGAATGAATGAATGAATGAATGAATGAATGAATGAATGAATGAATGAATGAATGAATGAATGAATGAATGAATGAATGAATAACTGGTGAATGCGCAGCATAGAAATTAAAAAAAATTGCAGTTCTAGTCATTGGACATGTTTACATCATATGGTCATATTAAGAACTCAAAATAAAATCACCAATTTTTTTATGATTTTAGCCTGGGCCAGTCCCTTTAATATCAGCAAAATATTTTTGTTCAGGTATATTCAGAATGATAAACATGACAAATGATCCGTTTAATTAGACTATGAAGCATAGTAATTATGTTTTCCTTTGTCCTTATCTCGGTTTTCTTTGCCCTTATCTACCTTTGCACACATCGCCACCTGCCAGCAGATACGAGAAGATGAACCAATGATGGGGTAATGCTGGACCGGCATTACAAACGTTGGACCAGCGTCACACTATAATCAGGTCAACGTCTCGTGTTAGCTGGGTGTTTCCTGTTGTTTGTAAACAATGAATATGCATACTTGTTGATACAGACGCATCAACCCCTGAAGTACCAAGGGGAAGAAGACAATCAAAAAGTATTGATAACAAACCACCAAATTATTGGATAAAAATACAAGTAAACCTCCGTCAATACCTATTTTTCTGATTTTTATGATGTAAGGTATGTATTGTTTTTAGTACGATGAATATCATAATTAGGCCTACTACTCGAAATATGTTAAAACCATACTTGATTGATGGTAAAAGCCTTAGTTCCACCCCCCAATACCAGGGGACAGCACTGAGAGCGATTTCACGTTTTGTGGAAGGTAAAGGTGCAGGTTTTTTATAGTCTGATATCAAGTCTGAAGACCTATCATCGGACTTTACATTTTGTCACTGGACCTGCTTAGTCATGTGCCATGTCAGCTCCCCGGGGAGCATACAATCCTGCAGCCGTTTCGGCGCATTGTACTTATCGTACACATTGCCATCTTTGTCCTACCAGGTACTCATTTTTACCTGAGTCAAGTGAAGCATTTGAAGGTGAAGTGTCTTGCCCAAGGACACACCATCTTAACAATGTCCCAAGATAGAAAGGGGAGAAACATGATATTTCATGAAAATCCTGTACCAAGCGGGATTCGAAACCGCACGGCAGGCAGCAACATCGGCAAAGTGCCACGCTCTAACAATTGCGCCATGTCCCTCTCTATCGAGAGTCGACCATATTATTGTACATGATCATTGTTTATACGATGTACCCAGTACACACAATACTCCCAATACCGGTTCAATAATGGGCCAGCGTCGCAGCCCATTGCTGGTTCAATGGCGGTCAATCGTATTCGACGCTGGCCAACCATTGATACATTGGCCCAATTGTGAAATAATGTTGGGCCACTGTCTGCGACGCTGGTCCACTATTATTCCAACCAAAAACCCTTTAAGCTCTTAGCCACGAATATAATCGTGAATATCTTTTTTTCTGAAGACTTTTTAAACACGAAAGTACTTAATCTAGGGACCTCAAACGTTATATTGCACATGTTCATAAGGACTGGTGTACAGAAACGTCAGCCGTTTCCCACACACAGCACCCCTCTTTCCCCTAAATAGGACACACACTGAGGCAAAATAAACCTAATAGGATACCGGCCGTAGGCCGGTCCAAATAAATAAATAAATAGATAAATAAATCAATCGTAAATTATATGAGGTTGCTTTTTCCTCACGAATCTCTCACGACTCTTCGGGAATTAAATATTATTCCTAATTAAATTCCTTTTATTGGTACAATATTTAAAAATTGACGTAATTTAGTGTTGCTAATTATCATGTGATAACAATGATAATGTTATTTTATCATAGCATTTATGTTTTTATAATAAAGTATCAAACTGGGAACTTGTTTTGAGTTGCGATCATGAGACGGGATTTCGCGCATATTTATAATACAATACAATATATACAAAACATTTATTTTTAATCTTCATCCAATAAAGGATCAAAGACAGTTCAAATACATAGAAAGTACATATGCGTGTGGATATTTAAAATTAGATAGTTCTTTACAATAAAATAAATAAAAAGTTCATGACATGTGTAATAGTCGAAGGTAAAATGCATTATGTACAACGGCTGTAGGCCTAACCTAGCATCGCCACGTCGCCACGTGGTTTGAACATAAATGTCAGTTTGTCTTGGTTGTTTAAAACGTTAAAGTAAGGGATTCTGAGCGTTAAGATTTAAAAATTACTATAATATGAGGTGTTTTTGTCCTTACAGCACTCGCGTTTTCTCAGGACCAACAACTCTCAACCTGACGGGACCGTGTGCTTTACTTCAGTGCGATGTGGCGTCACCTGCCAAATGTGAGATAGAAACTGATTTTTTTATTCATATCCCAGCTGACATAAGACGTTGAATCAATGCTGGTATAATTAATGCTTGATGTTCAAGTTTTCAGCTACTGTTATTTCATGTTCTAGTGCTTTATTTTTCTAGGATGTATCCTACTAGATTGTGTGCACTGTTACCGTGTAAATGTTAGACCTCACATTATTTCTTCATCCATGTTTTCAAAATTAAAGTTCTTTTCTTTATACGACCCTGTAAAGGCAAACAACAGTCACTGTTTGCTTGAAAAATAGGCAGTTACTGCCGTTTTCCTTAATCCTTAAAGCGCTGATTAATTTGTAACAAAAAAACATCGCAACAAAAGTTTGTTTTTCAATTTGAAATCATCAAAAATGTCTTAGTTAGCTCTTTCTGATTCACTTGAATTCCTATGTTATGGGTTTCCAGCCATTAGAAATATGCGGACATATTGTTGTATAAACCGTGAAAACCAAAGGATTTTTTTCAATTTGAAATAATCATAAATGTATTAGTTAGCCCTTTCCGTTTATGGGTTTACGGCCATTAGAAATATTTTTAATTTTACAGTGAGGGTATCGACTTTAGACGTCAGATTCTGACGTCTAAAGTCGATCTCCGCGCCGTAAGGGTTAACGTTATATTGTACGCTATTTCTATTTTCAAATATTACTAGCTTTAGCATTCTCGGTCTTTGCTGTCGGCTTTAAATGTATTTTCATAATAAACACTTATTTCTATCGTCGTGCTTAGTGCTTTAAGGTTTAAATTACCTATAATCGCAGCAAACAGATAAAACAGAAATTCAAACGAAACAGAAAGAACTAACTGAGCTATTTATGACATTTTTAAAAATGTATAATTATTTCTATATTTTCTATTTAAGATGTCAGCAATGTTAAGTACTATTAAACCGAATCCCTTTTCGTTTTGTTATATTACAGTGCGAATGAACGAGGAGTTAACATTTGAAAACAGGGTGATAAACAAAGAAGGGAACATTGTACATTTAGGATTGACCGTGACTGAGAGCAGAACGAATAAGGTAATGTGCACATATCATGCTACAGAGTCAGGATAAAATAGGTATTTTGAATTTTTTTAGTGTTAAAGGTGACACGTCTTTCATAAATTACGTTTTAATATTTTGCATGTCAACATCAATGTCAACTTAAGGTGATTACAAATGTCTTGATTTGATTGAATTAAAAAGAGTAGAATTTCACACTTATTCTGATGCAATATGGAATTATATACTGTTAGATCTGGTAATTTTCGCTTGTTCAAATATTCGCGAATTTCTGATTTTGTGACTTTTCACGAAGTTTACAATACGCGAATTTCAATTTTCTTTGGTAGCGTTATTATAATTATAATTTTCGCGAGATTCTTGAATTTGCGAAATTGTCCTCCTCGCGAAATACCAGAAAAATTGAAACCTCGTGAATATTACCAGATCTACAGTTCAGAAAATATAGATTAGCCACATGGCTGTATAACCAGTTGTCAAATATAAAATATGCTTCCAATCTTGAAACACTGGTATAATTATGTTGTGACTTGAATTTCACAAATAATACAAATTTTCAGCCACTTGAGACAGGACTTTAAGTCGCTGAAATTGTAAGTTTCTTAACTACTCTTCTTATACATAATTATCTTTCTAGCATTAGAAAAAGTCAGGATGATCTTGACTTGTAATGTATATGAGAGTAAGTTAAAATCGCAATCCTTGTAGGATGAGACGCTGCCCTCTGGAATTTGGTCTCCATGGTTGATACACAAATACTCCGGCACTTTAAGAGTTAAACCATATATGCCTACAATGCCACTAACAATGATTAAACTGCTTGTAGTAGAGGCTCATTTGGCTCTACGTTTATTTTCATGAAAAAAACATATGTTTAGTCATGTAAAGTATGAATTTGCGATAGCAATTCCAGCTTCAAATGAATGAAAAACTGAACCAAGCAATTCAACAGCACGTGTGTTTAAATTGTGGGTCCCACAGTGAAAACAACTTTATTGGAGTGAAAATGTCAATTGTTCAATATACATGCCTTTGTGCTCATATTATGCTACAGTGATACTGATGAAAACTGGTCTAATTTGATGTGTTTCTTTGCAGACGGTTTGTATTATAACATCAAAAGTGATGATAGGGTTAGAAGGCCTACATCAAGACAAACAACACAACATAGAAGATGATCTCTTGCCTGTTAAGCTTCACGCTGGTCTAAACCATTAGACTATAGTTGGGCTACATGATATATATTTATATATATTCTGTGACAAGTGACAATTAAGCGGCTAAAATAAAGAAAAATAGCGTTTTGATAATTTGCAAGAGATAATAAACGATGTCATATTTTATATGCAACAATATAGTCTGAGAGCATAGTTGACATCATTTTCATGAGTTATAACTATGATATTTAAGATGTCATATTTTATATACCGATACAGACAGATATTTTATTGACATAAACAAAAGTCATTACAGACTTATTTGTCATAAAAATATGGGAATATACAACATCGATTAAATTATTTATTTTACTATGCAGACTGCATTGATTATTATAGTTATCCAACTATTAGTTAGATAATTATAATATTTATTGTCTCAGAAGAAACTATTAACTTATGTTTTTACCATTATTGATTTGTTTTATGTTTTACCACTCATCATAACAACAGTGTGGAGTATGGATAGGTTGGGAATATGATAACACTAAACTTATATATATAAGCTTTCAACACGTTGTCAATAATTTGTTTGTGATCATGTGTTGAAAAGTTAGCAATATATTGAATAACAATAATACTTGTTATGTAATATAGTGTTGCTATACGCATTTATTGAATTAATAGCAATAAAGTCACGTAAATATGACTATTATTAATTATTCCTATTTGCGTTAATTATTCCTATGTGTGTTATACATAATATATAACATAATATTTATTATCACCATATTATACAGAAGTTGATCTCGTTTGTATGCCTTCATCTATCCTGAGGTGTATCTCATGTTTGGTGATCTCAATGTCTTAAATCTAAATGGCAACATTGTAGATATATTTATTTTTGGTTTTGCCAAATAAACCTGTGTGTTGTTTGTTTGTCATTAAACACGTTACTGTCAGTTTATCTTGTTATGTGTGTTGTTTGTTTGTCATTAAACACGTTACTGTCAGTTTATCTTGTTATGTGTGTTGTTTGTTTGTCATTAAACACGTTACTGTCAGTTGATCTTGTTATGTGTGTTGTTTGTTTGTCATTAAACACGTTACTGTCAGTTGATCTTGTTATGTGTTGTTTGTTTGTCATTAAACACGTTACTGTCAGTTTATATTGTTATGTGTGTTGCTTGTTTGTCATTAAACACGTTACTGTCAGTTTATCTTGTTATGTGTGTTGTTTGTTTGTCATTAAACACGTTACTGTCAGTTGATCTTGTTATGTGTGTTGTTTGTTTGTCATTAAACACGTTACTGTCAGTTTATCTTGTTATGTGTTGTTTGTTTGTCATTAAACACGTTACTGTCAGTTTATCTTGTTATGTGTGTTGTTTGTTTGTCATTAAACACGTTACTGTCAGTTTATCTTGTTATGTGTGTTGTTTGTTTGTCATTAAGCACGTTACTGTCAGTTTATCTTGTTATGTTAACCCTTTCAGCGAAGGGGCGGCTGAAACTGGTGATTAACAACATGCTCAAACAATTTAATCAATAATGTTCTACATGAAAAACTTTAAATCAAGAGCGCAAGGAATTTTAGTGTGATCAAAATGTTTGCACGGGGTTCCTACATTATTATTTTTATGCCGTTTTTGTTGAGCCATTTTCTCAGTTGTTTGCGATTTATGTAAACCGACGATACAGACCCTCATTGCGATAGCCTATCTTTGAAAAGTATTAATAAAAGTCCATAAAAATCTAGTTAAACGAATATACTTACCCAGTAATCACAAAACATTTGTATAACATCTACACAACATCGGCCGAACGTCTTCGACGTTGGTTCAACATTGTATAAATGTTATACAAATGTTTTGTGGATAGTTATGTTGCTGGGAGACCAGTATTCGCAAGAATGGTCAACTACTGTGTATAATTCAAGTAAAAGTGTGTTATATCGAGTTTTTAAGAAAAGCCTAATCTTTGAAAAATATATGTCTTCATTTACCAGAAGAAGAATTTGTAAGTTTCGTACTACTAATCACAGTCTGCCAATTGAAGTTGCCAGGCACACAAATTTGCCAAGGCACACAAGGTTATGTGACAAATGCGAGTTGGGCAATGTTAGGGATGAATTTCATTTTTTATTTGAATGTCCTGAACTGCAAGATTTGCGTACAGAGCTGCTCGCACGTACTTTTGTCACAATAACCCAAATATGTTCAAACTGGAGTCTCTAAGGACTTGTGCGAATATATTTAATTTAAATAAACTGGCAAATTCATTAGTCGAGGATGTCAGCAGCTAAATAATAGTTTATCTACCAAACTATTACAATCACTAATGAAATAAATCTTATAAATCCATTTCTTATACAATATGTTTACAGGTAGGCTACATCGATTTACATCTATTATGTTGTCCTGGTCGTAATTTGTTTTAATACATTGTTTTAATCTGTTAGACATTCTGAGAGAAATATCAGTTAAAAGAAACTGCCTAAATGAGTATGTCAAAGGCTTAATATATACATTTTACTAAAAAAGCACAATAAATGTATTTGCTATCTGGTTACAGGCATATCGACCAATTCCTATTATGTTTAGATTTGTCTGATTTTTTCATCTGTCTGGTTTGAATGTTACTTATCCTAATACTTTGTTTGAATGTGTTTCTGGCCTGTTGGAATATCTTAATTGTAATAAAATTGGCAACTACAATGAACTACGGAAGAAACAACTGTATTTCTTATCATTATTATCTGTTTATATATATTTCAAACCTACTCTTATTATCATGATCAGGGGAGATCGGGGCTAACTGGGACACGGGGATAACTGGGACAGGCCTCTAACAGGGAATTCCATGATATGACAATATCAGTGGCCTCGTTTTAAAAAAAGGGGAGATACCCCCCTCCACTTGAACCACAATCGCAGTGGAACAAGCAGATCTGTATGAGCAGGTAAGACTAAATGTATTTTTCTGTCTCTCAAGTAATTTTTCACGTCTCAGTTACGAATCTTATAAAACTTAAACTACTTTAGTTGTATTATACTGAAACATATCACTGAAAACACTCATATTTACTGCCTAATTTACAATTATAAGATGTTCGATGCTGTATCATGGCCACATGCCAGATCATATTTTTTCGTGGGAGGTCAACCCGGGGCTAACTGGGACAATTTTGGCGGGTCTAACTGGGACAGTCCCAGTTAACCACTGTGTATCTCCGTTAGCCCCAGTTGTAATAGACCATTGTGTCCCACTTAACCCCTGTGGGTACTGACATTTGACCATAATACATGTTTGCCCAACTCAATAACATTTGTTAGGCCTACTTTAAATTGTATGTATTGAAGATGGACACAGTGTGGTTGTTACTTAGTATCAACACATTAGGCCTATAGTCCATCGGGGTTCAGCATTATTTTGTTTCAGTTTAAACTTTCGTGTTTAAAAGGCATATATATGTTTATTTATAGCTCACCCCCCTTCAAACTATATGGAATCATCATAGGATGCAGTATACCTTGTTTAATCTCTATAGATCCGAAATTTCTGAAATTTTAGGAGTGTCCCAGTCAGGCCCTCGCCTTGTCCTACTTAGCCCCGTATACGGGGCAAAATGGGACACTATTTTTTTTTTCTTAAAAATTCTCCAAATCTGTATAGGTTTTAGTTGTCATTTATTAAAGGCCCTTGTGACAATAACAAATATCAAACCTAGCTTGAATAATTGTTTTGAATCTCTAACTTTATTATCGTCTGCTCCAGGGCGATAAATGATAAAAGTGTTCCAGTTAGCCTCTGTCTCCCCTATGTTTACATTTTTTTAGTTTTGGTAAATTTAATTTGTTTAATATTTTGTTTTTATCTGTTTCAACTGGATTATAATTTCATGCTTTCGTTACATGACTTGTATGATACCTGTGCCCCATGCCTCATTGAGGCCAGGGTTCAATACAATTTTTGACTTGACTTTGACTTGAGAACTGTTTGTTAATTGACCGTTTTAAACAATAAAATTTGCAAATGTTTGGTATCAAATTAAACAAATGTGAGTAATTTTTATCCACTTGAAGTTATGGTCCGCGGTAGTGAGACACAATTTCAAGTGGATGATTTTTTTGTCAAATGTAGTGCTTCGAAGTGAATTTAATTATGCCCACGCCTACGTTTGAAAATCGATTGCATTGTAACAATCAACTAATATTTACGAGGTCAATTGAGTTTTCAACGGGTAAACCTCGATGGAATGCAAAACAATAGATATTTTCCATGCGGGTTGATCATTGGTCCAGATAATTAAGATAATTGATTAGTGCTGTGTATTTTCATCTGTCATTCGGGAAACAGTGAATTTTAATCTGTTGACCTTTGAAAAATGCTCTTGCTTCAATATAGATGATAGTTGTTTTACAATAGTCTATTTACAGACTTCAGTTTGAGCCTGTACAAATGAAAATATATCGAATATTCATAAGTAGCTATTTTACTTATATAAAGTATGAGATGGTCTTTCCAAACTTGCTGTGTATTCTCAGCCAAATGTTGGTAGACTGAACATTACAGATAAATAGTGTTTTTATGTCTTGCAATAATATTGTCAATCGATATGTTCAAAAGCCTGTAGGCCTATTGAAATTTAGAACCAGATCCAAAATTGTAAAGTCTTCATGATATATTTTTTGCATAATTTTTCATCATCTGTAGCTAATATTTAAACATAATTTATTGTATCGTATATTGCAAGTATTAAATATTTAAACATACTGTGTTAACCTAATAACGACCTTTACCCTTGCAGCGCGGGGACCGACTTCAGACGTCAGATTCTGACGTCTAAAGTCGATCCCCGCATTGAGTAAAATATTTATAGTGGTGGTGGACCATAACATAGTTATGCAAATGAAGTTGAAAGATTTGGTCACCACGGTTTATACAGCAATATCAGTGTTGAAAGGGTTAAAGTGCGTAGGAATTTAAATAAGATAACGCAGCGAACAAAGGGTTAACATAAAACAACAAATTGACAGTAAAATGTTTAATGACAAACAAACAATACACATGTTTATTCGGCAACAACAACAATAAATATATCTACAATGTTGCCATTTAGATATTGAGATCACCAAACATGAGAGACACATCAGAATAATATAGATGTAGGCATACAAAAACTTATGTATAATATGTTGATATTAAATAGTACATCGAATATTATAATTATTCAACTACTAGTTGGGTAACTATAATAATCAAAGCAGTCTGCATAGTAAAATAAACAATATAATCTAGTTGTATATGAAATATGGCATTGTTTAATATCATGCCCTATATAACTCATGACAATCGTCGCTTAATTTTCACTCCTATATATTTAGCTAAGCTTTTAACACATGATGACAAATATGTTGACAACATGTGCTAAAGCTTAGCAGATATATAAGTTTAGTGTTATCATATTTCCAGCCTCCCAATACTCTACATTGTCACTGTCTGTATCCAACTATTAGTTGGATAATTATAATAATCAAAGAAGTCTAATGAATAATCTAATATATGTTGTATATGAAATATGACATTTTTAAATATCATGTCGTACAAATTGTGAAAATCAGCGTTTAAGTGTCACTCACAATATATAATGTAGCCCAACTATAACCTAATAGTAACATTGAATATTCTAATTATCCATATACTAGTTGGATAACTATAATGATCAATGCAGTCTGCATAGTGAAATAAAAAATCTAATCTATATTGTATATTTTTATGACAAATAAGTCTGTGATGACTTTTATTATGTCAATAAAATATCTGTCAGTGTCTGTACATGGAATTTTACATTTTTAATATCATGCTTTATTACTCGTGAAAAGTATCAAAACGCCTGTTGTCAGTTTTTTCTCAGCCGCTTAATTGTCACATCTCACAGAATATATATATAATGTAGCCCAACTATAGCCTAATAGCTCAGACCAGCGCGAAGTTTAACAGGTAAGATATCATCTTCTATGTTGTGTTGTTTCTCTTGATGCACTAACCCTATCATCACCTTTGATGTTATAATACAAACCGTCTGCAAAGAAACACTTCAAATAAGCCGGGTTTTCATCAGTAAAATTACAATTCAATTCAATTAAAACACTCTTAATAGCAACAATTCAAAGTGAGTAAAAATGTGAAATATGTAATTTAGCGCTTTTAAGCCGACGTTACCATTGTTATTTTCATCCACTACAAGCCGCGAATTGCTGTCGCAATTCTCGACTTGCAGTGGATGAAGACGACTTGAAATGAGTGGTAAATTAAAGAAAATTGCCATGTATTGGTAAAACAGTTATATGAAAATTGTCCTTCTGAAACCCTTAGTTGTAGGAAAATTGGGTATGTTTTCAATGATGTAAAATGGTGCTTTAATGCATCGTGAGGCCTTAAAGGGTTGAGAGTTAGCACAAAGGCCAGGTTACATTTTGTCAACTTGTCTCCTTATCGTGTTTGATTAGCCTACTTCCTAGAAAACAGAGAGTGGTGAATAAATGTTGGGCCGACGTCGTAGACGGTGGGCCAACATTAATTCAACATTGGCTGAAAAGCTCGTGTTCGATGAGTTGCGTTATCTGCTCAATAACAAAATACCATGCCACAGTTCAACACGCCTACATGACCAATGTGCAAATCCGATAATACTCTGGCCACGAGCCATCAAAGGTATTGGTTTTTTATGTTCTTCTATTCATTGTAAAAGTACTCTATGACTGTTGTTATCAAAGTAAGCTTCATTAATACTCCTGACGCCCGACTTTTACTTGACGAAATTCCCCGGCCGTCCAGGCATGTCTGGGGGGGGGGGGGGCATGCCCAGAACCCCAGGCGAGTGAAGGAAAAACTCTAAATACTCACCACCACCACTTCATCATTTACATCATTCATTTAATTAACAATTACACTGTTTTAACCTACTATTTAAAACACATCTCTGCATTATTGTCTTTGTCCGACCACTACATTCTAAGCCGGGAATGGAGAGTTATTGTTGACCAACTACAGAACAACATAAAACAACAGAACAATTATCATGGTAGGCCTATGGTGCTATAATCAGCCAAGTGTGACTGAGCTGTTGATTATGAGGGATCCTTATTATGGTCGGGTGTGTTTTAAGTCAGTTAAAACCCTTGGAATTCTACATTCTTAGCTGTGAAAAAGGCCTCGGCCTCGACCCTTTTCACACCTAAGAATGTAGAGCTCCTCGGGCTTTGTTCTATACTTAGCACTCCAAAAATTGACAATACATATTGTATCCTCGCTGTGTATTTTGTAGCATGATATGTTCACATTACCTTATTCGTCCTGCTCTCAGTCACGGTCAATCCTAAATGTACAGTGTTCCCTTCTTTGTTTATCACCCTGTTTTCAAAATTTAACTCCTCGTTCATTCTCACTGTGATATAATAAAAACCAAACAAGGATTCATCTTAGGCATTTACCACTGTTAAATAGAAAGTACAGAAAGAGTTATTCATATTAAAGGGTCAGATAGAAAACTCATGAATAAGGAAATAATGTGAGGTCTAACATTTACATGGTCATAGTTCAAATAATCTAGGTATGATAAAACCTTGCGAAATGGAAAAAAGTGAGCTGTTATTGCTGATTGCTTTGTGCGGTAGTATTTACATAGCTACTTTAATCATTATGAACACATCCGCATTCATAAATAATGTGAGCAATAAAATGTGAACGGGGACACCATAAATAATGTAGAGTGTGATTAAGCCCTACAAAGGTAGACAGCAGTAACTGATAACTTTTCAGGTGATCAGTTACTGCAGTTTGGCTTTAGTACAATCACAGTATTTAAAAACTAGCATTTAAAACAGTTAAATTTGTTTAAACATTAAAAACAAACAGTTAGGCCTGCAAAAAAGCACTAGAACATATGAATCAAATATATTGATGTCTTACATTTAGCAGGTGACACAATATCGCACTTGAGCAGAGCACAGGGTCCCGTCAGCTTGCGAACAGCTGGTCCTGTGAAAACGGGAGAGCTGAAAAAAAAAATCGTATTATAATTTGTGGGATCGAAGTTGCTGTGGGTGTTTGAAATCAATGACGTGTCCAGTTATTGTTTAAAAAATTATTTAAAAAAAAAACAAAAAAACATCCATAGGCCTAATCTTCATAAACTACCCATATGGATTGTACATTTATTTAAATATTTGCATATTTGTCTTTCTGAGAAATTAATGTCTCAAATTAATCATTAATGGTCATCGCACATGACGCGCTACTGGATCTATTCAGAATCCTGTGTGTCTTATACACAACATGTTGTGTAGATTATAGTGACGTCAGCGCTGCCGGGTCTGCCGCTAAGTGAGTTAGGCTGTCCGACTGTACCCGGTCACTCTCATAAACAAGAGAACAAATAGGATTAAATTTAAACTAAGTGTAGACAATAAATAAAACTTGACATTACCTGAACAACATTCCCACCGACACCTCGTCTTCCTCCGTGTCATGTTTATACATGTTCCTCATTGTCTTCACCAGTTCAGGCGTGAACACGATGCTGCCTTGTTGACTATCTCCAATCTCTATCACTCCATTCTCAGTATATCTGTACTTTATGGCAGATACAGACAGTGTCCTGTGGTTTGGTGAATTAGACACTAACTTGTGTCTAAATAAACATTTTTCACACACGGGTTTAGCACCAGTTGTTCTCAACAAACTAAGTAACTGTCCACTTGTTACGGAGCGCTGCACGACTCTTTGTAAACTCGCCATATTCCTAGTATTATATTAAGCAGACTATTCTTAATCAAATTATTCTTCAGCAAGCGAGCTATCGTATATCAAACTGTTTCTTCAGTACTAGCCGTCCCTTCCACATAAAACTATATCTAACTAATTCTGTGCCTTCACCAGCCTTCCTTTATAGTCATCTCTGAGGTCAGAAAGAGATCAAACAATTACCCAACGAATACGACCTTGAACCGGCGTTGTTTTTTCGCTGGGCCAATGTCGCAGACAGATGGCCAGCATTAAACCAACAACGTTTCGTTTTGGACCAGCCGAACAAACACCAGTCGCTGACCCGATATTGGCTCAACACTGAGCCACCGTCTGTGGTGTTAGCCCAACATTAAACCAACATTGTCTTAGCTCCTCGTGTTTGCTATGAGTTGACTAGTGCTCAGATATCTGAACTGACCTTTATCAAGTCCATTATTTTCCGTTATGTAGGCCTACTTGATCATCCTGATAAATCACCCTGTTTACGATAGGTTATTGTAAAACTACGCTTATCACTCATTAGTTCCTTTGTACGCTAAAGTCACAAAAATATAGACTATTTTTTCCGATCATGCCACGCACATATATTTCGTAATGACGATACCGATGCTATTAATTATATGTATAGTTGTTTAAGGAACACATTTTATATGGCATGGTTTAGGATGTTGACAGGGATAGCTCGGTTCGCTGAAGATTTAGGCGCTATAGACGTTGTATTAAGTGATAGATTGATTATATTGTATATAAAAAAACACATTTGAGAGGCGTCATTCAAAAACAATTCCAGGAAGCGTCTTAACCAAGTTGTCACGAGGGGTCGAAGTGCATTGATCTCTCAAGTGTTTTATTGTCGTCCGTCATGTTTATATCAGCCCCCAAACGTATTACTATGTCACCTACATATTCTAGTGGAATAAAATTTATGTGCAAACAACTTTTGTAATTTCTGAAATTACATTAACTTAATTAATGGTCATTAATGTACCATTAATGGATGTGTTATGTAATTAGATATCAACCTCGATATAATACTCTTAACTTGTAAACACCTGCTGTTGAGCTAATATTGGCTTAATGTTGGGCCACCGTCTGCAACGCTGACTCAACATCAAACCACCAGTATGCCAAGATCAACGTATTGTGTTCTTTGGGAAGGTCTTTAACGTTACAGAACGGGGATCGACTTTAGACGTCAGAATCTGACGTCAGTAGGCGTCAGGGTCCGACGTATAAAGTCAATCCTTGCCCTGAAAGAGTAAAACTATTTATAATGGCCGTAGGACCATAACATATGCATTCAAAAGAAGCGGAAAGAGTTACCTAAGACATTCATAATGATTTCAAATTGAAAATAACCCTTTGGTCTCCATGATTCAAACAAAAATATTGCAGCGTTTTAAGGGTTAGAGGATGTACGTTATCTAAAGTGTAGCTAAGGAGTGTCACCTGTAAACACCAGTCATTGGCCCCTGACTGTTAATGCTAGATCACCGCACGCCACTCTGCCCCAACATTCACTCTGCCCCAACATTCCCCCTGAAAGCGTTGAAATAAATTTATATAAACCATGGAGAACAAAGGGTTATTTTCTTTTTGAACTCATCATAACTCTCTTCGTCAGCTCTTTCTGCTTCATTTGAATACATATGCCATGGGTCCACAGCCATTATAAATATTTTTACTCTTACAGCGTGGGGGTCGACTTTAGACGTCAGAATCTGACATCTATACAGACGTCCGATTCTGACGTCTAATGTCTTTATAATCAATTTAATATTCTATTGCTCATCTATGTTCGCGTAATGGAGAAGACTTATGTTTGACAAATATGGGAAATAAAATAGAATAATTGAAATTTAAATGCCCAGTGGCCACCCTCTGGGTCAAAGCAAAATATGAAGTTAATCCACCAGTACCAAGGTTGTCTGCTTAGTCACGACATACATACATGTCCCGTTCTTGTATTATAATAGATACATATTCGGACATGGACTGCCGCATCAAAATACAACGCTATAGATGGCTAATTTGAATTCCTAACAAACTAAGTTAAGTTAAATACCATAAAATAAAATATTTCCATATGTAAAAATAAAACTGTCTGGGATATTAAGAACATCATAATTATATCATAATTATATCCCATAATTACTGGCAAATGTTGTCTCTCGTTTTTTCACAACCCCAACCTATTAAACGTTTGAACTGCTCACTTTTCAAGAAAATCTAAGAAAACATGCCATTGTTTTCTCAGCAATTGCGCACGTGATGTCACCCAATGGGGAGGTGACACTGTCCTAGGTCAAGGAGTTAGGTGAAGCTTAGTGTGTGGTCTTAGTGAGATCAGATTTCTCAACAAATAACTGTTATCTCATATATGCTGTCTCAACCCTTTCTGTCCCAGAGTTTTGAACTAATTAATTTAAATTTTCAGTGACTAAAAGCTGTGGCTCGTGGTAGGTAAAGATTTGTGTTCTCGGCCGTACGTGAGCTCAGATTTCTCAACAAATAGCTAAACTAATTAATTAATTTAAATTTTCACAGACTGATTTGTGGATCGCGGTAGCCAGACACAATTACATGCTACTGAAAATTACTTAGATTTGTAAAATTGTATTCGAATTTTTATATTATTAGTGTTGTAGATGTTTTACTTAAAATAATATTGTGTGGGTTTTACTAAAACACATAAAATACCATAGTGGACTTAAATGCATTAGAAGTTATTATAGGCCCAGGCGCAATCACGCCTAAAATATTATTTAATTATTTTTATCAGCATGTCAGATAACGGTTATTAGAGGAGAAATATATGTGTTTAATCTGTCAGTTTTACAAATGTTTGCTTTCAAAATTACCAAACATGACTATTTTTTATACACGTTAAGTTCTGGGTCGCGGTAGATCATAATTATTTACGCTGGCGTTTTAAAGCTTTACCCTCCATGTTATCTGATTGTAATATTCATCCACATGAATTGCGCATCTCGCTACCGCGACCCGCAACTTCAAGTGGTTGGAAATTGCTAATATTTGTCTGATTTGAGAGCAAACATTTATAACTCCTACTGATTAAACGTCAATTTATTTTACAAAAACTGGTATTTGACCTAATAGAAAAGAACTAAAAAACGTTAAAAGTCGTCCTTAGTACTTAAAAGGTCAGGTGTTGATCATTGTCAGTGACTTGTTTACGAAAACATACAGTCCCTTATTTGGTCCAAGTATAATACAGGGGGGCAATGTATGGGTAAGAATAACACCTTTATCTCATCTACATGTACACACAGCGCAGATAAATATTTTTGTCAATGTCTTTTATACTACAGATAGAGATATATTTTATTGACATAAATAAAAAAGAACCTTCACAGACTTACTTGTCAAAAGTATGTACAATATGTTTAGTTTGGTAAAACCACACGAGAAAATAGATGCTATGACATGCATAATTAAAATCTTAAGTGGCATTGCTATAATAATAAAACATGAGATATCTTGAAAATGTGACGACTGAAATAAAATTATATTTGAAGACAAATGTTTGCCGCAGCAAAACCAGAGATAAAATCCTACTATGTATAATAGCTACTACTGGACAATACTTATGTTTAATAGAGGGGATAGCAAGCCTAAAATTAGGGAGTTAGTAGAATATAATACTTGGGCCCATATATGGTTGCTACAAGTTGGCGCATGGTTGAAAAAGTGCCTCAATTGAAATCATCCTAAATGTCCTAGTTAGCTTTTTTAGCTTCATTTGAATACCTATGTCATGGATCTACGGCCATTATAAATATTCTACTCTTTCAGTGCGGGGATCGGCTTTAGACGTCAGAATCTGACGTCTCTGGACGTCAGATTCTGACGCCTAAAGACGGTTCCCGCTCTGAAAGGGTTAAGGCGTTTGTTGCTGCACACGCTCAAAGTTCGTCATGTACAATTACGACGTCCATATCGTTGACCATTTAAACGCTGAATTTAATAAGGTCTTTCTTTGCCTTATACACCATCTAGAACACTACGTTCGAGCACAGTTGGTTGTCCAAATTAAAAATTTCGGTGCCAGGTGTTTTGCCAGATCCGTCTGCAGAAAACCCTTACCTCTTTTAAAAAGTCGGTAAAAACTCGGCATGCGTTTAGTGAATAATTGATTTTTTTCGAATGTTCATTGCTCTAAACAGCTTCCAGACGAAATTCCTGATTTCTAATTATTGACAACCATGTCAAAAATAAGAAATAAAGGAATTTCGTCTCTATATCTAGCCTAACTGGTAAGTACACAGCACAAAAATTAAAAAAAAACGTTTGCAGTTTTAGTCTATGGACATGTTTACATCAAATGGTCATATTATTAAGCTAATAAAAAATCACCGATTTTTCTTAGGATTTTAGACCTGGGCATGTCCCTTTAGATGCCTAGGCCTACGTTTAAAAATAAATGCCATTGTGACGATCTACCAGCATTGTATTGCAACGATCACCTAATATTTCCGAGGTCAATTGATTTTTCAACGTGTAAGCCACGGTAGAATGCAACACAATCTATTTTTTCAATGATCCAGATAATTAAGATAATTTGTTAATGGTGTATTTTCACCCGCCATGCTAAAGACAACGGATTTTAATCTCTTGGCATTAAAAATGGTCTTCAATCAATATAGATCATAGCTTAATGATATTTCATTTACAGATATAAAGTATGAAAGTCTGAGGCAAATTATATGTAGCATACAAATATATCGAATATCCATATAGCTATTATAGCTATTATACTTGTATAAAGTATGAGATGGTCTTATTATATATTCTGCGTATTGACATCAAAACTTTGCTATGCTGATCCTTAAATAAACTCATATTGTTAATGTCCTACCATAATATTGGCAATCGATGAGCTAAAGCCTGTATTGATATCTTAGACAAAAGATCCACAAACTCTTCATACTATATTTACTGCAAATTTTCCCATCATCTGTATAAAACATCTATGTACACAAATGTATAAGCATGTGAATAAACTCATTATCACATATTTTACTGTTTCGTATATCGCAACTATTAATTATTTAAACATACTATGCTAACCTCATAATGGTTATTAAGAATTAGCTTCTTCGTAATTAATGTGTCCTTTATCTAGTGTCTCACATGGCTCCACTGAGGAGTCTCGACGGTTTTTAACATGATATTGTTTACTTTTAATTGTGTGCTTGTATACCGTGTGTGAAAATAACAGTATATGAATAAAACACGAAATAACATTTATAATTTTTGAATGATTATTGCTATATGGGCAAAAACAAGATGGCTATAATTTCGGACGGAGAAAATTGATTTTCCGATCAATTATGACAATCAAGAGTGTTATTTTTCTCATCCCGCCGTTTAGTAAGAAGCACATGGCAGATCAATGCATTCCACTAAAAAACAGTTTGATATTTTGATATTACAAGATATTTGACCGACAATTTTTTTCATATCTGTCTTGTTCAAAATAAAACAGAAAAGCTTGCGTTCTCTATATTTTCTTCATGTGTAACGAAGTGGAGCCTAATTTATGCCATGGCTGGCTTACTTTCTCAACATGAGCTAGTCTAAATAAGCCCAGATTAGTCACCAGACGGGTTGTCACAGCTGATGATAAGCATTAATAATCTTGTATTATAAATATAACGGCAATGAAATTGCTGGCAAATCATGAGATCAGTTTCTGGACAATATCTTGGAAAGCGTTAGCTGGATTGTTTTAATATTGCACACACACATCCCTTAGGAGGTGTAGATGTGCCTTTTTGGGATTATGACCATTGAACTAATTTGTAACCTTTCACCTTGAGGCCAATGTTGAATTTAGGTAATGGCGGGGGGGGGGGGAATTGTTAACGTCAGCGCTCTTGCTATCTTTTTAAATACCGGTCATATAAATTGATGTTTAATCAGCAGGAATTGTAAATGTTCGCTCTCCAATTAAACAAATTAGAATAATATTCTCCAACCTAAGTCAAGGAATCAAAGCAATCCTTTAAGTGGGTGAAAATTTGAATGACATAACTTAGCGGACAAAGAGTTAAAATAACAAGACAAAATGATATAAAAATGTTTAATGAAAAACAAACAACACACATATTTATATGGCAACAACAACAGTAAATATATCTACAATGTTGCCATTTAGACATTGAGATCAACAAACATGAGATGCACATCAGAAGAATATAATGTAGGCATACGACATCAACTTTTGAATAATATATTGATGCTAAATAGTACATATTATGGTAACGCAGAAATGTGATAGATAACAATGGGAACAATTAAATATATTTATATTTGTGTGATTGCATTGTTTTTAATCTGATAAATGTATGTAACAACAATGTATCTAATGACAATCATTTTTTATTGTTTTTCGAGATATAGCTAAGCTTTCAACACATGATGGTAAAATATGTTGACAATATGTGTTGAAAGTACGTTTAGTGGTATTTTATTCCGAACCTCTTCATACTCTACACAGTTTTTATGTGTAAGACAAAAAGTATGGGAAAGATGAGTGCTAAAAATAAACTTGAAAATCTATAATGGTAAAAACAGCAGTTAATAGTTTCTTCTGAGACATTGAATATTATAATTATCCAACTACTAGTTGGATAATTATAATAATCAAGGAAGTCCAATAAATAATCTATTATATGTTGTATATGAAATATGACATTATTTTTTTAAATATCATGTCGTACAAATTGTGAAAATCAGCGTTTAAGTGTCACTTCTCACAATCTATAATGTAGCCCAACTATAACCTAATAGTAACATTGAATATTCTAATTATCCATATACTAGTTGGATAACTATAATGATCAATGCAGTCTGCATAGAAAAATAAATAATCTAATCTATATTGTATATTTCTATGACAAATAAGTCTGTGATGACTTTTATTATGTCAATAAAATATCTGTCAGTGTCTGTACATGGAATTTTACATTTTTAATATCATGCTTTATTACTCGTGAAAAGTATCAAAACGCCTGTTGTCAGTTTTTTTCAGCCGCTTAATTGTCACTTCTCACAGAATATATATATAATCTAGCCCAACTATAGCCTAATAGCTCAGACCAGCGCGAAGTTTAACAGGCAAGAGATCATCTTCTCTGTTGTGTTGTTTCTCTTGATGCACTAACCCTATCATCACCTTTGATGTTATAATACAAACCGTCTGCAAAGAAACACTTCAAATTAGATTAGACCAGTTGTCATCAGTAACAAATCAATTCAATTCAATTCAATTAAAACACTCTTAATAGCAACAATTTTAAGTGGGTGAAAATGTAAATTATGTAATTTAAGGCTTTTAACCCTGACGTTACCATTGTCATTTTCATCCACTACAAGCCGCGAATTGCTGTCGCAATTCTCGACTTGCCGTGGATGAAGACGACCTGAAATGAGTGGTAAATTAAAGAAAATTGCCATGTATTGGTAAAACAGTTATATGAAAATTGTCCTTCTGAAACCCTTAGTTGTAGGAAAATTGGGTATGTTTTCAATGATGTAAAATGAAGCTTTAATGCATCGTGAGGCCTTAAAGGGTTGAGAGTTAACACAAAGGCCAGGTTACATTTTGTCAACTTGTCTCCTTATCGTGTTTGATTAGCCTACTTCCTAGAAAACAGAGAGTGGTGAATAAATGTTGGGCCGACGTCGTAGACGGTGGGCCAACATTAATTCGACATTGGCTGAAAAGCTCGTGTTCGATGAGTTGCGTTATCTGCTCAATAACAAAATACCATGCCACAGTTCAACACGCCTACGTGACCAATGTGCAAATCCGATAATACTTTGGCCATGAGCCATCTTAGGTATTGTTTTTTTATTTTATTCTATTCCAGTGAAAGTACTCTATGACTGTTGTTATCAAAGTAAGCTTCATTAATACTCCTGACGCCCGACTTTTGCTTAACGAAATTCCCCGACCGTCCAGGCATGATTGGGGGAGGGGGGGGGGGGGGAGGGGGTAAATCCCCTAGACATGCCCAGAACCCCTTTTCTTATCAGGCGAGTGAAGGAAAAACTCTAAATACTCACCACCACCACTTCATCATGTACATCATTCATTTAATTAACAATTACACTGTTTTAACCTACTATTTGAAACACATCTCTGCATTATTTTCTTTGTCCGACCACTACATTCTAAGCCGGGAATGGAGAGTTATTGTTGCCCAAGTACAGAACAATTATCATGGTAGGCCTATGGTGCTATAATCAGCCAAGTGTGACTGAGCTGTTGATTATGAGGGATCCTCATTATGGTCGGGTGTGTTTTAAGTCATTTAAAACTCTCGGAATTCTACATTCTTAGCTGTGAAAAAAACATCGGCCTTCGGCCTCGACCCTTTTCACAGCTAAGAATGTAGAGCTCCTCTGGTTTTGTTCTATACTTAACACTTAACACTTATATTATCCTCGCTGTGTACTTTGTAGCATGATATGTTCACATTACCTTATTCGTCCTGCTCTCAGTCACTGTCAATCCTAAATGTACAGTGTTCCCTTCTTTGTTTATCACCCGGTTTTCAAAGTTTAACTCCTCGTTCATTCTCACTGTAATATAATAAAACAAAAAAGGATTCAGCTTATGGGTATTAACAATTCGGATATTTTAAAAACTACAGAAAGAGGTTTTGTTTCTAAAAGTTCAGAAATTGCTTGTTTAGCTCATTTGAATTCTTACTTTATCTGTCTAAGACGATTATAAATAGTTTAACCCTTGAGGTGCTTAGTACGTCAATGGAATAAACACAGCAACTTTAATGTAGAAAACACATGAATAAGGAAATAATGCGAGGTCTAACATTTACATGGTGACAGTGTGACAATGGAGGTAGGATAAAACCTTCGAAGTGAAATAATAGTAACGGCTAATTTCTTGAAAACTAAACTGTTAGTTTTGATTGCCTTTGTGCGGTAGTATTTGCAAAGAAACCTAATAATTATAAAAACATACGAACAGATAAATAACGTGAGCAATAAAATGTAAACAGTGACACAGTATAATTATATGAATATTGCTTTACGTCGGTTTCTGCGCAATCATGGCAATATCGTGACAGAAGGAAGCCCGAAGCCGGGACTATGTCCTACTCTTATTTCAAATTACTTCAAGGGTTCTTTATAGTGCACCCTACAATAGGCAGAAATGTACATTCCATGCCTTTGAACAGTTTGGAGCACTGTATATGCACAAACACGATGACAAATATCCGTCCCGACCGGGATTCCAACCTGGTAGCCCCATGTTACAAGCCCCAGTCGATACGAATGAGCCATCGGGGCCGGCCTCGGTGACACAATAAAGTAGAAGTATGATAAAATTCTACAAAGTCAAAGAGTAGTAACGGCCTACTTTTCAAGTAATCAGTTACTGCTGTTTGCCTTTGGGACACTCAAAGTGTCAGTGTGGCCGGCCTTACATTGAATACGGGACAGTGTCTGTACAAACAATGCAACTTTACTTTTTAAAAGATATGAATAAAATATATTGATGTCTTACATTTAGCAGGTGACACAATATCACATTTGAGCAGAGCACAGGGTCCCGTCAGCTTGCGAACAGCTGGTCCTGTGAAAACGGGAGAACTGAAAAAAAATGACAAATTCGTATTATAATTTGTGGGAACAGAATTTCTGTGGGTGTTTGAAATCAATGACGTGTCCAGTTGCTGTTTAATAATTTATTATAAAAACAAACAAAAACACCCATAGGCCTAACCTTTTGATAAACTACCCATATGGATTTTGTGCATTGATTTAAATATATATAATATTATAATAGAAATTAATGTCTTAATTTAATCTCTCAATATCATCGCACAAGTATACACGACATGTTGTGTAGATTGTAGTGACGTCAGCACTGCCGGGTCTGCCGCTTAGTGAGTTAGGTAATCCGGCTGTACCCAGGTTATTCTCATAAACAAGAGGCCAAATATAATTGAATTTAAATCTAATTGTTGACATTGAACAGAGCTAGACATTACCTGAACAACATTCCCACTGAAACTTCGTCTTCCTCCGTGTCATGTTTATACATGTTTCTCATTGTCTTCACCAGTTCAGGCGTGAACACAATGCTGCCTTGTTGACTATCTCCAATCTCTATCACTCCATTCTCAGTATATCTGTACTTTATGGCAGATACAGACAGTGTCCTGTGGTTTGGTGAATTAGACATTAACTTGTGTCTAAATAAACATTTTTCACACACGGGTTTAGCACCAGTTGTTCTCAACAAACTAAATAACTGTCCACTTGTTACGGAGCGCTGCACGACTCTTTGTAAACTCGCCATACCTAGTATTATATTAAGCAGACTATTCTTAATCAAATTATTCTTCAGCAAGCGAGCTATCGTATATCAAACTGTTTCTTCAGTACTAGCTGTCCCTTCCACATAAAACTATATATGTAACTAATTCTATGCCTCCACTAACCTCCCTTTATAGTCATCTCTGAGGTCAGAAAGAGATCAAACAATTACCCAACAACGACGACCTTGAACCGGCGTTGTTTTTTCGCTGGGCCAATGTCGCAGACGAAGGGCCAGCATTAAACCAACAACGTTTCGTGTTTACAGGTTTTGGACTAGCCGAACAAACACCAGCCGTTGACCCGATATTGGCTCAACGTTGAGCCACCGTCTGTGGTGTTAGCCCAGCATTAAACCAGCATTGTCTTAACTCCTCGTGTTTGCTATGAGTTGACTAGTGCTCAGATATCTGAACTGACCTTTATCATGTCCGTTATTTTCCGTTATGTAGGCCTACCTGATCATCCTGATAAATCACCCTGTTTACGATAGATTATTGTAAAACTACGCTTATCACTCATTAGTTCCTTTGTACGCTAAAGTCACAAAAATATAGACTATTTTTTTCCGCTCATGCCACGCACATATATTTCGTAATGTCGATACCGATGCTATTAAATATATGTATAGTTGTTTAAGGAACACATTTTTATATGACATGTTTTAGGATGTTAAGAGGGATAACTCGGTCCGCTGAAGATTTAGGCGCTATATACGTTGTATTGAGTGATAGATTGATTATATTGTATATAAAAAAACACATTTGAGAGGCGTCATGTAAAAACAATTCCAGGAAGCGTCTTAACCAAGTTGTCACGAGGGGTCAAAGTTCATTGATCTCTCAAGTGTTTTATTGTCGCCCGTCATGTTTATATCAGCCCCAAACGTATTACTATGTACACCTACAGATGCTAGTGGAATAAAATTTATGTGCAAAAAACTTTTGTAATTTCTGAAATTACATTAACTTAATTAATGATCATAAATGTACCATTAATGAATGTGTTATGTAATTAGATATCAACCTCGATATAATACTCTTAACTTGTAAACACTTGCTGTTGAGCCAATGTTGGTTTAATGTTGGGCCACCGTCTGCAACGCTGACTCAACATCAAACCACCAGTATGCCAACATCAACGTATTGTGCTCTTTGGGAAGGTCTTTACCGTTACAGCACGGGGATCGACTTTAGACGTCAGAATCTGACGTCAATAGGCGTCAGGGTCTGACGTATAAAGTCAATCCTTGCCCTGAAAGAGTAAAACTATTTATAATGGCCGTAGGACCATAACATATCCACTCAAAAGAAGCGGAAAGAGTTACTATTCATTCATAATGATTTCAAATTAAAATAACCCTTTGATCTCCATAATTCATACAAAAATATTTCAGCGTTGTAAGGCTTAGAAGATGTACGTTATATAAAGTGTAGTTAAGGAATGTCACCTGTAAACAGCAGTAATTGACCCCCTGACTGTTAATGTTAGATCACCACACGCCACGCTGCCCCAACATTCACCCATAAAGCGCTGAAATATATTTAAACCATGGGGAACAAAGGGTTATTTTCTTTTTGAACTCATCATAAATGTCTTTGTCAGCTCTTTCTGCTTCATTTGAATACATATGCCATGGGTCCACAGCCATTATAAATATTTTTTTCTCTTACAGCATGGGGATCGACTTTAGACGTCAGAATCTGACGTCTACAGACGTCCGATTCTGACGTGTAATGTTTTTATAATCAATTTAACATTCTATTGCTCATCTATGTTCGCGTAATGGAGAAGACTGATGTTTGACAAATATGGGAAATAAATTAGATTAATTGAAATTTAAATGCCCAGTGGCCACCCTCTGGGTCAAAGCAAAATATGAAGTTAATCCACCAATACCAAGGTGGTCTGCTTAGTCACGACATACATACATGTCCCGTTCTTGTATTATAATAGATACATATTCGGACATGGACTGCCGCATCAAAATACAGCGCTATAGAATTCCTAACAAACCAAATTAGGTTAGATACCATAAAATAAAATATTTCCATATGTAAAAATAAAACTGTCCGGGCTATTAAAAACATCATGATATATCATGATTATATTCCATAATTACTGGCAAATGTTGTCTCTCGTTTTCACACAACCAAAACCTATTAAACTGCTCACTTTTCAAGAAAATCTAAGAAAACATGCCATTGTTTTCTCAGCAATCGCGCACGTGATGTCACCCAATGGAGAGGTGACACTGTCCTAGGTCAAGGAGTTAGGTGAAGCTTAGTGTGTGGTCTTAGTGAGATCAGATTTCTCAACAAATAACTGTTATCTCATATATGCTGTCTCAACCCTTTCTGTCCCAGAGTTCTGAACTAATTAATTTAAATTGTCAGTGACTTAGAGCTATTGCTCGTGGTAGGTAAAGATTTGTGTTCACAGCCGTACGTGAGCTCAGATTTCTCAACAAATAGCTAAACTAATTAATTAATTAAAATTTTCACTGACCTATTTGTGGATCGCGGTAGCGAGACACAATTACTGGTTACTGAAAACTACTTAGATTTGTAAAATTGCATTCGAATTTTTATATTATTAGTGTTGTAGATGTTTTACTTAAAATAATATTGTGTGGGTTTTACTAAAACACATAAAATACCATAGTGGACTTAAATGCATTATAAGTTATTATAGGCCCAGGCGCAATCACGCCTCACATCTTATTTAATTATTTTTATTAGCATGTCAGATAATGGTTATTAGAAGAGAAATATCTGTGTTTAATCTGTCAGGTTCACAAATGTTTGCTTTCAAAATTAACAAACATGAGTATTTTCTATACACTTTAAGTTCTGGGTCGCGGTAGATCATAATTATTCACGCTGGCGTTTTAAAGCTTTACCCTTTTAAAGCTTTACCCTTCCTTTTAAAGCTTTACCCTTTTAAAGCTTTACCCTTCATGTTATCTGATTTTAATTTTCATCCATTTGAATTGCGCATCTCGCTACCGCGACCCGCAACTTCAAGTGGGTGAAAATTGCTAATTTGAGAGCAAACATTTATAATTCCTACTGATTGAACTTAATAGAAAAGAACTAAAAGACGTTAAAAGTCGTCCTTAGTACTTAAAAGGTCAGCTGCTGATCATTGTCAATGACTTGTTTGCGAAAACATACATTCCCTTATTTGGTCCAAGTATAATACAGGGGGGCAATATATGGGTAAGAATAACACCTTTATCTCATCTACATGTACACACAGCGCAGATAAATATTTTTGTCAATGTCTTTCATACTACAGATAGAGATATATTTTATTGACATAAATAAAAAAAACCTTTACAGACTTACTTGTCAAAAGTATATACAATATGATTATTTTTGTAAAATCACACGAGACTATGCATGATATCACATGCATAATTAAAATCTTAAGTGGCATTGCTATAATAATAAAACATGAGATATCTTGAAAATGTGACAACCTAGTTGAAATTCTATATGAAGACAGATGTTTGCCGCAGCAAAACCAGAGATAAAATAGCTACTATGTATAATAATTACTACTGGGCAATATTTATGTTTAATAGAGGGGAGGGCGAGCTTAAAATTAGGGAGTAGAATATAATACGCGGGCCCACATATGGTTGCTGTACAAGTTGGCGCATGGTTGAAAAAGTGCGTCAATTGTATATGCCTTATAATAATACCAGAAAACAAACACTCAAGACCTAACGGCACGTATGCTCACGTATGCTCATATCGTACTCACATGTTTAACTGACTGTTGTCGTGTCCCTTATGTATTTAACCTTTTCAGCGAGTGACCGTCTTTATACGTCAGAATCTGACGTATGTAGACGTCAGATTCTGACGTATAAGGACGATCCCCGCACTGAAAGAATTAACATATTTATAGCGGCCATAGACCCATCACATAGGTATTCAAATGAAGCGGAAAGAGGTAGCTAAGATATTTATGATGATTTCAAATTTAAAAAACCCTTTGGTTTTCATGGTTTATGCAAAAATATTCAAGCGTGGTAAGGTTTAATCCATTTTTTTCATCATAAAGGGGCGTTCAGACATATTCTTCTCCGCTCCCGATTTGTCCGTACCCACTGGGCACACGACGTTATTGCGACGTTGAATCAAGAAACATAATTGTTGTTAGCTTGCTCGTGCCCGTTAAGACAACATTATAAATTAAGGGGACCAGCCTACAACCTAGTCTTAGTCATGATTGTCAAAAAATATAATATTGTCTGGTACATGAACTGTTGGTTGAATAAAAAAATCAGCAATGTATGTTAAAATTGGATGCCTTTTAATGCACCTGGCAAGGTTTGAATTTGGATAAAGCTAGGTGACTGGCATACGGGATGCTAAGATGGGCTAGTCCTGTCTACATAACTGACTTTGTGAAGTATGTTCCTTAAAGTCAGTTGTGTTTGGTGACACCGGCCCCAGTTTAAACGTATTCTGAGATCTCATCACCCCCAGTAGAGTCTCCTGGCCCATTTTAGCCTGTATGGTTTAAAGGTTTTATCGACCGTTTACATGTCAACTTTGACATATTGCATTTAGTAATTTTTATTTCTTTATTTTTTGTACGTTTTTTTATGCGGCGCGAATCAGCTATATGGTTAGTTGTCATTATTACACCACGAATTTGAACAATTTGGGTCACTGCATATATGTGTGTACCAAGGAAAGATACCAGCTGCAACGGGACTCGAACCCGGTACCCCCGAGAAGTGGCCTATTAAAGTTCCATCCTCTTTCATCCATGTGCTAGATATTACCTCTAGATGAACACGTGTTCAGTCGACCCCAGATTATGATCCGTGTCAAAACAGATCCGTAAAATGACCTTCCTAGATGAACCTGACATAGATTATAAGACAGACCATTTCAGTAAACACAATACGTTCACGTATTGTTGTTCTAATGTTGGGCCAACGTCTACGACACTGGCCCAACATTAAGACAACATAGGATCAATATTAGTTGTTTGTTGGGATGATACGTAAACAAGATACAGTGAACTTGCTGGGTACTCGAATGGGGTCATTCATTCGACCATGTGTGCTATTATGCTATTCAATTCGATTCAGTTTATTCAGTGTACCAGAGTGAGTTCCCTCTGTATAGAATTTAGGTAACTAATCAGATATATTAAACATGGGATCGTTTACCTTACGAGGAAAAGTCTGGACAAGAACGTAGTTTCAAGCTTCTTTATTGATGGTTCATATTTCCGTCTCATGTACATTTGTACATGTATATTTGGTCACCTTTTTGGTCACTTATGTCCCAATCTCTGTAACCAGCCGTTTCTGACAGTGATCTGGTGGACGGCCCACACAACACTGACTGGGTAAGGCCGCATCACTCTCTACTATTTCTCGGTGTCGCATTCCAGGCAAATCGCCTGTGGGCCGCGTCCCTTACATTCCAGTGCCTCCGCGAATCTGGCCTCCCTGTCATTGTCAGTGCGGCGTTGGTACAACGCCAAGTTCCGATTAATTGGCTGAATGTTAGCATTGCACACTTTAGTTATCATTCTACGATTTCGAACTTTGCCACCAGTACTAGATACATATAAATAACAGTTTCAAAATATAATAATATATAATATATTAATATTTACATATTGTACAAAATATAAGTTGCATGTTTTTTATAGTCTGATATCAAGTCTGAAGACCTATCATCCGACTTTACATTCATGTGCCATTTCAACTCCATGGAGACCATACCTTTCTGCAGCCGTTTCGGCGCATTGAACTTATTGTACACATCGCCATTTCTGTCCTATGGCCCAAGATTGAGAGGGGAGAAACGTGATATTTCTCCTGCACCAAGCGGGATTCGAGTAATAATTAAGTAATAATGTCGCTAGGTTTTAACCCTTTCAGGCCTGAATTTATCATTGTATCTTCATCCACTACAAGCCGCGAATTGCTGTCGCAATTCTCGACTTGTAGTGGATGAAGATGATTTGATGTGGTTTAAAAGTTTAAGAAAATTGCCATGTATTGTAAACCAGTTTCAAGGAAATTTTCGTTCTAAAACACTTTGCTGTAGGAAAATTAAGTGTATTTTCAGCGATGTGAAATGATGCTCTAATGCTTCGTGAGGGCTTAAAGGGTTAAACAGTAAATGTATACACATTGGATAGAAACTGAGCTGTATTAACCCTTATCCTTCTAAGGTAATTTATTTTAATTTTCAGCCACTTGAGGTTGTGTCTCGCTACCGCGATCCACAACCTCAGGTGGTTGAAAATTAGTCAAATTTGCTTAATTTGAGACCAACCATTGATAAATGTTGATGTTTAAACACATATTTCTTTCCCAATAACCCTGATTTAATCGGCCAATAACGAATTAAAAACAATTTTTGTCGTGATCAGCACACAAACCTATCAACGCGTTTCTATTTCAACCAGCCCTGTATAATCATGATAAACGACAATTACACCACAAACATTGAAACAACAATGAACAGCAATCCCTACTTAGAAAACTGGTATACATTTTTTTAAACATAAGGTTCTTTAAATTCGATATAAAAGATGAGTAGTTCACAATGTGACGTGTATAACCCTCAATGATTAAAGCGTATTCAATGTCCCTGTTGATGAGTCAGAGGGTTAACGTTATCTAGATCCGTTTTGGTCCAAACCTGAAGTCCACTGTTACCAATGTGGGCCAAATCAGGAAGTATCGCGCCTATAACAGAGATAGATACAACTGTCTATAACACCCCCCCCCCCCCACCCCGATGATCGGTGCACCTAGGCAGATATTGAGCCAATGTTGCTCTAATGCTGGCCCATCGTCTACGACGCTGGACCAACATTAAAGCAGCATTGGTTTACCTTTACGTTTCTGCAGGGGAGACATCAAGCTAATGTTGCTTTAGTGCTGTGCCATCGTTTACGACGCTGAACCAACATTAAAGCAGCATTGGTTTACCTTTACGTTTCTGCACGGGAGACATCAAGCCAATGCTGCTCTAATGCTGGTTCATCGTCTACGACGCTGGACCAACATTAAAGCAGCATTGGTTTACCTTTACGTTTCTGCTTGGTGATGGAGCTTTTGCACGTAGCCTGGCACGCACTGTTACAAGAGATACCGGATTAACCCTTGCAACGCTGCATTATTTCTGTATAAAACATGAAGATCAAAGGGTTTATTTCAATTTGAAATCATCATAAATGCCTTAGTTAGCTCTTTCTGCTTCATTTGAATACCTATGTTATGGGTCTACGGCCATTATAAATATTTTAATTCTTTCAGTGCGGGGATCGACTTTAGACGTCAGAATTTGACGTCTACAGACGTCAGATTCTGACGTATAAAGACGGTCCCCGCACTGCAAGGGTTAAACTCAGTTATACCCTGAGCTATCAGCTGACTGTTGAACTGGAAATAATGCCGACACTCAATACAAGGTTATTATGTGATAACGTTACGTTAGTCAACCTTTGCCTGCTATGTAGGCCTCACAACAACAACAAATAACACGTTGATCTAATGTTGTTTTAATGATGGGCCAGCGTCGCAGAAGGTGGGCCAACATTAAAGCAGCGTTGGTTAACCTTTACGTTTCTGCTTGGTGATGGGGCTGCACGTAGCCTGGCACGCATTGTTACAAGATGTACATGATTAAACTCATTTATACCCTGAGCTATCAGTTGACTGTTGAGTTGGAAATATGATGGACCAGCGTCGCAGAAGTTGTGCCAGCCTTAAAGTAAAATTGGGTCAATTTATCGTCTTTGCTGGGATATTGCTGTATTCTGTGAAACGCAGTGACGTCTCTCGGTGAAAACAAGGTTATATAACACCCCCTCCCCCATACTTCATTCTGTGAAACGCAGTGTCGTCACTCTGTGAAAACAAGGTTATATAACACCCCCATACTTCATTTTGTGAAACGCAGTGACGTCACTCGGTGAAAACAAGGTTATATAAGAACCCTCCCCCATACTTCCTTGTATTAGCCAGGTTGGTGAAAACAAAGAATGTAGAGGTCATTGAGTTCACAGAATATGATCTATATGTTACCACACGAAATGAAAGGAATGGGGTTTTAGGCCTCCAGACACAGGATTCGAAATTCGAGCCATGGTGGTCTGAGGCCGAGCACGCTACCCCTCGGTCACGGAGGCTCCCCAAGAAATTTAATAATTACGAGTGAGCGGGGGAGAAACATTTTGTTTTTTTGAAACTTGAAGGCCAGAGTGGGGTTCGAATATATTAAATATGTATATTATGAACGTCTTGACAGAAGGCACATAAAGTGGCAGTGGGTTAATTGTAAGGAAGATTAATGTATATTATAATTTGAAATAGTTTATTTGTTTATTGACAAGATGGACAAACAGCAGGGTTGCCAGCAGCCTTCAGCGTGGACTTCTAATAGAACAATGTCAGTCTTACAGTGGTTTTCACAACGATATTTATATCAGTATGAGCCCATACGTATGGACGCATACTGATATAAATCTCATTACAGGGTTTCTTCGAAGATTTTGTTTTATGGAGGGAATTAAGAGTGATTGGTAGGAGATGCTGTGCGAGCGGCACAAACATCAACTTGTGAAGTTACACACATCATCATTATACTATAGCTTGAGTATCTTTAAATTAATATCTATGAAAAATATTTACGTCTGTTTTTTCAGCACGCGAGTTCTCCAGTAGGTTTACAGATAAACACAGATTCTAGAATGATCATTCAAATTATAACTTAACTTTATAACCGAGTGATAACTTGCAGCTTTCACAATATAGTATTTTGTAATTAAATTTAAAATATCTGATTATTCTTGTCACACCATTCGTAATACTTTGTAAATGATCAAATATGATCGATATTTATTGACAATTTGTAGTAAAAAATCACTAAAATACATATATGTCCCATTAATAATATATAGAGAGATATATAGATAGTGCTAGCGCTGACAGGCCTTGTTTACTCGGCTAAGATAGTGCATGCCCAATACATACATAGGCTATATAACAAAAATACATACATGCATAATTTATATGATATGCCTATATGTATCTGCATCACTAAAATAAATCAACAAAAAACATTTTTTTGTTAAAAAGACATTAGCATTAGCATTAGTTGGCATCATAAATTATAGTAATCTGATATCTACTATCCGTAGTAGATATAAAATTGAACAAGTTCAAGGGTTCTTTATAGTGCACAATACCATAAACAGCACAGCACACGACAGGCCTTTGAACAAATTGGAACACTGTATATGCACAACCCCGATGACAAACATCCGACCCGGCCAGGATTCGAAACCAGTGCCTCTGAGTTTCGAGTCACAATCACAACCGGACGGGATGAGCCATCAGGGCCGGCCTTGGAGGAGGGCAGGAGGGTCTTATGGCCCATTTTAGCCTATATAATAATGTGCTGAGAAGTGGTCTAACGTTCCATTGAATCTCTCTTCATGTGCTAGAGATTTACCTCTAGATGAACACGTGTTCAGTGGACCCCAGATTATGATCCGTGTCAAAACAGATCCGTAAAATGACCTTCCTAGATGAACCTGACTTAGATTATAAGACAGACCATTTTAGTGAACACAGGACGTTCGCGTATTGTTGTTCTAATGTTAAGCCAACGTTTACGACACTGGCCCAACATTAAGACACATAGGATCAATATTAGTTGTTTGTTGGGATGATACGTAAACAAGATACAGTGAACTTGCTGGGTACTCGAATGGGGTCATTCATTCGACCATGTGTGCTATTATGCTATTCAATTCGATTCAGTTTATTCAGTGTACCAGAGTTAGTTCCCTCTATATAGAATTCACGAAACTAATCAGATATATTAAACATGGGATCGTTTACCTTACGAGGAAAAGTCTGGACAAGAACGTAGTTTCAAGCTCCTTTATTGATGGTTCATATTTCCGTCTCATGTACATTTGTACATGTATATTTGGTCACCATGATAATGACAGTCTTATGTCCCAATCTCTGTAACCAGCCGTTTCTGACAGTGATCTGGTGGACGGTCCACACAACACTGACTGGGTAAGGCCGCATCACTCTCTACTCTTTCTCGGCGTCCCATTCCAGGCAAATCGCCTGAGGGCCGCGTCCCTTACATTCCCCAGTACCAGATCCAATATAAATAACAGTTTGCCAATATATATCAAATAATATATTAATATTTACATAATGTACATAATATAAGTTGCAGGATTTGTATAGTCTGATATCAAGTCTGAAGACTGAAGACCTATCTTCGGACTTTACATTTTACCCCCTGCTCACTGGACCTGCTCATTCATGTGCCATTTCAACTCCACGGAGACCATACCTTTCTGCAGCCGTTTCGGCGCATTAAACTTATTGTACACATTGCCATTTCTGTCCTACCAGGTACTCATTTTCACCTGAGTCAAGTGAAACATTTGAGGGTGAAGTGCCCTGCCCAAGGACACAACATCTTAACAATGGCCCAAGATTGAGAGGGGAGAAACGTGATATTTCTCTTGCACCAAGCGGGATTCGAGTAATAATTAAGTGATAATGTCGCTAGGTTTTAAACAATAAATGTATACACATTGGATGGAAACTGAGCTGTATTAACCCTTATCCTGCTAAGTTAATTTATTTTAATTTTCAGCCACTTGAGGTTGTGTCTCGCTACCGCGATCCACAACCTCAGGTGGTTGAAAATTAGTCAAATTTGCTTAATTTGAGACCAAACATTGACAAATTTTTATGTATAAACACACATTTCTTTCTCAATAACCCTGATTTAATCGGCTAATAAAACGGGTTAAAAACGAATATTGTCGTAGACGTCAGATTCTGACGACTAAAGTCGATCCCTGCACTGTAAGAGTAGGCCTAAAAATAGTTCTATTGGCCGTAGACCCAAAACATAGGTATTCAAATGAATTGGAAAGAGCTAACTAAGACATTTATGATGATTTCAAGGTGAAAAAAACTTTGGTTGCGATGTTTTTTTTACAAATTAATTCAGCGCCTTCAGGGTTGAGCGGTAAGGGTTGAGCGTGTTCAGGAGTATATAACAATGTCCCTGTTGATGAGTCAAGGGCTAACGTTATCTAGATCCGTTGGTCCAAAACTGTCGTCCACTGTTAAGCCTACATATGTGGGCCGAATCAGGAAGTACCGCGCATATAACAGAGATAGATCCGACTGTCTATAACACCCCCCCCCCCCCAGGCGCGGATCCAAAGGGGGGCGCACGCCCACCCGTTTTTGCGCCTAAATATGCCTAAAAACTCGCCCTGAGCCACCTGCGCCCCCTGCTTTTCAAATCCTGGATCCGCCCTGCCCCCCCCCCCTGAACCTGAGAAGACATCAAGCCAATGTTGCTCTAATGTTGGCCCATCGTCTACGACGCTGGACCAACATTAGAGCAGCATTGGTTTACCTTTACGATAATTCTGCTTGATGATGGGGCTTTCGCACGTAGCCTGGCACGCACTGTTACAAGAGATACCGGACTAACCCTTGTAACGCTGCATTATTTCTGTATAAACCATGAAGATCAAAGGGTTTATTTCAATTTAAAATCATCATAAATATCCTAGTTAGCTTCATTTGAATACCTATGTTAAAGGTCTACAGTCATTATAAATATTTTAATTCTTTCAGTGCGGGGAACGTCTTTATAGGCCAGGATCTGACGTCTACAGACGTCAGATTCTGACGTATAAAGACGGTCCCCGCACTGCAAGGGTTAAACTCAGTTATACCCTGAGCTATCAGCTGACTGTTGAACTGGAAATAATGGCGACACTCAATACAAGGTTATTATGTGATAACGTTACGTCAGTCAACCTTTGCCTGCTATGTAGGCCTCACAACAACAACAAATAACACGTTGATCTAATGTTGTTTTAGTGATGGGCCAACTTTGCAGAAGGTGGGCCAACATTAAAGCAGCGTTGGTTTACCTTTACGTTTCTGCTTGGTGATGGGGCTGCACGTAGCCTGGCACGCATTGTTACAAGATATACATGATTAAACTCATTTATACCCTGAGCTATCAGTTGACTGTTGAGTTGGAAATATGATGGACCAGCGTCGCAGAAGTTGTGCCAACCTTAAAGTAATATTGGGTCAATGTATCGTCTTTGCTGGGATATTGCTGTATTCTGTGAAACGCAGTGACGTCACTCGGTGAAAACAAGGTTATATAACACCCCCTCACCCATACTTCATTCTGTGAAACGCAGTGCCGTCACTCGGTGAAAATAAGGTTATATAACACCCCCATACTTCATTTTGTGAAACGCAGTGACGTCACTCGGTGAAAACAAGGTTATATAACACCCCCTCACCCATACTTCATTCTGTGAAACGCAGTGCCGTCACTCGGTGAAAATAAGGTTATATAACACCCCCATACTTCATTTTGTGAAACGCAGTGACGTCATTCGGTGAAAACAAGGTTATATAAGAACCCTCCCCCATACTTCATTGTATTAGCCAGGTTGGTGAAAACAAAGAATGTCTAGGTCATTGAGTTCACAGAATAGGATCTATATGTTACTACACGAAATGAAATGAATGGGGTTTTAGGCCTCCAGACACAGGATTCGAAATTCGAGCCATGGTGGTCTGAGGCCGAGCACGCTACCCCTCGGTCACAGAGGCTCCCCACAATATTGAATAATTACAAGTGAGCGGGGAAAAAACTTTTTTGTTTCATTGAAACTTGAAGGCCAATGTGGGGTTCGAATGTATTAAATATGTATATTATGAACGTCTTGACAGAAGGCACATACGGTGACAGGGGGTTAATTGTAAGGTATATTAATGTATATAATTTGAAATAGTTTATTTGTTTATTGACTAGATGGACAAACAGCAGGGTTGCCAGCAGCATTTAGCGCCGTGGACTTCTAATATAACAATGTCAGTCTTATAGTGGTTTTCACAACGATGTATATCAGTATGCGCCCATACGTGTGGGCTCATACTGATATAAATCTCGTTGAAGGGTTTCTTCGAACATTTTGTTTTTTGAGAGGGAATTGAGAGTGATCGGGGGGGGGGGGGAGGAGATGCTGTGCCAGCGGCACAAACATCCACTTGTGAAGTCACACACATCGTCATTATACTATATCTTGAGTATCTTTACCTTAATATCTATGAAAAATATTTACGTCTGTTTTTTTTCTGCACGCGAGTTCTCCAGTAGGTTTACAGATAAACACAGATTCTAGAATGATCATTTAAATTATAACAAACATATTATAATTGAAAGCAGTGGTTCACTGTGCCCCATCTTTACCATACGATCTGAAAAGCTATGCTTATCATTTGAATATTTGCCCCCCTCCCCAAGGAGTGATAACTAGCGGCTTTGGCAATATAGTATTTTGTAATTAAATTTAAAATATCTGATTATTCTTCTGTCACACTATTCGTAATACTCTGTAAATGATCAAATATGATCGATATTTATTGACAATTTAAAGTAAAAAATCACTAAAATACATATATGTCACATTAATAATATATAGAGAGATATATAGATAGTGCTAGCGCTGACAGGCCCTGTTTACACGGCTAAGATAGTGCATGCCCAATACATACATAGGCTATATAACAAAAATACATACATGCATAATTTATATGATATGCCTATATGTATCTGCATCACTAAAATAAATCAACAAAAAACATTTTTTTGTTAAAAAGACATTAGCAATAGCATTAGTTGGCATCATAAATTATAGTAATCTGATATCTACTATCCGTAGTAGATATAAAATTGAACGAGTTCAAGGGTTCTTTATAGTGCACAATACCATAAACAGCACAGCACACGACAGACTTTTGAACAAATTGGAACACTGTATATGCACAACCCCGATGACGAACATCCGACCCGGCCAGGATTCGAAACCAGTGCCTCTGAGTTTCGAGTCACAATCACAACCGGACGGAATGAGCCATCAGGGCCGGCCTAGATAGGATATATAATCAGAAATGCATAAGAGAGTAGGCATATTATGCATCTCTGATATAGGCCTAATGTAGCTCAAATCCATACATTTCAGGCGTGGGCAGCGTAGTGGTTGATTTGTCCCAGTCATGATAAACTATAATTGAACACGTAATAATCATTCTCAAATGTCAAAATAGTTCAGATATGTTCTAAATAAATCAATTCATGCTCTGAAATTTCTGGCATATAGTACAAAAGTACATTTTTGTAACAAAGATTATTAAATTCATGTTAAAAGCTATTTCTATCATACTTTAAAGATACTTAATTGCATCTGATTGATATATATGATAGCAATACAATATTGACATATTATTAAATGGCATATCTAAAGTATAACTTTAATGAAAATCCAAACCAGAACAAACCAAACAATTGATCCTAGAATTATCGCCGTTTTCGCAATGTGACCCGCAGATTTTCTTGTCTCTTTAGCTTTGGCGATGTCTCCGGAACGGTAAGCCTTGGTAGATTGTCCTGAAATAAAGTTAGAAACTGATTGAATAAATGAATGAATAAATGAATGACTGAATGAATGAATGATCGAATGAATGGATGAATAAATGAATGAAGGAATGAATGAATGAATGAATAAATGGATGAATGAATAAATGAATGAATGAATGAATGAATGAATGAATGAATGAATAAATGAATGAAAGAATGAATGAATGAATGCGCGAATGAATGCGCGAATGAATGAATGAATGAATGAATGAATGAATGAATGAATGAATGAATGAATAAATAAATGAATGAACGCATAAATAAATAAAAGAACGAACAAACAAACGAACAAATAAATAAATAAATGAATAAATAAATAAATAAATAATAATAAAAAAAAAAAAAAAAATGACTGAATGAATGAATGAATGAATGAATGAATGAATGAATGAATGAATGAATGAATGATTGGGGGTAGGCTACTTTTTGTGCACATACATGCTGAACTGGGTCTGGAGAAACTCTTGAATATTCGAAATTTGGGCCCTTGTGGTCTGAGGCCGAGCACGCTACCTGCTAAACCAGCTGATAACCAGAAATTTGCGAAATATCAGATTATCAGAACTGTCCTACTCCGCCCCATACATTCACCAGGTCGCTTTGCCTCAAGCTTACTCTCGATGCCAGAGCCACCTGGTGAATCGCCAAGGCAGTAGGAACATCCAACACACTACCACTCTGATAGCCCCGGACACGTGTTCTGGTTCCCCATTTTCAGATGAGCTGTGCAAATAAGCGCAGTAATAAATGTACAGTAAGCCAATAGCTAAATCTCAGCAACCAGCTAAATTAAGAAAGTGGTAAATTTTACTCACTTTCTACATGTATCTTGGAACCATGAATAACATATTCTTAACTAACAAAATCAAGCTTTCTACGAGTCCACCAAGGCACCTACATTGAGCGACCACTGATACAAAAATAGCAATAATGATCATCTGTGAAATGACAACTTCTCCTACCATAGCGACGCCGCGAATGACACTCTCCCTATTGATACTGCATTGAACTTGTTAATCACGGGAAGATAGTTAAATCCTGTTCTGCAGACTTTAAAGCTCGAATTAGTGACGCTATATCCTGCTTCAGATGATTAAAAATTATATAAAAGTAGAATTAATTGATGTGAATTTACATTAGAACAGTTACGATTTATCTTTTTTTTTAGTAATCTCAATTTTAGAACAGTTACGATTTATCTTTTTTTTTAGTAATCTCAATTTAGAGATTCTTAGATTCATCTCACTAAAAATCTGCAAAATTAACTTTCTTTCATTTCCATCAGAAACGTTAAGATAAATCTTAACTTCGCTGATGGAAATATAAGAGAAAGTTAAGATCTCAATTTTGAGATTCTTAGTCAGATGGACTCCTAGATCTGAGAAATAACGCAGGAGTATGCCTACTCTGTTCTTACTTGATTTCAAGATGGCGGCCACAGACACACACCAGCACCAGAAGCAAGCCAGACAGGCGAAAATAGACAGGCGCAGGTGAGATAGGGGTGCTTCTGAGGGCTGTTCCACTGTGTTTACACTCAGCATGACATTTTGAGAGGGCTGGTCCACTGTAGTTACACCCAGCATAACATTTTGAGGCTGTGCTATCACCACGTGAGATGGGTAAGTAGCTGTGTAGCTGACACCAGTCGGTCCAGTCACTGACACAGCAGACTGATGGGGAACTGCTGGAGCGGGGAAATCACCGGCAGATTGATGATGAACTGCTGGAGCGGGGAAATCACCAGCAGACTGATGATGAACTGCTGGAGCGGGGAAATCACCGGCAGATTGATGGTGAGCTGCTGGAGCGGGGAAATCACCGGCTGATTGATGATGAACTGCTGGAGCGGAGAAATCACCGGCAGATTGATGATGAACTGCTGGAGCGAGAAAATCACCGGCAGATTGATGATGAACTGCTGGAGCGGGGAAATCACCGGCAGACTGATGATGAACTGCTGGAGAGGGGAAATCACCGGCAGATTGATGATGAACTGCTGGAGCGGAGAAATCACCGGCAAATTGATGATGAACTGCTGGAGCGGGAAAATCACTGGCAGATTGATGATGAACTACTGGAGCGGGGAAATCACCGGCAGATTGATGATGAACTGCTGGAGCGGGGAAATCACCGGCAGATTGATGGTGAACTGCTGGAGAGGGGAAATCACCGGCAGATTGATGGTGAACTGCTGGAGCGGGAAAATCACCGGCAGACTGATGGTGAACTGCTGGAGTGGGGAAATCCGCGCCTCCCGTTTCTATGTCCACATAAGCCGGCGGTGACTCCTGTGGGTTGCTATTATAATACACATTCTCCATCTCTCGGTAATCGCAGATTAGTCCCTTTATTGAGTTGCTCTATTAGTTTGTGTGACGGAAAATTGCTAATCTAGGATTCCAGTTAAACGACCTCCCTGTTTGCCAGACATAGGCCCCTATCATTAAATTGATCCTTTTATTTTTACTCACTTTAAGATGCGGATCGCGTTAGCGAGACACAACTTCAAATTGGTGAACATGATATTTTGTGTTGTAAGCTAAAGGAATCCCCTGTTTGCCTTGAAAATGCACATAATCCTTTCAACAAGACACTACATGAAGCACAAACAATATCACAGTGTATCACTTCCATTCCAGGTTTTGACTTTGAATCCAGGTGTAGGCGGCACTCTCCGATAAGGTCATCATTTCAATTTTCTGTTTTAATCCTAATTTTTCGGTGCATATTATATCTGTGTCACGTTGCTATTGCGACGCATTATTGTGTTCAACAGAACATAATGTTCTAGTTTTGGTAGATGTGTTATATAATCCCAAATCGCTAGACACACAACGTGGCTGTAACGCTGACTCAACGTCACAGAAGATACTTCAAAACGTGTCTACGGTCCTAGCATCACAAACTTCAGTATATTGATTATATCAGTTATTGTTGTCACTGATGCAGAGCATTCATGTTTAGTGAGATAAATAAAAACTGATATGGCACACGAACTCATCTCATTCAACACTTTGAATGATGTACTGGTATTGCTGATTTAAAGCTATAGACCACTCCATGTATGTTTATGGTTGTTATTGAACCCCAGTTGCCTCTATCTCTGTGATCAGTGTGGTGCTTTCTGGGTACAGATGTGTCCCGCTGTTCGTACACAGTGGACTACTCCTTTAATTTAAACTGGTATTGATTAGACCATGCGCAGCAAGCGTTTGCAAATCGTGATGTATAAATTCAATAACAGTGATTCAATCGACTAATACAGCAGATTTAAAAGGATTATAGTCGAGATTAGTGGCTAAAGGGTTAATTATTGGCTTTATAAATGTTTTTTTATTTATACTTTATATGAGTTTTTTATTTGAAAAACGTTTCAGAAAGGTTATTTTTTAAGTCAATATATATATTCAATTGGCATTTTTCGCCTTCAAGTATAACAAATATTTCATCAAGAAATTTTCATCCATCCCCTTCAAAAGTATCGGTCGCGGTAGCCGGATGGGATTTCATAATTAAATACGATAATGCTCGACAAATAATCAAGAAAACGATTACAATCAGTAGGAATAACTTCTCATATGAAACCATTTACGCGAACCTACATCTATTTGTAACCAATAAAAGCATAGACACTAAAATTGCCAAAAATAAAAATCTACGTACATTGTAGCATTGGACTTCATTTTGGAACATTATCTAATCCTAGAAAATGACACTATAATCATAAAGTAACTGCGCATATATTTCAAACACGATCAGTCATTATCAAATGTATATAACAGAGTACCTATATACCAGGGGCTTATTTCACCAAGAACATTTTATCCTAACTTTCAGTCACTTTTCATTAAAAAAGGTAGGAAGCATCTTAACTTTTGTTAATGATAAATGAAAGTGAAGATCAGATTTTGTTCAGTGAAACGAGCCCCCGTGGTTTATTGAATATATCTGTATGCATATCTATGTTGTCATAGTAGGCTATAACACTGAAATAGAAATACATTTTTTCAATTATATTTATTTATTGATTCAGTATTTTTGTTAAACCGTCCTGTTAACAAGTTGAATTGCTGATGACACACAGAAACGTATAGTCTGATAATTAACAAAGATGACTTGCTGATGACATACACACATACAGAAACGTATAGTCTGATAATTAACAAAGATGACTTGCTGATGACATACACACATACAGAAACGTATAGTCTGATAATTAATAAAGATGACTTGCTGATGACATACACACATACAGAAACGTATAGTCTGATAATTTACAAAAATGACTTGCTGATGACATACACACATACAGAAACGTATAGTCTGATAATTTACAAAAATGACTTGCTGATGACATACACACATACAGAAACGTAGAGTCTGATAATTTACAAAAATGACTTGCTGATGACATACACACATACAGAAACGTATAGTCTGATAATTTACAAAAATGACTTGCTGATGACATACACACATACAGAAACATATAATCTTATAATCAACAAAGATGACTTGTTGATGACATACATACATACAGAAACATATAATTGCGTCCACCAAACTGCCGTTTGAATATTACATTTCGTTTCAATAGAATACAAGATGAATGTTCTAAAAATCACAAAAATATCACAAATTTGATGAAAAGCACACCGAGAACAAACCAGACGATTGTTCCTAGACTGATCGCCGTGTTCGCGATCTGACCTGCAGATTTCCCTCTCGTTTCGGCTTTGGTAATATTTCCAGAACGGAACGCCTTGGTGGATTGTCCTGAAATATATACAAATCTTTATGTCACCCAATCAACACTTATTAAACGTATAAATGAATACATGGATGAATAAATGAATAGATGAATGAATAAATACTGAAATGAATGAATGAATGAATGAATGAATGAATGAATGAATGAATGAATGAATGAATGAATGAATGAATGAATGAATGAATGAATACATGAATAATTGAATGATTGATTTTGAATGTTTTATTTAGTTTGATTTGATTTAAAACGAGGATTATCTTAACTTTCTCTTATTTTCAATAGAAAAATTAAAATTGTCAAATAGAAATAATAGAAAATCAAGATAATCTAAACTTTGGATTAGTGGCATGGGTTCCTAACTCTGACTCTCATAAATAAAGCAGTTATAAGCATTCAGCCTTACTTACTTGATTTCAAGATGGCGAAAACAATAATTTAAAGCCGGAATTTCCAGTTTCAAAAAATGTAAGTATGATATATCTTTGTATACAAGATCTCCCAAATTAAATAATTTGAATAGCTGATTATCTTTCACTAACTATTTTATCAATTATAGTGTTTTTTTTTATTTAGTTTGAATCTTGCTTTAAAACTTAAAGCAAAGTTTTAAAGCAAAATTAATCCTCTTTCATATCCATCAGATAGGTTAAGATAAATCTTAACTTATCAGATGAAAAGGAGGCATAATCTCACTTTTAGGATTCTTAGTAGGATGGACTCCTAGATCTGAGAAGTAAAGCAGAAGTACTCTGTTCTTACTTGATTTCAAGATGGCGGCCACTGCCACACACCAGCACCAGAAGCAAGCCAGACAAGCGAACGTAGACAGGCGCAGGTGAGATGGCGGTGCCTCGGGGGGCTGTTCCACTGTACCTACACCCACCATGACATTCTGAGGCTGTAGTCCATATGGGGGCTGTTCCACTGTACCTACACCCACCAAGGCATTCTGAGGCTGTAGTCCATACTGGGGCTGTGAAAATGTACCTACACTCACCAAGGCATTTTGAGGCTGCGCTATCACCACGTGAGGTGGATATGCAGCTGTGTAGCTGACACCAGTCGGTTCAATCACTGACACAGCAGATTGATGAGGAAATGCCTGAGCGGGGAAATCACGGGCAGACTGATGATGAACTGGTGGCGCAGGGAAATCCCCGCCTCCTGTTTCTATGTCCTCATAAGCTGGCGGTGGCTCCTGGGGATAGGCTTTATAATACACATTCTCCATCTTAATTCTATCTTTAAATTAGATCCTTTATTTTGACGAATATGAACGTACGACATAATCACTACTGTACTATGTTGTTTGGCATCATATACCGGTTGCACTGCGAATCGTCACTTCGACGTCTGAATCATCGTAGACATAGGCCTAACGTAGATTTAGCGTTGAGGACACGTCCTGTAGACCTACCCAGTGGGTATGCATCCTAAATTACATAAATATACAGACTGAATCATGTCGTGATTATTGATATTGGTTATCGTTGTCACTGAGGCAGAACGTTTAGAATTGATAAGAGTAGGCCTAGTGATACCTCACACGAACTCATTTTAGCGAGTTGATTTATCCGTCAGTGCTAAATATTTATATAAGCTTAGGGACGCACAATTAGATATCTGGGGGGGGGGGGGTGCTAGAGAATATTTAAAAAAAATTGTGGCCACTAAAAGTTAGTAGAAGATATTGGCAAAAAGAAGTTTGTTGACGAAATCGATGAATAATATGTTGACAGGAATAAACCATCAAAGGGTAACACACAGATTAGGGAATAGAAGTCATTAGACAAAATCTGATATTTCCGTTCTTCAACGAAACATTAAAATAAGTTGTGTCATGTTCACCGCCAAATAAAATTATAACAAACACAAAAAAATATATAATGGTGCGTCCCTGGTGCGTCCTTACTTAAGTCCTAGCTCTTTTTCTTTCTACTATGTTTCACATAGGCCCATCCCACCTGTTTGTTTTTGATAATTATTGTTTAAATAATTTCAACGCGGGGTTAAACTTTTGATGTCAGATTCTGAAATAAAAAGGAACCAAATTTTGATGTCATAATCTGAAATCTTATGCCCTCGCACGTAAGGAAAAGGGTGCTGCATTTGGTGTTTTTCATTTAATTAAAGCTTTTCAATTCAAATGAAAGAAGAACTAACCTACTTGGAGTAGTGGGTATGTTATAACTTGAAAGTGCTATATTTTGGAATTTTGGAATTTGCGTTGATACATTTGATTTTTGTCAAGTAGTGTCGCCAGCTCTTATTGAAGGGACTGACGTTTTAGGTGTTGTAATTGTACTTATGATTTTTATAAATGATTTCTGACTTAAAATTACATAAATCATAAGCAAACTAACAGTCAGATTAGAAAACAAATGTCTTGTCCACAAAATGGCAAAAATAGAGTTATGATGAAGATGCACACTTTTTTCACACATATAATTTGACCATATCTGACTCTATAGGAAATGACACTGTCATTATCAGACCGCGCCAAACACGATCTGACCAAATCACATGTATATTATATAAAGCGGCCTGGCCTGTTTATTACTTTGTGCATATCTACGTTGTCATTGTATAACATATACGTAATTAGATTATGTACTCAGTTGTTATATTAAGCAAAACCAGATATTCTATTCATTTACATATTTCAATATATTTATTTTCAATCACTTTGGGATGCGATTTAATTGATATTGCAATATAATTATATACATTATATATATACTATAGTTATAGGGTAAGTGAGACCCACCTTTTCATCCCTAAAAAATAAGTGAATGGAAATAAGTAGAAGTATAATGTCAACCCTTAATTAGAGCGCTGAAATATTTTTATATAAACCATGAAAGGGTTTTTCTCAATTTAAAATCATCGGGAATGTCTTAGTTAGCTCTTTTCACTTTATTCTACTAGCAAAGTTATGGGTCTACGACCATTGTAATTTTTAAATTATTTCAGTGTGGGATCGACTTTAGACGTCAGAATCTGACGTCTAAAGTCGGTTCCCACACTGAAGTGGCTAGGGAGTTAATGTTGTCACATATCAGATATTGTATTTGTGATCAAACAAGGACATTTTACTGATGTGAATGATTTGTATGCGCATACATGTGCGCGCTGCTAGCATGTTAGACATCAGTTAGCCTAGGCCTACGACATGGGGGCATGTTGACCTATATCTAGTTGACACTTTAAAGTATGTTGAATATGTTCACTGTTGGCCCACCGTCGTAGACGTTGGGCCAACAGGGAACTAACCATGGTAAACGTCTCGAGTTTTCTGTGGTAATGAGACTTGATATTGTAGCATTTTAATGAAGGATTAGCATTGATTGTTTACGAACCTAATGGTGAGATCATTGCATTTATAACACCCTTTTCGCATTTTAGTGATACGTTTTGTGTTTGCTGAGTAATCTAATTTACACATAGAACTACAGGGAGCCCCGTTTCCCACCATAACAGTTACTTTTCTAGTAACTAGATGGCGCTTTCTTCTCTTGTTAGCCCTTGGCGTTTTTGCCGAAGGGATATTTTCATACACGGGTTAATTTGAATGGATTTGGTACGAGCTTAAAATAAATGATATATTGCGTAATATTAGATGTATTATACTTTACATAGATCATGAACGGCCTACAGGAGCCACGTTTTCCACCAATGGTCATATCAGTTACTTTTCTATTCACCAGATGGCGCTTTCTCCTCTTGTTGTTACATCACGTTTTGCCGGATACGTGTAATACACTGGGTAATTAGAATAGATTGATTTGGCAAGAGCTAAAAATATAAGATATATATTATCCTAATGCTTTTTTTAGACTATTATTAGTGAAATAATAGATCAATAATAGGTAATGCTTGACACATTTTATTTATTTTCTTAGAACTAGATTTTAGATGAACTGGTTAAATATATGTTTGTTACATATTGATTTTCGAGGCATTCACACTGGTGTTGGTAAACATCTAATTTATTGGGAGCCCTAGAAAGGGGGTAATTTATGAAGTAAAACAATGTTTAATCTCAAGTTTTTTCAAATAAGATAAGAAAGATGGGATATCGGATGTGGTTACGGTGATTGTATTTTCAGAAATTTTAATTATGTTATGTAACGTCTGGGATCCTAATATCGTCAGGGTCCAAATATCGTCACCGAAAAACTAAATTGTCCCTCGTTTGCAAACACGTGACACCAGAAAAATGTCAAGGGCATCAAAAGACGCAGGTTAGTCTTCTCTCTCTATTTATGCAATATTATTCCACTTGCGACCTATATATCTTGTCCGACTATGTCCCCAAAGTTAGCACCTATAAAAGTCGTCAAATTTCACAACCTGTCCGCTGAGAGTATGGTATGTACAAGTTTGTATAATGTAATATTAGGGTGCTTGTATTTGAGGTCTAACAACAAAATGGCGTTCATTACACTTGTATCTGTAATATAAATATACACAAACGAGGGATCATCTAATATTTAATTGCTGGTCGTGTATTGTAATCGATGACGATACTTGGACCCCCAAAAACGCATGTTTGACGAATTAAAGGCCCCCTTACCTGTAATTGGGCCTAATATCGTCACAGGGGTCCAAACTTCGTCATACAAATCCGCGAGGGGTCCTAATATCGTCATTAATCCAATTAAAGAAAAATATCACTAGTATTTATAATAAAATAGATTAAACTCGGATAACATATGATTTTTATTGAGGGTTATTTAATCTCTAGCGGTTAGATCTCTTTTCTAGTCTACATTAATGCACTCATCTGCAATTTACCAGATTAACGAGGATCTATATAGAGATTAGAAGTAGTATCTCTCTCTCCCTCTCTTCCTCCTTCTCCTCCTCCCTATCCCCATCCCCCTCCCTATCCCCTCACTATCTCCCTCCTCTCTCCCCCCTATCTCCCTCTCTCCCCCTCCCTTTCTCTCCCTCCCTCTCTCTCTCTCTCTCTCCCTCTCTCCCGCTCTCCCTCTCTCCCTCTCTCCCTCCCTCCCTCCCAACTCATTTGTTCAAAAATCCACTACAATCTATGAAGACGTAACCAGTTTCCCACTTGAATTATGCCTACCAACCTCTGCTGTCGGCCAAGTTGATGATATTTCCTTTGAACTTCTTAAAGATATTGATGGACATAAAAACTTAACCCCGATAAAAACGCCTGCGTATGGTGATTGTTTCCCTTGTACAGCTAGTTACTATATGTTTGGAAATACTGTCCATGATGTTGAAGTGAGAGTCAGGATTGCCATCGAACTTGCCATGAATGCAACAACTTACCTAGATGACCAGTTTTTGTCGGGAAATGACCAAGACGCATCAAAACGTTGGTCGCTGACCTATGCCATGTTCTCGGACTCTTATGAACCTGGGACAAAATTAACAAAAACAGATGTACACAATTTATATAAGGAGGAAACTATGGCCATTATAAAAACCGGCGTATACATGGGAATTTGGCAGATCCATGCAGTGGCATCAATTCTAGGAGTAAAAGTACAGTCAGTGTATACTGGTAAAGGGTCTGTATCAAAAGATCTAAATCGCATTGTTGTGCCCAGAACTCTGAGTGCTAAAAACTTGATTTCCATCATGTGGACAAGCACGTCTAACAGTTTACGAACAACATGGTGGGAGCCGAATCATTTTGTTCCCTTATTGCCTGATATTAGTGATCCCCAGACATTAATTCCAGTTATCAAGTCAACTGATGTAAAAGAACATACACACGTAGGTGATGATATTACAGAGGTCGAAGAAGAAGAAGTAGGTCCTGACATTATAGAACAGATTGAAGTACATAGCAATGTTATAGATGTCCAAGAAGCAAGTCCAGTTATCAAGTCTACTGATGGAAAAGAACAGATGAAGCCAAATCATTTTGTTTCCTTATTGCCTGATATTAGTGATCCACAGATATTAATTCCAGTTATCGAGTCAACTGATGTAAAAGAACAGATGGAAGTAGGTGATGATATTACAGAGGTCGAGGAAGAAGTACGTCCTGACATTATAGAACAGATTAAAGTACATGGCAATGTTATAGATGCCCAAGAAGCAAGTCCAGTTATCAAGTCTACTGATGGAAAAGAACAGATGGATTACATTACAGAAGTCGAAGAACAAACAACAACAGATGATATGGAGGTATGTATTTCCCTATTTTTCATGAAGTTGACACATTTATATTCTCAGTTAGGACCACACCAGAAATTTACATGCACTCCTACCAATTATTCAAATGTTCATGTTAAAATGAGATTTATTGATATATTTTTGTGTATAATAAATAATAGAAAATATATAAATGTAATAACTTTGTGTTAATTACTTTTCTGTACTTTACAGGATTGTAAAATTATCGATGCGAAGATAACTCCTGAGAGGTGGGCCTATTTAATTTTAAACCGCATTCTCTAACAATATTAAGTTTCCAGATAATCATATAACAAATACATATATAACCCTTATTAGTAGTATGAATACAGTACGATCGAATATTGTGAATACAGTAGGAAGTGCTATTATAAATTTCATATAAATAATTATATGTTTGAAATTATATGATTGAAAATAAATTCTGTAAGTAATACTAGTAACCTGTGAAATAGTGCACACATCTCATTGAAACATTTGTTTCACTTTTTACCTGATGATCTGATCATTAAAGGGAGGGTGTTAAGGTTTTAAAATATAGTTTTGGCCATTATTTTGGCTTAATTATACTATTCAAAGTACATCCCAAAATAAATCATCATTAAATTTATAATATATGCCACGAAAAAGTGCATTTGAAGTAGGCCAAATGGATCTCATATTGAGGGTCATAAAAAACGCTCCCACTATCAGCAGCTGCCGTGTGACGTCACACGGTGAAGTCGTATGCCTACAGCAGTCCACTTGCACTGATCCTATAGTGATCCCGCAGTCACTGCCCAGTTGTACAGCGTCTTGTTCATGGATTGTCCTACAAAGTTTTAATGTCATCTTTGTTTAAATTGTTATCATGCCAAAACGTTGCGTCTCCGGCTTGTGTAACAATACAAATAAAGATGTTACAGCACTTATACATGGCCAAAAGATTCCCAAATCGCACGCAAGTGGGATCGTTTTGTGAAACTCGACAGAGCTAACTAGAAGCATGGTAATCCCGCATATGTTCTGTGTGGTGTTCACTTCAGACAACTTAATGATTTCATATCTTATGGTCAGTGGAGACATACATTCAGTTCTCACTCCCGGCCTACCCAGGGTAAATGTCCCAGAATATATCTAGATCAAACGTCTAGTTCTAACCGTTAGGCCTACTGCTACCAGGGCTAATGATGACGATGATGACTTTAACACCCCCATAACCACTTATTACTACCAGAACGCATAGCAATCACGACTGTTTTCAATTTCAGCTACCTAACTTTTATACACGTAGAATTGTGGTTCACACCTGTGATACCAGATTGCATTATTCAGATACATTATTATATAAATGATAATTTTTTGAATAAAACTGTTCATGAAAACTCAGTCCCGCGGGGAACAAAAATAATTCATATTAGGTAATCAGGCCTACATACTGACCGACCCAGGGTTGTCACCAAAAACTTGGAAAAATTAGTAAGACTAGCCAAACGGCGCTGAAAACAAAATTAATATGTTTATTTAGAATATTTCAAACTCTCGCCTGATAAAAGTCAATAAGAGCGCCGTTGGGGTTAAATTCCATAATTTTGAGAATTATTTTGTAAATAATTCAATGAATAAATACGACCGAACTTCCCATAACTTTGTTCTGAGACGTCGAACGCAGATGGTTTGACCATCAACATGCTACACTTTTTAATGAGAAAAGGAAAATTCCTGTGACTTATCGACATAAACCAGGGAATTACCATGATGACATCGCCTACCCAGCAAACACAAAACATTTGTAGACCTATAACAGTTGTACAATGCTGGAACAACGTCGGAGACGTTGGGCCAGAGTTGTACAAATGTTATACAAATGTTTTGTGTTTGCTGGGTAACCACATTGGTCCAGCATTGGCGGTGATGGGGATTTAGACAAATTTGTTGTGTCCGAGCCGTTACGCTTCGCAACTCGCATCAGATCCAGCGAAAGGGGGGCATGGGGTCATTAGCATTTATGGCAGGGCGGTTAACAAGGATGCGCGTTGTTTGAATACAATGTCGATCTTTGATGGAAGTGAAGAGAGAAATTCTCAAATTCGACGTTTTCGAAGCAGACCTTCTTTCTGATTCTACTTTCCTTGGTTTAACTTTCGTTAATAGGCTACCAAATATGATCAAAATCGTTCGAGAATTTAGACTGAGTCAGAGTGAGTTGAAAGGGGAGTTCACAGGTTCTCTACTCTCTGAGAAATCGGATAAATCTCCATCGCTAGTTGTAGCCATTTTGACAGAGACCTCTTCATGACTTCAACGTGTGACGTGCCAGGCTGTTCGGGAGTTTCCGTGACCGTTACAGAATCCGAAGTGACTTCGGCTCGAAAAATCTAACAAAAACATTTTTTTCACCAATAATAAAAAAATTTAAGTAAAAATTAAATTAGCTGTTTTAATTAATAGGATATGCTCCATTTATTGATGTTCACCCAACCTTAACCTTAACACCCTCCCTTTAAAGTAAGTTTACATAGTTACTTGTACATTTAGCAATAGCTATCCTCCAGGCACATTTGTGAAAGTGTCTCATGGGAGAGGGTTTCTTCCTGCAAAAGTAAGTTATTTTTGTGATTGATTGTCTGATTGATTTCTTTGATTGATTGATTGCTTGATTGATTTATTGGTTGATTGATTGATTTACTCATCTATTCATGTATTCATTTATTCAATGTTTTTTTTCTAACGTGTAACAATTGCTATTGTTCAATTACAAGTTCACTAACACCATGCTGGTAATTACTTATGATTACACCAGATATATTGTTGGGCATTGCTTTGATGTTTGAGTTTATAGTTCATGTTTGCCTTCAATGTACAATGTTTTAAGGGCGACATCAAGTGAAACACAACATTAATTCATATCCATGAAGATATGGACAATTTTGCCAATACAAAATCCATATGGACTTGTACCGTAACATTACAGATTTTTTATTTCAAATTCTTCATCTTCTGTAAATGTGTC